>VXBA01002050.1:0-76808 GCA_013399895.1 Serilophus lunatus
TCAGACAGACCCAATACAGATACAAACCATACTTGCCACCAGAATGAGAAACAGTATTTACCTTCTAGACATGCAGGACTAAATTTGTGATTGGGAGCAGAGAATAAGAGCATTGCTTTTCGTTTGACAGGGTCATGTAACATCCCTCCAGTAACCCTGTAAATGCTCTGTTTTCCAGCTGAGGGTGTGTCTGCCTGAAGGAAACAAGGGATGTCAAATATCCTTTGAGTTGGTTTTTCTTCTGTTTGTTGTGTGTTCAGAGGGAGGAACAAAGGGAAAATAAGACAATGGGAAATGTGGGGCAAGCTTAATAATAGTGGGTGCAACGAGCCCCACCTTTAACAGAAGACAATTCACATTGTGAGACCCTGGTTGTGATTACTGTCTCCAGGTCAAAATTTTATTTTTGTTTCAGTCTGCAGTTTTTCATGCTGAGCATTGCCTCTGGCTGAATTATTTTTGAAAGCATTCAACCAAAATGTTTCAGCTGTTTCCAAGGATGAAGCTGGAGGAGAAAATTGTTGCTGCCTCACCCACGTACATCAGGCTAAGACTAATCTTTGTGCTTTGAAACGGAAGTGGTGTTTGGATACAGAATTTGTCCTTTGTCACTCCTGTGTCATCTCTACCTTAACTTTTCCAAGGCTCTGTGGGAAGAAAATTTCATGTGGTCAGCAGAAGTTTTTATAGCTATAATCTTCAATAGTTGCCTTGTTTCCTTGTTCCCAATGTGTTGTTCTTCCAGCTCCCTGTGCCGGGCAGGTGATGCTGGGGATATCCCTAGGGAGCTTGACCTACAACCTTCAGCAAAGGGCCGTGGAAGGATGTAATGGACAAGAGGTGAGAGTAGTTTCTCAAGGGTCCATCTGCTTTACTACAGAACGGAGGTGGCCTAGGGATGCAGTTGAGACATAGGGTGGTACCCACTCCTAGTATTGCTCCCAGCAGGACCTGCTGGCTCCCCTCTTCTCATTGCTGAGGGTTAGCTTCCTTCCAAGCAAAACCTTGTTGCCAGTCCTGGCAGAGGGGTTGGAACTACATGATCTTTAAGGCCCCTTCTAACCCAAATGGTTCTATGATTCCTTCCATGTGCTTCAGTGCTTAGCAGGTTTTCTGTAACAGGTGACTCATATCTCTAAGCAGAAAGCTTTTTGCCTTTCCCCCTTTTTATTTCTTTACTTGTTTGGTGAGTTAAGCCAGGCATGTGCCTAACCTGTCCTAGCATGAAAAGAGCTGATATAAAAAAGCAAGAAGGGAGGAAAGAAGAAGGCACACTCTTAGTCAATGACAACCATTAGATGTAATCAGGCATGTCCTTTACCAGGGGGCAGGGATGAGACCACCTAGCTGGCAGCCAAGGGCAGGCAGGGCAGTCACTTCAACCATAGCAATCCTTTAAATCAGGTTAGTGACATATAAGCAGGGAGTTTGTTCTGTGTGCTTAGAGAGGGAGAAGGTCAGTAGACCAAATTATATCATAAAATTAAAGACATGTCATAACACACAGCACAGCTTTTCTGCATTCCTTGCATTGCAGCACTGTTCCTCTGACATGGGGTGCATGCACAAATAGAGAGGTTGTGGTACATCAATTCCACTTGGGGTTTTTGAAAATACAGTTTGTTTTGACACGAGATTCTCCTGACCCGCTTCTAAGCCCCATGGTGTAAGATATGATAGATCAAAGGGAAAAGTTAGGACAGAGTGGGGTGAGGGGAGTAGGAGACTGTGTGGGATCTGGCTGTAAAAGATACCGTAGGAGCATGCCACTTCCCTGTCTGTCGTTGGTGCTTCATGGATATGTTTGCATAAGTTTATCCTGCCTTTTTTTTCCTTTAACAAATAACTTGGACCTGATTATCTACAGTTAGGATCCCATTATGAGTGTGATGAACTAAATGACCCTGCTGTTAGTGTCTTCAGTATCCATGCCCTAAACTAATAGCACCCAGCACAGGAGGGCAAAGTAGCTGAGGTGGGAAGGCACCTCTGGAGGCAGCAAAGTACAGCCCCATGCTCAGAGTGTGGTCATGTAAAGCAGCTTGCTCAGGACATTGTCCAGTTGGGGTTTGAGTGTCTCCAGGGACAGAGCCTCCACAACCTCTCTAGTCTTGGTCACTCTTCTCAGTAAAGAAGTTTCCTCTCATGAGTAAGCCGAATCATCCTTTCTCTGGGTGCACTGAGAAGCCCTTCTTTTGGGGAGGTGGCCTATCCTTCCAGATACTCTCGTCTGCAGGGATGATGGGGAGAAGTAAGAAGTGGACTTCATAGAAGTCCTGTGAAGAGCAAATGCTGCTGTCAGATAGGGAAGGCTCATGATACATGTGGAGCTTTGGGTCAAACACCTGAGCTCAAATTTGAGAAAACCCTTGCCTTGCTACTGGGTTGCTATTGGTACCTTGAGTCAGTGATTCCCTGATTGTAAGAATCTTGTTTGACCCAAGCGAGCCTGCTCTTGGGTCCTGTTGCTCTTCTTAGCTCTAGCTGTATTCCTGCTTGTCTAATGTCCTCCCTGCGTGACAGGGGCTCACTCCCTGGGGTTATGCTGCTGCCAGGGGCCTCGGGAAGGCAGTGTGTTCATGCTGGGAACAGGGATGTTGCCTGGTGCTGGGGCTGTGCACAGGGTCCCACGCAGTGGCTTCTGTGCGTGTGTGAACACAAGCACGCATCCTCATGCCTGCTTCTTCCCCCAAAGGAAAACAGGCTCCAAACAGAGCAAGGGCTGGGGGAGGGAGCTCTGAAGGCTTTGACTGTTGGCTTCCCCTTACTCATGTTTTTCCTGTTAATGTTTTGTCTTCTTGGCATCCTTCCTGTTCTTTATATATATATATATATATGTTATATATTGTTGTCTCCTTGTTGCTGTCTGTGTGTTGCGTCCTTTGTTGTGTAAAGCACTGGAGCAGAGAGGTGCTACTTGTAGGCTTTGCCTAGCTGATCGGAGTTACTCATCACCAGAGACAGTTTCTGTGGGCAACAAGAAGAAACACAGTGTGTCTTTTTATTTCTTGGAGGAGAGTTAGAACTGCTGCAGGTCGCTCCTGGTGCTATGAAGCCTTACTGTTTATATGCACCTGCTATGTGGCTAGTATCCAGTTATGGAGTTGGATCCAATTTTTGTGAGAGGTGCAGAGTAAACAGAGCAAAGGAAACCTTGAGATGCAGCCTCCAGCACACAGCAATGGCAATACCCATCCCCAAACCACAAGGTTCTTTGAGGTATGCTTGTTTATTCCCCACAAACAAAATGGCAAAGAAAAGAGTCCTGGGAGGCTTGCTGCCATCCCTGCCTGACCTTACTGGAGATAAGACTTCACATGTGGCCTGTGTGCTGGCTGTGTACGTTTCTGATGATAAAGACTGCAGGGTGTTTGGTGCTCCTCTGGCTTTTGTCATTGTCCGGTGGCTGCACCAAGTGCAGTGGGCAAAGCTGATGTCTTCCTCTCCCTGAAGGTATTCCTCTGGAAGTCCGCCCTTTGAGGGTAGGAGCGTGCCCCTGTTCCGTTTACCAGCTGCTTTGGGAACATCTCATAGTGTCTAGTGCCCTGAACCAGATGTGCACACTCCAAAAGCATTTTGGTCGGAAGTGGGGAAGAGGGCATTGGGGAAGGAGGGGGTGGGAGGAAAACTTAAATTAGAAGAAAGCCAAACAGCTATTGCTGGAGACAGATGATTACAGCTTATGTCAAGGCTGTTTCCTGCATGCCAGTGATAGATCAGTAAACAAACGCCTCTTTGCGAACACAAAGCAGGCAGGAACTCTGTTTGGAAGAGAGAGGTCAGGGTAGGTCTCACTTCACTTGGTAGCAGGAAGCCCCTATCACATGGCCCTGGGAATTGTGAGGCCGGGTGCATGTGGGAGATATGCCGAGAGGCTTCTGCTGGGAGGCTTCACATCCTTCCCAGGGTCTAGCCAACAGGTTTGAGAGCTCTCTCCCTTCCCTCTTTCTTCCCGCCTCTTTCCCTGGCCTTCCTTTCCCAGTTTAATTTTGAAACGCTATCAGATGACTGCTTTGTTCCCCCAAACAATGGCAGGGATTACTGAATAAATTGCAAATGGGGCTCAGTATCTTCTGTCCTCTTTTATGGCCTTTATATCCTGCTCCAGGGTGTATGTGCCAGGAGCAGTGGCCCCAGACTGGAGCTGCTCTGGGGCTGTGCCTCTCGTTGCAGGTGGAAAGTTCTTGTGTGGTTTTTAGAGAAAGCATATATTGGTCGAGAAGTGCCATCTTGTTGTATGTCCTCGGGTTGCCTGCTAAGTGATCTCAGCCCTGCTTGTTTCTTCTAGGCAGTTTGCAGGGCCCTGGTTACATTGCACATGAGGCAGGAAAGCAGAGCATTTCAGATAACACTTCTCAGCCTCTGGCAGGTCTCCCTTACCCGTCCCTACACACACTCTCTTGTGCTCTCTCCCCCCTTCCCTCTGTCTTCACCCCCTGACCACACAACCTCTCTTGTACCAGGTTGGGTATGTGCTGGACTCCCACGTGCTGCTTTGTCAAAACCCCTCAGAGTTCTATAGCAGGTCACATGGGGGCTCCTAAGACCCCAAGACAGCACACAGTCAGGGTAGTGCATAGCTGATGGTAGTGGAGATGTGGAGAGTCAGGAGGAGCAAGAATTCCCCTTGGCCTTTGCAGTGAACTGTTGTGTTAGCTCTGAGTACCTTGTGCAGCCAAACCTTGGAAAACAAAAAGTAGATCTTCTCTGTCTAGTAGAGACAATTTTCCATCACAGCTTCCTCTGGTCAGGTGTTGGCAATGCCTGTGGGTCAGGCCTGCAGGTCATTTCTTTGAAGGTCATTTGGGCTTGGGGTTGGCTCCAAGCACATTATCTGACTGTCAAACTAATTGGGAGGTACCTTATTTTCTGCTCTTTTATTGCAGATTTTTTTCCCCTCATGACTTCCAGTGTGTTTGGATAAATATTTGCTCTTTTTGAGCAGAACCAGTTGATGTGCTGCAGTAATCCCCTAGGTGATACTGAGAACACCATGTGTGCCCTGCTGCTCAGGGGGAAGGCACAGCCATCCGTGTATCTCCTAGGGATGATTTTAGCCCCTAAGCAGCCGGTATTGTCAGCGGGTGTGTCAGTAGGTACCTGGCTGTTGTCGCAGCTTTAGAAGCTCCTAGACCACTCTCTAATCTGCCTAGAATTTTGGTTACTCCTGCCTCATGTGTTTCCTGGAAGGGACAAATGTCCCTCTAGCCTTCGTTCCGAGTCCTGCTGGTGTGTTGGTTTCAGTAGTGCTCCTTTCACAGGAGACTCTTGCAGCACTCAGCAATTGCTTTGTGGCTTGCTGCTTCTCACAGAGGTCAATGGGGTCTGTCCCATCCACTACAGATGAAGAAACTAGTGCACTTCTTATTGTGTATTTATGTTCATTTTGGCCTCTCCCACAGGAAGTCCATCAAGTATGTGACTGTGCTGAGCATCAGCACACATTTGTTCATACCCGTTTGTTAGTCTTCAAGGCAGGGTTTGTTAGGTTGCTGTTGGAAAAGGCTGAGAGATGGAGTTTCCTGGTGGGGAAATTGTGTGACCTTCTGAAGACAGAGAAGCTCATGCAGGTAAATAATTCAGTGTTTCAGCAGAGCCACAGGGGTTGTGTGTGTGCCACCTCCTGTTGTTATGTTCCCTACTGCTGGAGGCAGTCGGTGCCCAGGAGCTGTGGGCACTGACCCTGCTGTGCGAGGCACTCAATGAGTGCTGAGCGAATGGACTGGTCCCTGCTCTGAGGATGTTGAAGCCAAGTGCAGAGCAGACTCTGTTGCAGCTTTGCAGGAATCTGCCTTGACTGCCTGGGTGAGTCATTCTTTGGCCAGGGCCACAAGCTATCGTTAGTTTTTCATTATTTTCAGTCCATAACAGTTAACACATGGATGAATAGATTTTGTTCCTCGGGCTGGTAAATTTTCTTGACAGTGTTGCAAGGCTGCTCTGTGTCTAGAAGTGAAGTGGGTGTTTGTTCCAGTTACTAATGAGGAAGAGAAGCCAAGGGGGTTTATTGTCTTGGAAAAGAGAGTCTGCTAAATGGTTAGCAATGAGCTGCCCCAAGCGTGTACACATTGAGTTGACCCAGAGTTCACTCCTCGCCTTAGGAACATTGCCAGTATGGAATAAAAGGAGGGAGAGAAAACTGTGAACAAATAAAACTGATTCTGCCGGCATCCCCTCCTCCCCTCACCCCTTTTATTCCTTTCTCTGCTTAAAAACTTGAACAGTGGAAACAAGAGATCCTTTTGTTCTTTACTGTTTTGGGTGCGATGGGTTTTATTTTTTTAATGACAGGAGGCAGTAGGTCTCATTGTCAAATGCCAGGCATGGTGGGGCAGCATTTGTCAGACCAGCCCATGGACAGATCTGAGAGGCTTCAGATTTTCCAAGTATTGCCTACAAAATGGTGAGCCTGTTGTCATTGCCATGCTGTAGAGCAGGCTCACCACCCTGAGAAGTGAGGAAAGATGATGCTGCAAAGTAGCAGAGTAATTCTTCTATTTTTCCCTGAACAAGTAAGAGCAAGCATTTTGGCATAACAAAAAGATGATGGAGTCTGTTACATTGACTAGGTATCAGTGATACTCAGAAGAGGGAGACAGTCACTCCACTAATGCTAGAAATCATGAGGCAAACACAAGGACTCATTTTTGTGACTGATTCATCTTACCCCCACAAGTTTTCCTCTGAAATGAGATCAGTAGCAGCCTAACATGACCCACCAGAGTGAAGATCAGTCACTGCAGTGCAGCGTCTCTTCAGCCTGAAATGTTTTCTGTCCCAAACTGCAAACATTGTGACAGGACTGCGTGCACAGCAACCGCTTCAGACATATGGCCTTAGCACAGGTTGTTTTAAAATTGGTTTTGTGTTAGTATTCTCTGAGGGGGAAAAACCATCTCAATCCGCTGAGATTTTGGCAACAATAAAAGCCTTTTATAAAACGTGCTCCATGTTCAAGTCATGGTACAGCAACTGATGCTGAGTCAAAAACAGTTTTTGTCCTCAAATACTGTCAACTCCACCCTGAGCTTCAGAGGGGCAATGCATCATCTCTCTTCCCATTGCCCGGAGGAGGAGACCCGGGCTGTCCTCAGAGAGCTATCGTGTCGTGCTTCAGCTCCTATCTTGGATTTCAAGGAGAAATATATGAGTGTAGAAGGAAAAGGGAAGGATGCTGAGCACAGAGCAATGTTTCTTCTGTGTGTCTGTCTGCAGATGACCTGCTGCCCTGCAGTGTGCTGACATGATGACAGCTAGCAAGGCGGCCGATGTGAGCAGCAAGTCTGGAAGCACTGTCTGCCGGTCTGTTGAAAGGTGAGAGCTTTCCATGTTTCAGTGCCAGGATGCTTTGCTTATGTTTAGTATCCCTAACACAAATTAAAACAAAGGAAGAAACATTCCCTCTGCTCTGCACTGTTAGAACACACTCATAGGTCCCATCTTGGGGCTGTGATGCTGTGCATTATATCATCCAGTCGCACTTAACATGTCCCAGCCTCACAGTGCTAGAAAAGGTCTGCTTCAGGACACAAGCATTTATGCTGATGATATCTCTGTCCATGTTTCCCCTGCCTGCACTTGAAATCTTCAACACTGGACATTCCTTGGACAAGCCCCACTGTCCCACCCATAGCCGATTTTTCTCAGTGCCCAACCTTGTTTTCTACTCTGCAGTCCAACCACCAGTGGCACTGTGATGCCCAGCTCCTTGGGAAAGTCCATAGTGTTAACAGTGACAGCTCTTAACCAAAGCATGTCACTGAGACAGCCAGGAGTTCAATGTCTGATGCTAGGGAAGAGCAGAATGTGGCTCAGAAACCTGTCTCAAACTCAATTTGCACTACAGCTGAGTGTGCAATGGCTGCCAGCATTGCTTCTTCACTCCAGGAAAAAGCTCAAAGCCTGCCAGCACACTGGGCACCCTCACGGATGCTCTCACAAGAACGCTGAGTTCTGGAGGAGCCACACTTGACACATTTAAGTGAATGGGGCAATTCCCCTAGTAGAATCTCAGTGTTGAGATTGTGGTTAAATGGGACTAGCTATAAGAGTTTGCATCCCAGTAACTCTCTTGAGTTGTCCTGGTGCTCTTTCCCAAGCCCTGGCAATCCTCAAAGACATGGCTAAATGCTTTAGTTCAGGAACATTTTCTGTTGGAATAACTGCATATTCAGCTGGAATTTTACTATATTGATAAAATATCACAATATTGATACTGTGATATCACACACTTGGCAATCCCTAGGCTAAATATGTTAGGGATTTTTGTTGCAATTTGGACTCAAAAAGTGAAGATGTTTCATCTGAGAATGAAGTTTGAGTGCCATGGGAGCATGCCTTGATGTATGGGAACCCGAGTCCGTGTGTGACCTGGGATGGTAGGGCCCATAGAAATGGAGTAATAAAAGTGGAGTTCTTGTGCATCAATGTGCATTTGGAGAGCATTTTGATGGACTGAGCAGACACTAGAGGAATGCTAGCTGTATCAATATGTTTTCTCCTCTGTTCAGCAGTGGCAATTTTGCTACTGTATGCAAGTGGTCCATTTTGCATTTATTTGCTCCATGCCTGATGTGCAAAACTCTGCACTTCTGCACACACATGCTGGTGAACCTCTCATTGGCATCAGCATGTCTGATGTACAGAACAGGCCTCTCTCACTTGCCACCTACTTCTGCTGCAGAGAAAGGTTTAATTTCAAATCTTGTCTTATTTGTAAAAAGAGATGGGCATTATGTTCAGGCTAAAAGGACCTTTCCCTGAGCATCCTGCCCTCTAAGCCCATCTCAAGTGCTTAGTTTGAGCATCCTCTGCTGTTACCAGGTTTATGAATAAAGCTTGAGGAGCTGGTGAACCAAGCCAAGGGAGAGCAATGGCAATGAATTTTTCTTTTTGTCTTTGATGTGTAGGATCAAGCTTGCAGATAAAAACTATACAGCAGCTGTGAAGGAATTAGAAAGACCTTTGTGTGGATTTTTGAGTGAGAGATGTTCTGAAGGTGCCTCTGTTACCCTGGGTTTAACACCTGAAGCTGAACCAGTTTCTTCTGTGGTGAAGAACCCTCTGGGAGCCTTGGAGAACTTGATGCTGGATCCAAGGCTAGACTGCTTTCAGCAGAACATGCTTAGTCCTAAAATGATCATCAGTGACCCATCTGTGGATCTGAATGTTAAAGAAAACAGTAAAATCATCAGGAGACAGATAGAAGGCACTCAGAATATACGGTCACCTGGAAAAATTGGCTTGAGCAATAAGTCCTTCAGCATCAAGGACAAAATTTCAGAATGGGAAGGGAAAAAGGAAACACAGTGTGCTCCTCGCAAAGAGGAGGAACCAGGAGTTAAAGAGGAGCACAAGACGCCCTGTGTAACTGAGAAGATGAGTGGGGAAGCACTGGGGACTCGGAAAGTGGAGACCAAGAGACTTATGAACTGGGAACTGGAGTGCAAAGGGGCAGGCAAGGAGAACGAGCGTAAAGCAGGAGCTCAGAAAGGCACAGGGCAGGCAGCAGAGCAAAAGAGGGAAGCGCAGAAGGATGAAGAAGCAGAGTTCAGCCCTGGAAAATGCAAGGACGTGAAAGGTGGGAAGTGGGAGGTCCAGAAGGAGAATCTTTCAGTGCTTAGCCAGGTCAAGAAGCTAGAGCAGGCTTTGAAAGACGGGTCAGCAGAGCTGCAGCCACAGTTACCTGGTACTTACTATTCCCCACAGTGCTTGCAGGAGAAGGCAGCACAAGGGCACACTGCTCCCGAGGGCCATGAGAGCGTATGTGGGGCTGAGCTCAACAAAAGGCTTCTTGGCATGGACTCTGAAATCAGTGAGCCAATTTTTGGGACTCTAGAAGAGATAAGAACTTCTCATGTGAAATCCAAGCACTGCACAGTGGAGAATGTGTACACAGAGCCAGGGGTGCCAGAGAAGAAGCCCTTCATCAACCCACTGCCAAAGCCCCGGCGGACTTTCAAACATGAGGGGGAAGAGGACTGGGTGCCAGCAGCTAGGAGTAAAAGAAACTTACCCCCTCTGCCATCCATTCCTCCCCCTCCTCTACCCTCCTCTCCTCCCCCATCAGCTGTCAGCAGGAGGCTCTGGAGCGGGAAGCACAAGAACAACGCTGACCACAGGTATTTGGGCTGTGTTTTACAAAGGTGATGGTCTTGATAGTGGAGTCCTACCTTCCCATCTTTCTCTGAGGGAAACAAGTCTTCCCTCATCACTCGTAATCTCCGTTGTAAGCAGCTCTCAGCCTGAGCTCTCATCTCTGAGATGCCAGTGCAACTTCACAGGATAACTGTGAAGGAATAAGTCATGGCAGATTTGGCCTTTTTGGTCACTGTATTACGTGGCTTAACCTTCAAGCCCAAAATTGAAGGGTTTGGGGTTTTGTTTTGTTTTTCTAGCAGAAAATCTATTTAATTACAAAATGACCACAGCTGGTCTGGAATGGGGTCTGGAATGATAATCTCTAGACTCTGCTGTAGCATTTTCATGGTTCGTAATAAAACTATGCCTCTAACTGAATCGGACATGCATATATTCTTCTGGAGTACTTTCTTGACTTTTCTTCTGTCCCACGCGATTGTCACACATTTCTGGGGTGGGGAACAAAAAATACACTACTTTTCTAATGCCCTCTGTACAAGCTGTCACTTGAAAATTCCTAGCTCAGTTGCAGAAAGGAAATCAAAACTTTTTAGGTTTGTTCATGGAGGATATTTGACTGGTTTTACCCTTTCTACCACCTTGCATGCAGGTATTGTTTTGCTGTGCTGCTCAGACAGCTGATTTTGGGGCCCCTTTATTCCTGAGGCTGGGATCTGTGCTGTAAATGTGCAGGATGAGCCACTTAACACTTGCATCTTCACAGTGTGCTATTGCCTTATCTATGGCATCCCCAAAATGTCTTTATTTGTGTGGCTGGTAAAAATAACCAATCTCAGTATTGCTTTCTCATACTTTATGTGGGATGAGCCTGTGAAATGTTCTTGTCTCAGTAATGAATTTTGCCAGCAGCGTGGCATGTTGGAGAAGTGCACTAGCCATAATATGGTTACAAATGGTGGTTAGCTGTATCAGTCTCCTCTCTGCTCCTTCTCCTCTCCCATCAATGGTGCAGGAAGTCGTACGAGTTTGAAGACTTGCTGCAGTCGTCGTCTGAGAACGGCCGGGTGGATTGGTACGCGCAGACCAAACTGGCCCTCACACGCACTTTATCTGAGGAGAACGTCTACGAAGACATCCTGGGTAGGAACTTTGGGCAGGGAAGGGAATTGACTGCTAATGCTGGGTAGCTGAGGCTGGTGGTCAACAGTCATTCACCAGAGGTGCTGAATAAAGTATGTTCATTATGTGAATGTAAACCAGGACACATTTTAAACAGATCATTGGCAAGTAATAAGAAAAATGGATGGAAGATTTCAAAACTCACCAGCTTCAAAGATGACCCTGGGGCACGTGGGAACCAGCTTTTATTTTTTGCTGGTATCTCTCCTCTGAATTCCTTTTGTCCTGTGGATTAATTCTCACAGCTCTGATCTGTCCATTGTGAGCTTGTCGCTGCTGAGATAATGTGAATAGTCTGAAAACATAGCCTTGAAGTCAGTTCCACAGTTCAGGAATAGGATTGCATTTGGCTTCAAGTACTGTTACACTAAAGAAACTAGGCCCCACAATCTCCTAGTTTTATTTTGTTCTCTAACTTTGATGGCAAGGTCAATGCAATTTTAAAGATTATCTCTTGTAACTCTTTCCATTTCTATGGTGTTTTTTAATGTTGTGAGTGGAAAAGCCTTAATGAGTTTTAGTAGCTGTAGACTGGTGCTGAGCAAAGCTTCTGGCTGAGTTCAGCAGAATAGGAAGAGAGCAGCTGCATTGGCTCTTGCCATGCAGCTGAAATCCTACAGAGGTGGTCTGTGCTGGTTGGCATGGGAGGACCTGTTCTTTCTCAGAAGGAGGCCAGGCATTATTTTTATATGAATAAAATCTAAAGGAATTGTGTTCTTTTGGTGCTGATGACGGACAAGGTAGTTCCAATCTATCCCTTCTGACATTTCTGAAGCTGTTGGCCTCATTTCTGGGGCTAAGGGCCTTATGTTTGCTTTTTTTCTTCTTTTTACTTGTGGGGCCAAAGGAACAGGGAGTGCCTGAGCAGCTGCTGGGGTGTTTTTATGTTGGGGCATGATGGGAGGTCTCAGAAGCCACTGAGTAAGGGTCACCTTTTCAGCTGGAATAACATGGATAGCATTACAGAGTGGCTGTGAAGGCAAATCCATCTATTCAAACACAAGCATACCCCTGTGTCCCAAGCTTGCAGGGAACTCAAATACCATCCTGAAATTCCTCTCCCCTCCAGCTTTTGGTTGCAAAGCTTAGAAGAAAACAAAGTTATGGGTAATTGTCAGCTAAATAGAGCATATTTGGTTTTTTGTTTTCTTGCTGCATGTTCAGGCTTTGCCTGGAGTCAGTGATCTTTAATTGGTTCCTGCTATCCTGGTGGTGTTACTATGGGAGCTTGGGAGAAGGGGTGGACAGGGATAACTCAAAAAAAGCTGTAGTTTTGTTTTGTTTTTTTTCACAAGACCACAGACAAGTTTAATCCACAAAATAAACAAGATGTGAGAACCACACCAATGGAGAGAGAATCAAGACTTCAGCCACAGGACACTAGTCCTGACCCATGTTGTGTCCTTCAGGACGTGTAAACGCACACATGCACACATTCATTTGTGTGACTTAGCAGGGGTTCAGCTGCTGGTGGGATAAAGGTTCCATTTCCCAGCAAGTCACACATTTTTCATTTATGCACCATCTTTGTACCTGTTCAGCACTGCTTTCCTGGAATATTGGAAGTTGTACCAGGCAGATGGATGATCAGGTTTATTTGTCGAAGGGAAGGAAATGGTGTTCTTTCTTCTAGACTGCTGGCTAGACAAGCCTAACAGTTTGAGGAGCGGGCAGACAACATAACCCAGGCTTGTTCTTTTTCTCCAATCTACCCAGTTACATGGTAGCTAAAATGTATTTTCAGTACTGAAGTGGCCATTGAAATAAAAGATTGGAGCCACTTTCAGGGACAGGAGGCTGTTTACGGACAGAATGTTAATGCAGCCTTGCTTTGCTGGTGTCACATACTCTTGCTTTCTCCTCCGAGGTGCATTTGGATCCACCACTGGGTGACACTTGCGTGTCACCAAGCCACTGGAGAACAGAGTGTTGGAAAAGACTTGGGTTTCTCCCTTGTCTGAAGATTTTGGGTGTGCTCCTGCCCCAGCAAGGCAGGGAGATGGACAGATCCTACAGCTGTTATTGGTCCCTGCTCCAGAGTCCTGCAGCATCACTGACCTCCAGCCTTTCTTCTCAGCCAAACATTATGTGACAACAAGAGAAAGTTATTTCGAGTCCTGGCTGCTGTTCACTGGGATATGACGTGAAATGAGGGGCATGAAGAGAGAAGTCTCATTAGAAATTACCTGCCTGTGCATATGCTTGGACTAAGCCTTTGTCATTGGTTTCTTAGATGCTTGGGTGGGGGGCGTCACAACCTGCTTTTTCAGAGTTACGCTTTCTTTTTGAACACATCTTACATTCCTCAGCACTGCTGAAGAGTGAGATATAAGAAGTTCATTATATGTAGTTCTGGGTGTTTGAAATTCAGATTAGTTGTGTGCCTCATCTCCAGAATTACGGGAAAGAAAGAAGCCTACGCCTACTTCAGAGGTGCGTGTTGTTGTGCCTCACCCCCTCATACCCCCCTTCCTTCAGGGAGAGAGCATCTTGACTTTGGATTGCTTGCAGCATGTGAGATTGAGGCAGCCATGACTGGTAGATGTACTTGAAAATCTGTGTTGTATGATAGACATCCATGTTTAGAGAGTGGATTAAATCTTTCTGCAGTCAGCCCAAGAGCAGTGCATTGCTTCAGCCCCAATTAAGTGATGACCAGAGGTCCCCTGAAATGTGGAGCTTAAACAGAGGAGAGAGAACCTTTCTACTAGCCTTCAGCTCTCAGTTTCATTTGGGCAACTCTACGCAGAAGACTGGAAAGAAGGGAATATAATTATTAACCCATGTGCATGAGACCATGGAGCTCTTCTGGGAACAGGAAAGTGAACTTGAGGACTTGCTGAGTCTTTTCCATCTGTAGTATCTGTGATATGTTTCTATGGCTGCATGTGTCTGTATTAGGGTTTGGACACTGTCCAGCAAGCAGCTGGACTTCTAGGGCTATGGAGAGAATGAAGCAATTGCAGGAATGCTTGAGAAACAGGTCTTTATATCTCATGTAGGATGTGGGAGATGGCCAGCGGATCCCCAAACAGATTTTTAAGGCAAACCTCAAGGATTTTCTGCCTTTACAATCTCTTGCTTGTGGCTTTTTGCTGCAGATCCACCATCAAAGGAAAACCCTTATGAAGACATTGAGACCAACAGCCGTTGTTTGGGGAAGAAATGTGTCCTGACCTTCCCAGCATCTCCCACCTCTTCAGTGCCTGGGACTCCCACAAAGGTACTTTGGTTCAAGTGCCTACCTCTCCTGCTCCAGTAGGGTATGGTTGGGTTTTTTTTGAAATCCAGGTCCTATGTGGAAAAAGTGAACCCTTCCATATGTCAGGGTTTTTTCCTCTTTGACTTTTACCACAGAGTACAGTGAGATAAGAGGGGATTTATTCCCTTAGCAAAGTAAAAACCTCCAGCATTCCCTTATATGAGTGGTTTGCAGGCTTTCACTTTTTCTCTCCAGGGTTGCCTTCCTCTCAGTATGGGAAAACCTTCCTCCCCTCAAAGAGGGCATTTACGTGCTTGGGTAATCAAACCCTGCAGTAGTCTTGGTTTGCTGTCAGTGGGCAGTGCACATGCTATGCCATTATGCTTCTGCAGCCCCTCCCTTAGGACTCCTTTTTTTCTCTCTCTGTGGTGAGATGGGTTGCTGATAAGTAGTGCAATGCCACCCCTTTGTAGAGGGCCAATACTAGAAGGGTGTTCCCACTACAGCCCAGCTCACAGCCTGGTGCCTTTTTCCTCCTTGTCCATTCAGCCAACAGAAGAGGTAAAACTTTGGCCAGTGCTCAGGGCTCCCCAAGGCAAGCCCTGCTCTCAGCCTTCCATTCATGTCTGTTTAGATAGTCCAAGGCTGGAACAGCAGGAACAGTGTGGCAACCGAAGTCATCTTGGCAACTGAGTTCAGAGTGGATAGCAGGGATCTAAACACAGCTTTCCTGACCATGCTTTCCAAGTTGCAACTATTATTAGAGTTGTTATCCAGCGTTTTTGGAAGTTTTATGTGCAGTGTTTCACTACATCTTGCTCTTTCCCAAGCAACATAATCAGCACCCAAGGTTTCCTTGGATAATTACACTTCAAAGTGAAAATTTCTCTGTGGTTCTCAATCCGTTCTCCTTGATGCTAATTAGATCTAGAGCAGCAAGAGTCTATGTATATGAATGTTGGGATGAAGCTGATTTCCCTCAGAAAGCTTTGCAATCACCTTTGCACCCCAATTTCCCACATATGCAATCAAAGGGGGGCTGCAGAGCTGTACGGGAATGGCTTTCACCATGGATATGGTTCCCAGCAGGAGACACTATGTATGAGAGCTGGACAGGAGTGGTTGGGTTACACTACAGTGCTTTGGCATCTAAAAGCCATGATCTGCATCTGTCAGAAAAGAAGTGCTGCAGGTCTGTTGGCAACTAAAGCATTTTCAACTGTGGCGTGCATCATGCAGGAGAGCCTGCCCAGCTCAGAGGGTGATGGACCCAAATGGGTCTGGACAGACTTGCAGTAGTAGCTTACATCCTTAGTGCAGAATGAGATTCTGAAGTGTGAAGGCTCTTCCCAGCCTCATTTTAATGTGTGACTTCTCTGTGGGTGACAAGATTTTTTGTGAGTCAAGTGTCTTCTGCCAAACCATCCAGCGGCACCTGAGCTAACCTGAATTAATTAATTGGTCTGACTAATAACTGCTGAGCGAGCCTGTTGATGGAGGCAGATAGTGATGCTGCCTCAGCTGCAGTCACAGTCACAGTGCTGCTGTGACTTGATCAGAACTAGGTTGGATAACTCTCCCCCACACTTAGTGCCATGTAGATACGTCCTCCAGGAGTGCAGATGCAGGGGCCCACAAAAGGTGCAATTTAACCTTGTCGTAGTTGCTGGGATATTCTGTAGGAGAATACCGAAAGGGTTCTTATTGAATATCTTTCTGGTGAAAAGTGATTTGCCCTTCTTTATCTGGAGCTGAGCTTTCCAGTTGTCTGAGGCTGGTTTTGGTCAGAGACTTCAGGAGCTTTACTCTGGTGCTTATATCTACTGTCGTGCTCCTGTTGAACTTGCTAATGAGTTTAGGAGGAAGCCATTGTTCCTAATTGTCTGTCACGGCATTTTTTGTACCCTACTCTGAAATATTTGATTCTGGTTACTGTCAAAGACAGCCACACTGACAGTGCTTTTTGTCTAGTCTCACTGCTTCTCTGTTCATCCTGGCTAGCTGCTTCTTATCCCAAATGCTTGTGGTTGGCTGGTTAGTTAGTCTGGCCTTGTTTACAAGCTCAGCCTCTGGATTACCCAAATCTGAGAGATTTTTTTCACACTGGAGCAAGGCTTTTTGGCCAACCCCTGAGAGTGTGTTCTGTTTTGGAATGAATATGGAACGGTTAAATTGCTGTCAAGATGGTTCTGGTCTAGCCCAGCAGCTGAGCGTGTTTCTTGTGTGTGCAGAAATCCGTGGGCACTCTCAGGGCTGTTTTGGCAGCCCTGCCCCACTAGATTTACTTCTGTGACAGCATTAGAAATGAAGCAAACATGTGTGAGGTACTGTGGTCATTCATTCCTTCTTCTTTATTTCCAGTTGCTTTCCAAGCCCATTTTTTTCCGACAAAACTCAGAGCGGCGGAGTTTCAAACTGCCGGACATACGGAAACTGAGCCGTGATGGGACTGGATCACCATCCAAAATCAGCCCTCCCTCAACCCCTAGCAGTCCAGATGACACCTTTTTCTCCTTGGGAGACTCCCAGAATGGCAAGAAGAGAAGGAAGATTCCCAAGGTAAGTCTAGGGCTTTGTCTTTTTTGTTTGGCTTCTTCCAGGCAGAATGTCAGTATAAGACAATGTTTTCTTTAGTTCCCAGTGGGGCATACCTGCAATGTAGCTGTTGTGCTGGTGTTGATTTGACTTGTGTTTAACTACCTCTGTCTGATGGAGAAGGCACACAAACATGTCTGTTTTCAAGAAATTATTTTTTAGTCTCAGACTTCATGATTTTTGGGTGATATAAAATAATAATTTTAAAAAATTGTAATTTTGGGATAAAAGTTCAAGTATATCAGAGGGGGAAAAAGAAGTTACTATTTTTGCAAAAAATGTGCCCCATCATACTTCCTTCTTTGCTTCTTGGACAGGACAGTCAGAGATTGTCAGAGAGTGTGTTGTGTGTTTGTTTCCTCTTCAAAATCTGTTGTTCTTTGCTCACTTTCGTTCATGCACTGGCTGTTTCTAATTTAAAGCAAGCTGTAATTGGAGGTGAACCATGAACATAGTGACATGTGAGTGACAAAAGGACTTGTCTGCAGTTATGAGTATTTCTGCAGCAAGATTTCCTACTTCATATTTAGATACAGCATGATTCTGTTTCAATTTTATTTTCTTTCAGATCTGGCAGGATGTGTATTCAGTCCAAATGAGGTTTGGCAGCAGTCTATCTATTGCATGTTTCAAAAACACAATTATAAAAACACAGTTGTTTATCCCAGTCTTTTCTGGACAAGCAGAGGCTATCAGGGACTGTCTGTGGTGATTTTTTTCTGAACCCAGAATTTTCATTTGGGGAAAAAGGCATGTATTTGTGTGTCATCTTTGCTTCCTGGTTGCCAGATCTGTGTTTGTATTTGCATATCTGATTTTTGAATGCCCTCTCTGTATATCTCAGCCCTCCAGGAATGAGCCAAAGACTGCAAATGTCTCATATTTTCTTTACCAGTATGGCTACACATCTGTGCCGTGTGCTTGAGCTCTACCAGTGTGTTCACACTTACTTGTATGTCAATTGAAAAGAAGTTTACAGCTATTTACTCACCCTGTGCCATTAAGCAGTCTTGCAGAGCAAGCTCAGAACTGAGATTTACTGTGTTAATGATAACGTCGATCTGAGACTTGAGCTGGGCGTCTGTGGGGGCTGTACTTCCACATCAGGGCATCCTGCCTTCCACTTGAACATTTGGATTCAAAGCTCCCTGGCCAAGTATGTGATGGGCCTGCCTTACCTTGAGCTCCCAGGACATGTGTGCAGGGATCACAGACTTTTTGGAATAAATCTGAAAACTGTGTCCATATCCTGCTGCTCCCGCCTGGGACGTTGACAAGGAGGCAGGTCTGCCTAAGGAGGCTTGGGGAATCCTGACATGGTTCTGCTGCAATTCCCATCCTCTCCAGGAATGCACAGGTAGACCAGACGCACCAAATGAGCCACTAAGCCCAGCACTGCCCAACACTAATGTCCTCTCTCTCGGTCAGCTGGGAGGCCAGGGATTAAGGGATTTGCAGAGAAAACCACTAGTATAAAATATTTCAACATCTTTGGCTCCCATCCAGCTCAGTTTCTTCAGTCATCCTCCAGTCAGCTTTCTGCATCCAAACCTGCAGACTAGAACAGGTTTCCAAGGGACCCTCTGGTGCTTCCTGGAGCATGGATCATGGATGATATGGCGATGTGGACATTGTCGAGCTCATACGGACGCACAGTGTGGAAGTGCACTAGGCCATGGCCTTTCATCAGGGCTTGTTACCTTGTGTCCCTGCCATGCCAGTGTGGCTGTACTGCTCCCATGGCAGAGTGAGCGTGGCCCCTGGCAGCACAGGGTAGGTCCTGGCAATTGTGAGCTCTGGGCCATTAAGTGAAGAGTTTCAACGTGGCCATGGTTGGGAAACAGAGCACTTTGCATGAAATTTTAACTTACTTTCTTGCCTGGGGAAGAAAATAACCTTATTTGTTTGTGTGTTTGCCGAGCAGCTTGTGTTGAAAATCAATGCCATTTATGAGGCACGGAGGGGAAAGAAACGTGTCAAGAGACTATCGCAGTCTACAGAGAGCAATTCAGGGAAAGGTAAAGGAACTTTTGAGCCATCATGCATCTAAAACTTTCTGAGGACTTGGCTTATGCTTTAGGCTGGCTTAGTGACATATTCTAGCACTTTTTCCAGTCAGACTAAGATTGAGTTGGGGTTTCCACCCTTTTTTTTTTTTTTTGTAAGATAAGGGCTGTTCTTCTGCCAAAAGACTTCAGTTGAAATGGAAGTTTTTTGGTTTTCTTGCTTCATTTTCATTCCATGGCTTCGCATGATAACCTTTTAGGTCGCACCAAACATGTCCCCCCTTTTTGATGTTTATTTCTGGAACAGGCTGGAAGCTTTGGAGAGGAATGTTCTGTCCAAAAAGTCTGATTTGTTGGGATCAAACTATTTTGTGGGAATGTGTCGCTTCAGTGAACTGTCCAATGGAAGACAGTAGATTTTGAAACAGTCCTGTTCCTTCACCATCCCAATAAACAAATAGCCTCAGTTTGGTATCAGGGTTTCTAGAGTTGACTGAAGGACCATCTCTGAAGCATCAAAGGCATCACACAAACTACTGCATATTAATTGGTATTTTGCCATGGTGTTGTGTTTATACAGACTTGGATAAAATGGCATTTTAATCTTTGTTCAACTCTTCTGGCTGTGCACAAATTGATTTTATTGTGTGTTGGATGGTTTCTCCCCCTGAATCAAAGGGAAGATACCAAGGTTGGTAAGCTAAATGTCTGTGGGTATGTGTACCCTTTAAAAGAACAAGGCCTTTGGGACCTATATTGTCTTCCCTCTGAAGTTGCCAGGCCTGATTTTTCTCATGCCAGTGATAAGAAATTCAGTTTAAAGCACATTTTCTTGAATTCATTTTCCCCTTTCATTTTTTCCTAGTTACAGATGAAAACAGTGAATCGGACAGTGATACTGAAGAGAAGCTGAAAGGTAAGGCACATGTGTGTGTGAAGGGAGGAAATGGCTCCTGATGAACTCTGCTCTGAGCTCCTGGAACAGGATTTCTGCTCTGTGTTCTGCCTTTGGAGAAGGAGCTTATTTCTTCATAAAACACAGTGAGCAGACAAAGGTCTCAATATTTCAGAAGAAAATCCATGGGAAAAGTGCTATAGGAACCCAAAACAAACATCTGTTCCAACTCACATCAAAGCTCTTTGCACTGACTTTCCTAGGAGGAGGATTGGATGCTGTGGAAATACAGTGAGATTTCTTTAAGTACAGAGTCAGAAATGTGTGACCAGGCTGACAGAAGCAGTGTTGCATGGGACTGGGTGTTCAGAAACACCACCACATGTTTACTGAGGGAGAAAAGCCACCAGACAGACTGGCTGGCAAGGAAAACAGAATTGCATTATATGATTTATTGCTGGTTAAACTCTCCTGAACTGGCTGGGTTGGGATAAAGTGCTGCATTGCTTGCTTTACTCTGGTAGAGCTGTATGGTGTACTGGTCTCCACCCTACTCTCCTGAAACCTTCTTGTACTGGCAGTTAGTCCCTGGATGTGCCAGGGACATCACAATATTTGGGGAATTTGTGTGGCAAATTCAAAGTCTTGTTAGAGTTAGAATGCAAGATGGAAACTCTCTCAGATTCCAAAGTTTCCTGACTCACATGCACACCTGATCTGGATAGCAGGTCAGTTCCCAAGCTGAAAAGTCAGGCATAAGTAGCTTCTGGGCTCTGTATCAACCACAGTGTATTTTGCTTAGGAGTGCTCATCCTTAATTCTCTTTCAGGTTTTTAGAAGAGAAACCTCAGACTGAGTTCCCTTTTATGAACACAGCTTCCCACACAGGAACTACTGTGCGCCTTTGCTCTCCTCGGCATTGAGAAATACTTTATCTGTGTTGCTAAATTAGCAAGATCAAGTTCTTCTGACAGGTTCTCAGCCTAGCTTGGAGACAGGGAGAGAGGGTTTGCACTCAGATTGCACAGAAATTACGTTCAC
This sequence comes from Serilophus lunatus, assembly GCA_013399895.1. Taxonomy (NCBI): domain Eukaryota; kingdom Metazoa; phylum Chordata; class Aves; order Passeriformes; family Eurylaimidae; genus Serilophus; species Serilophus lunatus. The sequence continues at coordinate 21,020 of VXBA01002050.1, forward strand.
AACTGTCTTGAAACATAATGTTGTGAAATACAGGCCATGTTCAGATTCAGCTGAGAAAGACAGTGTGGGTGTGGTCAGGAAGACTCAAACTCTTGTCTCTTACTGGTTGCCTTAGCGAATCATATCCATCATCCCGTATTTCTCTGTAATTTTAACTGGGAACTGCCCATAGAGAGGACGATGGAGATCATATTAAGTCACCTCAAATCCATGAGACTAAACAACATCCAGATCCATACCTGGGCCTGAGTGACTGTGCAAGTCTACTTAAGTGTGAATAGGAGTTCTGGCATTTTCTGTTTTCTCTATCTACACCTGCATTTTGCTTTATGCCTTATTGAACTGTTAACTTTTCTATTTTTAAATAGAAAAGTGAGATGATTTAGCAAGTCTCTTGTGTCTGGAACGTTGTATGTTTTATGTAAAAACCAATCACACCAGCCAGTTACTCTGCTTGGCAAGTCACTGTACATCATCTGAGACACAGTAAATCATAAGACTGTATGTCAGAGCCAGAAGTGCTGACCATTGGGAAGGAAAAATCTTTGAAGAGAAACTCTGCCATGATGACACCAGTAAAATTCTGCTATCTGTGATAGATTGCAGAGAATATAAACAATGCAGATCTTGAGCAAGCTTTTCAGAAGCATTCAGCATTGCTGTGACACTGCTCCTTTTGAAGTCCCTGATGAAACAGAAGCCAATTCTGAAAACTTTTGAAGATTTACAGCCTTAGAGAAAATAACATAATAGGTGACAAGAGAAAGGAGTCTAAGCCATCTTTCCAGAGCTTTAACTGTCCTGGTTTTGTTACACTTTCTGATTTAAGAGGCAGCTCAAGATTGCTTTAAATTGCGTTGTCTGGAATAGTCTATGAGTGGCACAATTTTACCAGACGAAAGATCAAGTGTCTATATACTTTGTTATATGCTATCTCTCAGGAAGCCCTGTCTCCCAAGCAGACATCTTAGGAGTTTGGAGTTCCTGCAGTATCCCTGTGGTCGTTGTTTCTGTCTAAGTGCTGCATTGCCACCCGCCTCTACCAAAAGCATAGTTGTGAGAATGTGCTATAGTCTCTGCTTGTAGTTAATTCTTTCTTTCTTTTGTAGTAGGGGGTAAGGGAGACATCATGGAGATTTAATTTGGGATGCAACTGTAAAACAAAGCTGGGGGGAGGGTGGTCTCAAGGAATTTCATCTGGTCTTTTCTCAGCAGGCAACTTTTCATTACTTTCCATGCTGGAATGTTTATTGTCCCGTGGCTCATGTGTGCGTTGCAGTTACAGCTTGCTTGGCAGTTTTTCTTGTTTTCCCATTGTCTTGGGTGAACTTGTAGAAGTATGGCACTGAGAGATTAGTTTTAGTCACAGGAAGAGCTGGCATGAGCCAGCATTTTTCATTTGCACCTCTCTTCATGTTCTTTTGTTGTTGGCCTACAGCCCAGCTTGTGTACTGAAGCTGGGGAGTCCCCAGCATGACTCAGACAGCAGAGCCTTAGCCTGACCCAAGTGCTGTTCTTGTAAAACGATGGGGATTGCTACCCACAGCCTCATCTGAACAAAGGTGATCAATCACCTAACTGTGCTGGCCTTAAAAGATGCATTGATGACTTCTAGGACAAATGCCCAGACATTATCTGTAACATCATGTCCCATATGGATCTCAGTTTGGGTTGTCTTCTGCTGTAAAAGCTGACTGAGAAATCCTTCGGCTGCCGTAGTTCTTCAGGCTGATGCTACAGGATTGTGGCCCATCTCTGTTGATATTTATAGCGCAGCTTCCAAATGATTCCCGCCTCTTACTCAGCCACTGACAAAGCAAACGCAGTGAGGCGGTTTCCAATTTATCCCCCAGTCTCTACAAAGCACTGTTGATGCTCTGTGCAAAGAGCCAAAGTCAAAATCTCTAATCTCTATTCTTCGTAGCTCACAGCCAGCGCCTGGTGCATGTGAAATCCCGCCTGAAGCAAACCCCACGGTACCAGACCTTGGAACGGGACCTCATCGAGTATCAAGAGAGGCAGCTGTTTGAGTACTTTGTCGTGGTGTCGCTGCACAAGAAGCAGGCTGGGGCTGCCTATGTCCCTGAGGTTACCCAGCAGTTCCCGTTGAAGGTGTGCTGCCTGTCAGGATGTGACTTGGATTCTGTGATGCACTTGCACAGCTGGAGAAGCTGCAACTTCTCAGCTGACTGCATGTTACATCAGTAACCCCTCTGCCTATGTCAGTGTTCAGTGAGACTGAAGATGGAGGAGCTGCAGTCACCACCCAAAAATTGTCATGATGTCCCTCACTGCTGAAAGAGAAGCTGATACAGATCGTTTCCTGCCCTTGGCTATGACTTATATGTAGCTATTCCCTTTCTCACTTTTTTCTCTTTAAAGAAAACTGATGGTTGGGACAAGACACGTGTTCTTAAAGTGAAGGCACAATTTTCACCTATAGCCTAGCTCAAAACGAGGAATGAGAAATGGGAGAAACACAGAGGCAGTGTGACAGCATGTTTGTAAATGGGATATAACCAGAGCTCCCTTCAGACTTCAGTTCTTTCACCACTTGCTGGAAGTTATGTCCTAGATTAGAGGCACAACATAGCAGGGGCAGGTGCTGCAGATGCAGGGCTTGGTGGAATTTGGGGCACAGAGGTACCTTAAGATATCTAAAGATTAGGTGAGCCAGAATCACAGAAATTTTAATATCTTCCAGGCAGAAGCTTAGCCTCTGTCATCACCTCTTCATTTGTCACAGGAAAAATATTTGAAGTCATTCCATCCCCACATGACTAATTGGAAACATTCCTTCTCTCTGTTCTGCTAGCTTGAGCGCTCGTTCAAATTCATGCGTGAGGCAGAAGATCAGTTGAAAGCTATTCCCCAGTTTTGCTTCCCTGATGCAAAGGACTGGGCCCCCATCCATGAGTTTGCCAGGTAAGTACTGTACTTTATATCCTGGTTCATGAGAAATAGGGTTATACAGCAAGCTAATTAAATGCAAGAGCTGTTACAGTAGAAAATAGGGCAGAGTCTTCAGAAGGGTGTATTGGAAATGCAGAAATATTGTGGGTTTATTGGGTTTGTATGTCAGAGACTGTTAATATGGGTGATGGGTATCTTGTCATTCTGGTTTTTCTTTCTACAGTGAGACATTTTCTTTTGTCCTGACGGGGGAAGATGGAAGCAGACGATTTGGATATTGCAGGAGGCTGCTGGTAATTATCCTTGGGTTTTTTTCTTTGTCTATAGATGCAGCCTTCTGTGGGGCTAGTTTTACTGGCACCCATTCTGGAAAGTGAAACACTGCTGCTCTTCTCCTTCAGTGTGGAAAGAAAGGGCAGCAGCAGAGCAGCTTTGCTTTCTTCTGTTCCGTGCCGAAGTCCCTCTCTGAGTGCCATCCTCAACTCCAGGCATAGCTCTCTTGTATTTTCCTTACACCAGCACTTAATGTTATGGCCACGGACTGTTGTTTCACCACCAAACTGAAGACAGAGCTTGTCACCCTTAGCTCTGGATAGCTGTTAAACAGTTGTCTGAATCCGTGCTGGTCCCGTAGGCTCAGAGTTGTCTCTGTAGAGCAGTCTGCCCTGCCTTTGTCATTCGATTTAGGCAGGTTGGGATCATACTGTGGATGTGCCCATTTCTCCCCACTGTTTTCAACATACTAGGATTTGAGCCAGGTTGTCATCATCACCAAAATGTCAAATTTCTGCCAGTTTCCGAGCCAGCCAGTCAGATGCAGACTAGAAGACTGGTCTCTCTGTCTTTGCAGTATTTATAACTCTGACATTTTCTTGGTGGTTTTTTTGTGTGTGTATTTGCATTTGTCTTGAAAGCCCAGTGGGAAAGGGAAGCGTCTCCCAGAAGTTTACTGCATTGTGAGTCGCCTTGGGTGCTTCAATCTCTTCTCTAAGGTAAGTGTGGAAAGAGAGAGGGAATTTGTGCTGTAGTTTCAAGAGGGACCTGAAAGGGAAGCCAACACCAGAAGAATAGGGATCAGGCAAGCCGATGGCTGAAAAAAGGGCCTGAGATGGTGTTGGTGAATCAACCACATGCTCATTCCAGAACCTAGCAAAAGTGCAGTTAATAGAAAAACTAGATTGTCATCTTTTTCCTTCAGCAGAACTACTAGAACATAAGAGAGATTAAAAAGTGGAGTCCTGACTCTGAGTGTGGTTGGGAGTTTCCAAATTCAGAGCTTTTCAGTGACCTCACTGGAACTACATTTGCCTTCTAAAGGAAATTAAGTGTCTTCAATTGCACCTTTTACCTTCTTCCTTATGATTCAAGGCTCCATGTTGATGCTGGATTAGGGGGAGAACACAGACGCTGCTGCAATTCATTCCTGGTGTTACCTGCCTCCTCTTGGTTTACGTGTTTTTGTGTCCTCATGCCTTTATTTCAGATCTTGGATGAGGTTGAGAAGAGACGGGGCATTTCCCCAGCTCTGGTGCAGCCTCTCATGAGGAGTGTCATGGAGGCACCTTTCCCAGCTTTGGGTCGGACAATTACAGTCAAGAACTTCTTGCCAGGCTCAGGAACAGAGGTAAAGGCACCATCCTAGAGAGAGAGAAACAGACCAGCAAATGCTGCAGGACAGGTGACTGGAAGCTGGGACCATGACGTAGCACTAGGGATCTTCAAGGACAGCTAGTCTGACAACTGCAAGGGGAAGCTGGAGAGTAAAGTAGGGGACAAAGGGGATGGCATGGAGACTTCAGTGACCTCAGAATCAAAATGGAAATCATATAGTAAAAATTAACGTAAGGACACAGCCATGCTACTGTGGCAAAATGAAATGGGACGTTGGCCTTGAGGCCAAGTGACAGATTGGCAGGCTCCATGTTGCCCAACATACGACCTTGGATCTGCTCAAAGACCCCCCACACTTCCTGAAAATATGTTTGTAGCGTGTGCTCCAGCATCCTTAATACAGAAACCCTGTCGATGTGGAAGAGGACTTGGAGTTCTGGTCAAAAAATATCTGAAACTACACTAGGGTATTGTTGCAGCCTTTCCAAATGGCATTTTCGCAGCATGGGGGTGAGGATATGTGTTGCATCTCTCACAATGAGGTGTGAAGACAGTGGGAGAGGGTTTAAGAGTGCAGAGCATTTGAGTGTAGCATTGAAGGACTGTGGGAGGATGGAGGGAGACAAATTGAATGTAGTTTTGGTCATACTTCCCGTTGGGCATGTACACCCTGAATGTGAGAGGGAGGAAAGCGAGCAAATTGATAAAGGTGGTGTCTGAGGGCTTTCAGCAGAGCACTCCATGATGGTATTCTCCTCAGCCCAACTGAAAACAGACCTAACTAAATGAAATTACTGCAGAGCACATGCAGAGCTGGTTAAAAATGTGCACTTGGTGTGCTGTCAGGATGTGAGAATGTTTTGCCTGGTTTGTGTCTAGGATTATTAATGTTCACTAATTATCTGGCCGATGGAATACGCTCCACGTTTACCAATACAGTGTTGGGATGGGTTGGAGGCACTTTGGAGAGTAAGGGATTAAAATTCAAAGTGATCCCTCCACCTCTAAATTCCAGAAATGTGTTGGAAGTGTTCAAGAAATCACTGGATGTAGCACTTAGTGCTATGGTCTATTTGACAAGGTGGTGATCAGTGATCTTAGAGGGTTTTTTTCCAACCTAAATGGATTGTGTGATTCTGTAAATTGAAGATTTGATGTGAAATTCAATATGGGCAAGAGCAAAATGCTGGTAGTGAGCCATAAAGTGAGCAGAAGTAACAGTCTGGTATTATTTAGATAAACTCCTTCATTGTGAAGGCAAGTGAAGGCATGAATAATAAATGAAAGCAATTTTCTGCTTTCCAGCATTGGTGAAAATTTATTTAGAGTATAATTTTCAAAAAAATGCAACCACTAGGAGAAAGCCTCAAAAGAGTAGTTCTGCTTACTAAGTTGCCTAAAAAACACAGGCAAAGATTGAGAAATTTGTTTGCTTAATAATAATAGAAAACAAAGGAAGACAGGTGATAACTGGTCACCTTCCTCTCTGTTGAAAGGTTGTTCTGAGTGTATACTGAGAGTACTTCAATTATTTGTTGTCTTAATTTGCCACTGACATATTTCAGCTGTAGGGTTGGTGCTGGTGAGGGTATTTCAGAACTAGAATAATTTTCTTGTGGGATTTATGAAATGTGCAGTGTTGGAGACTTTCAAAAACAATTTAGATAAGTATCTGCCTAAGATAAGGAGTGTGAAGTGCTAAGGTGCTTTGACAGGCATTATTTAAGCAGCTATAAACAAAGAAAAATACCCACAGGCTTCTCTTTTTTTGTAACAGATACCAAAAAACTTATAGCCAGTAAGTGAAGCAGCCAGATTCTTGCAGTAAAAAAAAAAATAAAAATTGTAACTGTAAAAATCAGAGTGTAGATTTGAAAGGTTCCATGACATTCTGCTGCTTGAATGCCAGAAAGGCTGAAAGCCACTTCTAGCTAGACACAAACTAGTTTTCCTCATTATGAAGAGCTCCCTGTCCCCAGTCCAGTAGAGAGAATTTGTGGTTGGTCTCATGCTGTGCCTGTTGGAGTGGACTCTGGGTCGTCTTCATCTGGAGGAAGGATTTATGAGAGGTCTTTGGAAAGACAGTGTTTGAGGTCTTAACGCTGTGTGGTGTTTGCCAGCACAGCCGGTGAGGCCAGTTGGCTGTGAAAATACCTGTTGGGTCCTGGCTTGCCCCAGTCTGGGGGGACAGCAAGAGCTCACCTGTGGTCTTTTTCTCTCCAACAGGTCATCGAGCTGCGGCGGCCTCTTGACTCCAGGCTGGAGCATGTTGATTTTGAGTCCTTGTTCACATCCCTCAGCGTGCGGCATCTGAGCAGAGTCTTTGCCTCCCTGCTGCTGGAAAGGAGGGTGATCTTTATTGCAGACAAGCTCAGGTACCTTCTTGCATTTCCTTAAAGAAAATTCTGCCAAAGAAGGGAGGCTGAGAAGACTGCGGTGACTGGTCTCTGCTTTGTCCTTTTTCTTCTCTGCTCTTTTCCAGCTTTCTAATGATGTGACCAGGGCTGTTCTTCCCAGGAACAGGGAACTTAGGCCGTGAAGCATAATTTCGTTTTCTTTTTGTTTTCCAAAAGCGTGCTGCTCCTCATCCCCAGTAAGAACCAAATTCCACTTCCTCCAGACAATTTCAGAGCAGATCCCTGGTGCTAAGGCAGCAAAACCCCTCTTAATGCTTTCTGATGCTGCAGTGTTCCCTGTTGAACTGTGCTAGGTTTTCCAGGGATCAAGTCACTGCCCCTTCTGAATTGTTCCCTGATGTCACAAAAAGACCTCCTTAAATTTTCACCTTTTATCTTAATATTGGTTTCTAAAGGCTTTTCTTATGGGGGAACAAAGTGAAGGATGTGGTGGGGAGAAATGAGACAGAGGACTTCCCCCTTCTATTTTGAATCTGCTCAATTTGCTTTTTAAAAAATGTATTTGTTTGCTCTCCTAAATTATGAAAATGGGTCTGGGTTTCTTTAAGATCTTGTGCAGCTGGTGGCTGGCAGCTCTCCAGCCCTTGAAGCACTTGAGGATTCAGGGAGAAAAGCTTGCCAAGGCTGGGGAAAGAAAAGCTGCCTGGATGAGTAATGACACTTAGGAGCACGCTCAGGTTTCAGGAGTGTACAGTGCCCCTAAGCTGTCTGTTTTCACAACTTCCAGGCAGCAGCCTGCAGCTCTGGGACTGAGCACTGGGGCAAAGAATAGAGAGGCCCCTTCTACAGGAAAGTGAAGGGGAAAAATTCATTCTACACAGATTCAGAGCTCAGGCAGTCCTATCACAGGAATAAGAAGGCTGGGGAGAGGGAAGCTGTAGCATCCAGAATGCACTGGCTGCTTTCAGGTTTTAGCAGCTGCCTTGGGTCAGAGAGGGGAAAATTTGCCTCTTTATAATCACTGATACATTATATGCATAGAGACTTAGTATCTGCATGCTTAAGCCACACATTTCATGCAGAGCATCCAGATTTGCATTGAAAATGAGAAAATTCATCCAAGTGCTGTATTTCTATATAACATATATTATTTATGTGATAATTTATGATCACAGGCTTTCAAATATTTTTCTCCTCTGTAGGAAAGAGTTTATGTTCTTAGAAAGTTTGTTGAGGACACAGATGTCATTGTAATCTCTGTATGAGGGCTGGGTGGTATGAGTAAATAGGAGGGAACTTTGGGAGTTTTTTTAAAGCCATCACTTCAGAATGAAACTTTATTTACCAGATCCTTTCCTGTCATATCTTTATATGACAGCACAACCCTCTGCATTCTGCTCATGGGGTATGTTACAGACTATCTCTAATTCAAAGCACTTTGATGGGTTTTGGTATTTTTTTCTCACCTTTTTATCTTTTGTCAGTATATCCAGGTCCTTAGGAATGAGTCCAGCTGCACAGGCCTGTAAAAGAGTGGGACAGGGCTACAGAGTCATAATTTCTGCATCTCTGAATATATCATAAACAGCTTTTTTTCTGTGAAAAAAAGAATTGTCCTGTTTAAAAGACCCTGAACCTGTTAGGCCACAGGGCTGAGATTCAAATATTTACCATAGATTTGCCAGCTCTCTATAAGACTTTTAATATTTGATGTTTCTGAGAAGACCTTGCTCTGAGCAATTTCAGGAGTGTCTTTTTCTTTTCCTGTAACAAAATATGAAGTTTCTCTGGCTCATTTTTGTGGTGCAAAAGCTTGGAAATTATCCCAAAGGACAGTGAAGGCATGAAAAGCAGAAAACAAACAAACAAAAAACGCTCAAAATTAAGTAAACTATTGTATTTTAATCCAGTTCAGTGACTTGAGTGGACTGGACTGGTGAGCCTTTCCTAAGATCAACAGTCTGTTCTACTTGTTGGTGGACATGTTTTGAAAGCTGATGATATTTTAGATACAGGATCTTTTGTCCAAATAATACTTTTCCTGGGACAGGAACTCATTGAACTTAATTAATATTAAGTACTGTTTGCTTCAGGAGTGAAAACACCAGTTTCAGAGGAAAGAAAAGAAACACTTTTTTGGAAATAGTTTAAGAGAAGGAAAAAACGATAAAAGCAGCTGTTGGAAACTGCTCAGAGGTTAGGAATGCTAGAAATAATCCAGCTGAGATGGATTAACGGGAAGAGTGCAGGTGACATGGTGAAAAATGTGCAATAAATTTTATTTATCATTCATCTTTGCAGTTCTTCATGTGGGCACTATCAATAACTATCTGTCTGTAAAGGTGTGTCTGGGTGTGACAGAGAAACGATGTATGCAATTTATTTACATCTTTTAATTGCTATAAAGTCAATCTGTGGGAAAAGAAAGCTAAAAGGTCTCTTGCCAAATATTGCATGAACTGTGAAACGTTTTCAAGCTGAGCCAGAAAGTGCATCTAACAAGTGTACAGCAAGTGAAATACGTTGTCTTTTCCATCTTGAGAATGAGCAGAATGTTTAAAGACCTGTCAATCCACAACTTGGCAGCGGAAAAGGAAAGAATTTGGTTTATTAGTTTTTGGGTGTTTTTTTATTTTCTCTCCTCTGTTGCTATGGAAACTGGAGTATACATTGCCTTGCAACCCAGGAAACTACTTTGTTAAAGCTGTGTCGGTCTGTGTAGTCTTCTCTACCGTTTCTTTGCTCCTGCACTGTAAACTTTAGTCCTGGGTCAGTGGAGGCCGTGGCACAGGTTAGACACTGCAACACCAGAGCTGCTTTTGTTTCCAAGGGATGCTGCCTGGCATGCAGTTCCAGGCACTGTAGACCAACCTTTTAGAAGGCATTTTCCAACTAAAAACATCCTGATGTTACGCGGTATCTAGAGCTGGGCAGTTTTGACTGGTCTGAGCATGAGATCTGGGAAATTCGGAAGGCTTTTTGAAACAAAAAAAAACTTGCACGGCCTTAAAGCCTCGTTTTTCCAGACCTCAGAAGCCTATTATGGATCTGACCAACTCCAGCAATTGCCTCTGTTTCTGCCAGAAACCACAGCTGTGTCAACAACACAAAGTGGTCATTGTTATCAAAGGCAGATCTAAAAGAATTAGAGTAGACACTTTAAATGTGGTCATCCCCAGCAAAAGGTAATTAATCATCAAGAAGAATCCTTTTCCTTGTGCTACAAAACCAAATCTGGGACTGCGAATCTCAGCCTCACACTTTTCTCCTTTTTGTACTGTGGTTAGGGGGAAGAAACCCAACGATAAGGTTTGGATCTCAGATGCTAGCATTGTTTCCTCAGATCATCTTAGCACTTACTTCTTTACCTGCAGAAGCCTGCCACATTGGTGGGAGTCAGTGAGGGTCCCCACAGCTTGTGGAACTTGGCATCCTCCTGGTGGGGTTTGCGGCAGTGCTGTGCAAAGTCATGGGACAATGCTTGGAAGCTCCCGTGCCTGTTAAATGTTGTAAACCAGCTCTGTAATCCATCATAAGTAAATCCAGATGTGACACAGTGTCAGAAATCCGAAGGTGTTTGTAAAATAAATCCTACTGTAGCAGAGCTTATTACAAAAAAAAAAAAAAGAAAAAAGACACATTCAAACTGTCTTAAATTGCCAAATGCCATCACAGTTTGGTTAATGCAGAGACCACAGGGCTTCTTGGCATTAAACTACAAAAAGCTGCTTGATTCAATGGTGTCTTTCAGAAATCATAAAGTATCCTAAACCAAAGGGGGATTCCACTTTGGAGGCCTTTTACCATAGATGCTTGCCTTTGGAGTGGAAAGCTGGAAACAGTCTGAAGTTTAAGAGGAAAGCAACCAAACTGGACAGCCATTATCCTTCCTTAGAAGCTGTTACAACTTGTCAAGGTGTCTTTTAGAGCAAGTCAAGCTAGTCTTGGAGCAAGTTTTCCCAGGAAAGGAAGGTTTCTCTGTAGTTGCAGCTGTTGTGTTCTCTATCGGCCACCTGTGTTTAATATGGCTACTAAGAAACAGCAGCTTTGTGGGGTGCTCTGTGTGCACAGGAGGCTGCGTGGTGGCAAGGCCTCTTGTTCGAGCAAACAAAGATCACAGATTGCTGCAGTACCATTGTTCTGACCAAGGGAGTGCTCAGCCAGAGAGATCTGTGTGTCAGTCTGTATCCAAACCAGCCCTTTAGGGAGGGATCTGAGGGTTCTTGGTGCATCTCAGTACTTTTTAAAGCCTCTGTGCTTATGATGTCTCTGTCTCAACTGCAGGCAACATCAGACATGCAGCTCAACCATGTTCCCTGCAGAAGGCTGCATGAATCTATGAAAATGTGCTCAGGATCTTGAAAGTGTACTTCAAAGACTTGCAGTATTTTTAAGATTACAGTTGAAACCAAAAGCCTTAAAAACTGGTGTCTCTGTCCCATTTGAACAGCTGGCATTGAAATTGTGGGACCTGAGAGTAGTGCATGGCACTGCCCAGAGCACACTGCAATCACATTGCTGCTGGCTGAAGAGCACGCAGGTGGCATGAAAGGAATTTATCACGCTGGATTCTTTTGCAAGGCTCAGTAGCCATGGTGTGAGTCAGCAGTCCCTTAGTGCTTGTTGCAGTACCATATGCAAGAGAAAAAGAGCTTAGGCTTGAGTCATTCCAGAAGACCGAGGTTCTCCTGGCAGCCTGCAGCTCCCTGATACCATCTGCAGAGCGAGTCTGACTGAATCGCATGTGGAAGAGATACCACAGTGTTACCTCCTCTCTGAACTGCTTTGCCTTCAAAGGAGGCTCACAGACCTCAACCCTATCAGTATGTGTTTCTGAAAATGTCTTCCACAGTGAGAAATGTTTCAGAGCAGAGATCACTAGGTTTCACCCTGGAGGCGATGAGTCATTCACAGATGGAAGGGTGGAAGGGGAAGTTATCTTTACTTCCCACTGCCTGGTGTGTACAATTTCAGACTTGCATAGCTCTGCCTTTGACTTCCACTAACTGGATCTCAGCCATCTTTCCTCCCACTCAATCTCTCACGTACCATGTGTACTCACTGGGACTTGAGAGCTGGGCTGAGGGAAGAACAAGCCACCATAAATATAGTAGGAGACAGCATGCCATAATATATCACTATGCCATAAATAACCACGTACTTCAGCTGCTCACTGTTCCTCTCTGGAGCTACCTGGAATCAGAGATGTGTTCCATTCATTTTCAAATGCTGTCTGTTAAGTCAGTTCCCATTCTTGGGCAGAAAATTTGGATACACCTTCAAAATCCAGGATTTATGACAAAAACACAACTTCTAACACTTCCACATTTAACCCCTCCTCAAAGAAGAGGAATGATGAGTGGTGGCAGTGCCACACTGGTCTGCACAAATGATGAAAGGTGGAGTTCTTTCAGCTTTCACTATGCAGCTGCTGCTTTTCTTGGGACTATTATCAGTCAAATTGAGGAGTTGAAAACACGTTCTGCAGTAATGGAGGGGAAAAGAAACCTCTGTTTTTGTATCTGCTAACATGACCTAAAATATGTGGGTGTACAAGTAATGCAGCCTTGAAGGAGATGGTTTTTCAAAGATTTCATTAATTTGGAGTGCACTTCTAAGATGGCACATTTACTTCTGTTGCAGTTCCTTTCAAGATGAGCTTGTATGAAAGATACAACAAAACCCTGATACTATTCTCACATTTTTTTGTGGATGGGTTGTTTTGGAGTTTTTTTAAATGTTCCCATTTCTTACTAGTCCTGTGTTTTCTCATTATTTTATTTTTGCTCCTATCAGATTCTCTGACTGCCTTAGATGTGTGATAGACACAGCAAGGTATGGACTTGCTGATGAGGGAAGGCACAGCTTGAGAGCAGAGAGGCAGCCTGCAGGAATGAATGCAGAGAAGGGACTACTCTCAGACCTTCCTGAAAAAGGATGTGGAACTGAGATGATTTTTTTTCCCATGTAAAGGCTTAAAGCTACCCATCTGTAACACAGCCTTTGAAGGGTCTTCCTCTGTTTGTAGGGTATTCCCTTAACAAAAGACAACTCTCTGGGAGTTCAGGGAGAGGAAACTGCCTCCATTTTATGAAGAGACTTTCTCAGCACACATATCCCAGCCATCTTTCTCAGGTGCCAGTTCCCTACATGTTGCAGTCCTAGATAAAATTTTCATGTTAAGCAGATTCCACCCTCTCCCCTGGGATCTCCTTATCTCTAGGAAGTGTCATGTGTTTAATTATGTTTGCTGCCTGATTACTTCACACTGGTGTCCCGGCAACTGCAATTCTGTTCTGCTAAACTGAGCTTACCTGATGAAAGCCAGCCCCCTGTCCCCCAGCTGCACCACTCTGCCTTAGCAATACAGCACGGGGATACACATCCTCCAAACTTAGCTAGAGTGAGGCAGGGAGAGAAAACAGCCTTCACTTTTCAGAGCAAACTCAAGTCCTCACCCATCAAACCCCTTCCTTCTCAAGTCAGCAACAAACTGTCCATACCTGTATTGCTGAATGTAAATTCTCTCATGGAGTCTGAACAGGAGCCAGCTGGGCATCCTTCTTCATCAATGTGACTCCTCCTGGCAGCACCAGTCTCTCTCCACTCCTGCAGCCTTTTGAGACCTGGATGCTAGTAAAAAGAAATGACATTACATACAGGGTTTATAGTGGTAAGCCTTCCCTTTTTCTTGACAAGTAAAAATGCTTCCAGACCTAGAACAGACAAGTAACTGGTGTCCTGTGGTAAGCTCTCCCATGTGTGACTGGACATCTTGCCTGCTTCCCAGCCAGAGAACTGGTGGCATTTTTTGGGTGGTCCCTCTTGAAAGTTGTCAGCAAAGGCACTTACAGACAGGCTGCTGGTGGCATTTGAAGGGGCAAGAAAGAAAGTTGCAGTCCCATGAGCCAGGGACAGCTTCCTATAGAGGCTGGCCATGTGCTCCCCTGTGAGATTTCACTCTTGTGGTTCTGAGTAGCCTTGGCAGGTTCCACAGGCTGCAGGGGGCCTGGATAGCCTTGGCTGGAAACCAGTGCCTTCCTTCTTACCCCGCACTCTGGCATATGATTGGAACCAATAGAAAAACACGCTGTTAGCATGCCATTACTCCTGCTGAGTGTGGCCCAAAGGCAAGGCATATATGGTGCACAGGTAGTAAGCCAAGGGGCAGGGGTGGGCTATGGCTGGGATGACCTGCAGGAACACCTGGTGACCTTGTTGGCTGCACTTTGTGCCCAGGGCTTTGCCAACAGGTCTCAGCAGTCTTTCCAGCCGTGCAGATCAGACCAGCAGGTAAGTGGGCCACTGCAGCCCAGCAGATGTTTGCTGTGGTGGTGGAGCTGCCTTCTGCCTCCCACAGCTGTGTGCTGTCTGTGCTGTGGGCAGTGTAGCCCCTGAGCATTCAGACCTGGGGCTTTCTCATGAGAACAGCCACAGAGGTATGCTGTGGGAGAACAAATTAATTTCTCTAAAGAAAGGCAGTGGCACAGAAAATTCCATGTCTGTCTGATATTACCCATCAGGGTGCTGGAGTAGCATATCTCTGATTCAGTGGGAGCCATCTCTTGTCACATGCATTTGACAAAGTCATTGCAAAGTCATTGCTTCTGAAGCTGGAAAATGGGGTCAGAAATCTGGGAAAGCCCCTAGTCATTAGAGAGATCAGTCAGGGGACAGTTGAAAGAGCCTTGATTTCTAGTAAGCACCACTTATTCCCTGACTGACCAGCCACTGTCCTTGATTGTGTTTTGTCTTCCAGCACTCTCTCCAAGTGTTGCCATGCCACGGTGGCCCTACTGTACCCCTTCACCTGGCAGCACACGTACATCCCTGTGCTGCCACCTTCCATGATCGACATCGTGTGCTCGCCTACCCCCTTCCTCATCGGCCTGCTCTCCAGCTCCCTGCCCCGCCTGAAGGAGCTACCAGTGGAGGAGGTGAGCCATGCATCTGCACTGTAGCCTTCCTCTCAGTTGTTTCCGGGGGGCTGAGTTGTCTTCTGTCCCCAAAAGGCTGCTCTTGAGAGCCTGCCTTGGCAGCTGGCAGCGTGAGGGAGCCGAGCTCTCGTTCTCTGGCTGCTGCGAGCGTGCGATGAGGGAGGAGGCGGATGTTCCCCTAGAGAGGCAAAGGTCTGTGCTCTGCCTTGTCCACAGCTTGGGAAGGCAGGGGGCTGGAATCTCCCACTGCAGGGCTGCTGTGGGTAGGAGATGGTTTGGTTAAAGTTTCTGTTGGTTTCTGCATAGTGCTGTCCGAGGGCTACGTGTAAAGTCTACCAGGCTTGAAGTGTGATTGCTGCAGGCTGGCCAGGATAGCTGTCACTCTGAATAACACAGGTTCCTAATGAAAGCAACAAATAATTAAGAATTGGATATATGGTGCACAAGAACGAACATAGCAAAGCTAACCGTGGTCAGGGAGGCGTTTGCCTCCCTGCCCAACCAGGAGACAGCGGTGCAGCACACAGGGAGAAAAGATAAAGCTCTGACCACGATGTGGTGGTGAGGAGTGACAGGCCAGGCTTGGAGAACAGCTTCCTGCTGTCTAAGCTGTTCTGTGGGTTGTGGAGATGTTGTTAGAAAGCCACAACAAGGTCTCTGCTTCTGGCTTAACTGGATGCCTTCTCCAGCTGTGGTGGTGAGTAGGAGGAGCAGGAGCAGGGCTGAAGCATTTCCTCCAGAGCAGTCATAGATTAAGATAAATTCTTGATGATGGAAATAATGACTTTGCCTTTTTACTTTTCCTCTTTTGCTCTTAGGTCCTTGTTGTTGACCTTGTAAATAACCGGTTTCTGAGACAGGTGAGCAGAGCTATTTCGTATCCTTCACCTTCTCTCCCCATTTTCCATCATACCTTACCTCCCATCTGTTTGTTGACCCGCCTGACTGAACAGATAGCTTTCTCCCCACTCAAACTGAGGCAGAATTTGCAGTTGCCAGCATTATAGGGGTTGCTGTGTATATATATCAACATCCCAAACCACAGCTGTTGAGGATTGAATCATTGTGAATTATCTTTTTTTCTTTTTTTTTTTTTTTAAAGAGGGGAAGTGGTGGCACTTGAGCACTGTGGGTCCTTAAGTGTCATCCTGTAAGGCTGAGGGCAGAGCTGGAAAGCCTTGGCTCAGCACTGTTTGCTGGGGAGCAGCGTGGGCTCTTCCAGCCTGTCAGTCCATCTCCTATCACATACTCTGCCTTGAGTGGGAATGAAGCCTTGATGATTTCTTGAAACGTTTTCTGCCCAAGGGTCTTGCGGGTCCTCACTCCAGTCATTGCACTGCATGGGTCAGAAGTAGGCAGCTGGTACATGGGAGCCTGTAGGTTGTTCTGCAGGCAAGATTGCCATTTACTTCCCTTTGTTGTGGAGAGGAGGAGCAGCAGGAAGGGGAAAAGGACAAATGAGAAAATACATACTCCTAGCCAGGAAGCTATTTTCCCCAGAGCTCTTTGGCAGATTGCTGAGCAGTGCTGGCAGCATCAGTCTCTGCTGTGTCTCAGCTCCCATGGGTAGATGGGATGAGTGCTCCTCCTGCTGCAGGGAACAGCATGTGGGTGAAGGCCACTCCTTTGGCACAGTTCTTGCTTGCCAGCTGCCTTGGCTGCAGGGATATGCTTTACCTTGCACTTCTCTTTTGGAGGTTTAACCTAAATCACAGTCTCAGCCAAGGCTGGTAGGAGCTCACACACAGTCGCTGGCAGTTCCTTGGCTCTGTTGCTCTCTGGGAACTTGTTCCACCTCCATAAGATGATTGGTGCCTGAGCAGAGCCGAGCAGGGGGTCTGCTCACCTGGCCACATGCCAGCAGTGTTCTGACATGTCCTCTGTGGTGGGACGAGTGCTCGTGGGTGGAGGGGTGTCCTGTGTCAGACACCTGAAATTCCTCCAGAAGAGGGAAACATTTAGTAAAAGACACCTCCTTTCTCCTTCTTGTGCTTCTTGATGGTACTGTGCTGGGAGGTGCTGGGAATGTGCCAAGCATATTACGCTTTCTCCCTTTCTTCATGGTTCATTTTTAATGCTCCCCCTGCCGTGCTGGGGATGGGGTAGGAGCTGTTTATGGCCCAGCCCCAGTCCCTGAGGAGGTGCCTCTGTCTTACAGATGGAAGATGACGACTCCATCCTGCCCCGCAAGCTGCAGGCTGCCCTAGAACACATTTTGGAGCAGAGGAATGAGCTGGCAAGCGACAAGGAGGAGGGCCCTGTCAATGGCAAGCAGGGTAAAGCACAGTGCCTTACAGTTTAAAACCATGTCTTTTCCTGCCCGTTTTTCTTCTGTCACTTCTTAGAGAGGAACTAGGCATGCGTTAAATTTATCACCACAAATGTTGAAGGTAGGTCAGGATTTTGTTTAAGCTCTATTAAACATTTAAATGCACGGGGGGCAGTTCTTTGTTCGAAGACCATCAGTACTTATCCCTTCCCAACTCTGTCCTTCCTTCCCTTACAGTTCCAGGGAATACCTGTACTCCTTTCAGGGAGGTTCCATAGATTTCTCTCTGGTACTGGCCACGTGAGTGATGCAGGCTCCTCTGTGGGACAGTCCACCCACAGAGCTGCAGACTTGGAGATGGCCACATGGCTCACAGGCAGCTGGGCTGAGACAGCGCTCTTGGGGACAGTATAGGCATCTCCTTGTTGCAGGGAAGCCTGAAGAATGTGCTGAGTTTGGCTGGGGTAGTTCATTTTCTCCGTAGTAGCTGGTATGGGATTGTATTTTGGATTTGTGCTGGAAATGGTGTTGATATTCTAGCTATTGCTGAGTAGAGCTTGCACTGAGTCAAGGCCTTTTGCTTCCCTCGGATGCACAGTTTTAGCTTTATCCATTAAACTCTCTTTATCTCAGCCCATGGATTTTCTCACTTTTACTCTACTGATTCTCTCCCCCACTCCACCAGAGAGGAGCGAACTCCAAGACAAAGCTTGGTGACTTTCAAAGTGGTAACAATTTGGTCTCTTTCCATGCCAAGCACTTCCTGGGGTGCTGTCTCTCCTAAGCAGCTTCTTCTGCTCACACTTGATCTGAAAAAAGCCAGGGAATTTTCATGCAGGGATTTTTCTAGCAAATCCTTACAGCACTGTCCTCACCACTGCCTCTTTGTTTTCTCCTTAGAGACCAGCCCTTTGAACGAGGTGGTGTCCGAAGCCTTTGTCCGTTTCTTTGTGGAGATTGTGGGCCACTATTCCCTCTTCCTGACCCCCACAGAGCGGGAGGAGCGGACCCTGCAGCGTGAAGCTTTCCGCAAGTCCGTCTCTTCCAAGAGCCTCCGACGCTTCCTGGAGGTT
Organism: Serilophus lunatus; assembly: GCA_013399895.1. Taxonomy (NCBI): domain Eukaryota; kingdom Metazoa; phylum Chordata; class Aves; order Passeriformes; family Eurylaimidae; genus Serilophus; species Serilophus lunatus. Next base: position 39,180 of record VXBA01002050.1, read on the forward strand.
TTCATGGAGACTCAGATGTTTGGGGGCTTCATTCAGGAGCGGGAGCTGCGGAAGCAGGGGGTCAGGGGTGAGTGTCTCAGACTGGTCTCTGCTGTTGTGGAAACAGCCGTGCTCCTGTGAGAGCAGGAGATGCTGCATCAGCCTCCAGCTCCATCCCCAGCACCATGGCTGGAGGCTGCAGTGTCTGCAGGAGCACCTTGAAGGAGGTGGTAGGGAAGTACCAGCACAGGCTGATGGTTTGTCCTGACATCCGTAGGTGACCTTCAGGAAGTCACTTGGGGATTCTTTGTCCCTGTTCCCTTTTCTTCACAAAGCGGGGAGTATTGCATCGCAGGAGTGTGGTGAGACACATGCACAGTGTGTGGGAACTGGCAGCTGGAGAATGGTGGCACTTTGTGCCTGATGTGGTTATTGCTTGTTGTGACTGAGGTTACAGACACCCTTCCCTGCTGCAGTATCCTCCACATGTGTGCCTCTTCTGTTCCACATTGAATTCCCATCAGGACTGTCACAGAAGGGGTGCACTGCTGGAATGATGTTTGTTCTTGTAGTCCTTCATGATCCTTTCTTGTGTCTAGAGGAAGAATGGGCTGGTTATGGCCCTTTTGGATGGAACATATGGATTCACATGTCTTTCTCAGAGCTGATTCTATTGTTTCACTCCTGTTACCCCACAGTCCTTAGAACCTTACTGGCAGCTGAAGTTTCTTATCCCTGCCACTGCTCAGCGCTGGCTTAGCAGCTTCCTCCCAAGCACTAATAAGCAGGGGAGACTTGAATAGGTGGGTGAGTAGAAGAGGTTCTGCAGTGTGGTAAATCCTGCATCACAATTCCCCAGATGATCTCACTCTCTGGACTTGGCTGTGCTTGTAGCGGAATGAACAGAGCTTTTGTCTCTCCCTGAGTGAGGAACAGAAGCTCAATCAGCCTCACAGTGGGGAGGAAGGGAGCAGACCAAAGTTTCTGTGCCAGATATGGGCTCAGGTGGTAGAGGAGGTGGGGTGACTCGTTCCTTCTCGTGTGCAATAGCATATGGGTAAACACACTTTAAATGGGCATTCTTGCTAGGATTTATAGAGGTACAAAATAGAAGTTGCTGACTTCTTTCTTTCTGCAGGTCTGTTTGAGGTACGGGCTCAGGAGTACCTGGAAACACTTCCCAGTGGGGAGCAGAGTGGAGTCAATAGGTTCCTGAAAGGCCTAGGTAAGAAACCAGCAAAACCTTTGGCTTCCCAGGAGGGTTAGGCTTCTTGCTGCCTTCAGGGTGGCAGCTGAGAAGCTTCCTGAGGGTAACAGGGCTCTACTAGTGACTGTGTCTGGCAGTGCTCTGAGCCTCGAGTGATCAGTGTATCCCTGTGCTGGCACATTGTTGGCTCTGGCCCTGATCAGTCACTGTCTGGAAGCTAGTGAAGAAGCAAAGATTGGGCCATAAGCTATAGCTCTCTCTTCTAAAAGAGACGGGTGGCTCTGAAGAGGCAATGGAACAACCAGTGACTTGTGGGTGGTAGATGCCTGTCCTGGTGGTGGGAGTGACACAGTCTTCATTGCCTTCAGGTTTGCCCTTAGGGGTCAGCAGTGGGAATCGCCCAGGAGTATTCTAAGATTGAATCTATTTTCCACTCCAAGAGAAGCTAGACAAAAGAGCTCCAGACTGAGTTCAGAAGTGGTTGATAAGTGGCTAAGAGAGTTTGATCATGTGTTCAGATGGCATCCCATGCCCTCTTGTCCATTCTTGGCCATTTAAGAGCAGCATAACTTGAGGGGCTGGTGTGCCCTGCCTCTTACTCACACACACTCTGGCCAGGTGAACTTAGTCATACGTTCATCTTCCAGGACTGCTGGGCAAATGGGCTCAGGAGGCTGTGCCTGAGGGCTTGCAAAGTCCCAGTCTGACAGACAGAGCTCTGCAGGCACCTGCTTCCAACTTTGCAGAGCAGCTGGCTGTGGACAAGGACCCAGGGATGGCAGCAGGACCAATTCTCTGTATAGGCCAGGAGTGCACTTTTATTGCATGTCACTAAGGGAAGTCCATTTTCCTTTCTTTGTCTCTTCAGGCAGCAAAATGAAATTCCTCCACAAAAAGTGAGCGTAAAGCACATCCTCATTCCACAGAAGAGAATGGCTTTACCATTTAGCAGCAATAAATCAGACTTGTCAACCATTCCCATTCAGCCTGCTCCCAGAAGCCAACAGCCTTGGGCAAGCTGACCACATCCAGGACACACTTGCACAGACATGTGGTGCTGCAGGAAGGTTGGATGGCTGCAGGGCTGCCAGGACAGGTTTCTGGATATCTACAGTACCATGCACTGGACCGAGCACTCTCTCTGAACTCTGCACTAGCACGTTGCAGGCATCCCAGCGGATTGGATCTCTTAGCTAGTCAGTTCTTTGTTTTGTTGTATTTTTCTATTTATATTGAGGTTAGAACAACTATTAACCGATGACTCTTGCCCTGCCTCCTCTCTGCCTGGTGCTGCAGGAGGCCAAAGCGGGACTCCACGGGTCTGAGCAGGCAAAGCTCAGGCATGGAGGGGAAGAACAGAGTTGTATGGAAGTAGTTCTCTGCAAAGCAAGGACACTGAGGGCTGCAGGGATGGAGTGGACTGACCAGGAGGAGCTTCCAAGCAAAGGAGAAGGGTGAGGGGGAACCACTAAACCTACTGAGGACTTGATGGGCCAGCCAGCTCCCTGGGTGGCTGTACCAGGGAGTCTTGGCACAAGAAGAGTTTCTTTCCTTATGCAGTGTAATTAAAAGCGAGTGATGCAAAAGGTGTGTGGATCCATGGTGTTTTGGGGACAAGGGATGAGCTGTGTCTTCCCAGCTGGGTCACCTGACACTAAGCCACTGGCCAGAGAGGACATCTAGCAGCTGAACTCTCGACTTGGCCAAGCCCTCAGCTTCAACATGTGTCTCAGAGGCCTGCTGGCCTCGTTCCCTCACCTGGCTGCCTGCAGGAACAGCCCAAGGTAGAGCTCACCTGCAGGATCTTGCCTTGGAGACCTGCTTTCCAAAGGTCAGACAGACTCTACTCTCCCATCTGGGGTGTTGCTGCTGGGAAGCACAGTAGGAAAAATGCAAGGGTAAAGTGCTTGTTGCTGCCTTCTGTGCTCCTGGTTGGGGAGGTGAGGAGGAGGATGGAAGTTGAGGTGGACTGAGGTCTTTCTTCCAGCTGATGTGAAAGCTGTTGGACTTGCGGTGCTTGTGAGGGCAGAGACAAGAGCATCTGGAGCATCCTTGGGCCTCTTCTGCTCTTTGGAGGATAGTCTTTTTCCCAGCTGCCCAGGAGTAGCAGGGTGAAAGCTACTTTGCTGTGGGTAGCTGCGCTATGCTGAGCTGCACAGGGCTCTCAGAGGTTTTGAAAATGTCCATGTGCCCCTGTGGTCAGTGGGCTTTTCCAGGTGAGAGGACCTTGTTGACCAGCAATGGGGTTCAGAGAAGCTCACCTCTGCTCTGTACTATACTGAAGCAGTGGATGCAATGCTGCTCTGTGAATCTTTTGAAGCCTGCATTTCCAGAGTTTCCTGTGGCAGCCTCCTCTCCCTGTATGATGTTCAAGAACAGAGGAAGTGGGTTGTGATGGGAGGTGGCAGGTGTGGGCAGCTGAGTGGGTGGAGGGGTCAGCTCTGGGAGAGACGGTGCTTCCCAAGCTCCCAGTGGAATGGGGATTATCTGTCTGTGACATGTGCCACTCTCTGGGGACAAGATGGTCTGGGTAAATGGCTCTGACTGAGCAGGAAGGTGTTCCAGGTGACCTCTGAAAGTCCCTTCCCACCTGTGCTTCTGTGGTGAGCACTGTAAATGCGAAAGAGCCACAGTGCCACGCTGGGCAGGAGGCAGGTCAGCAGCACTTGCACCTGCTTTGTGCCCCCAACTTCTGTGCAGGGACAGATAAAGCAGCAGTACAGGGGCTCAGAGAAGCCAGCAGCATTTACTCCCCACCTCTCTCCAGGGTTAGGCTCCTGCAGGGGTGACCAGGGTGAGGGTGTGGGGGTTGCCCCTTGGGTATGCTGAGCCAAATTGGCACTACTTCAAGCCTACTTGTCACAGGAGGCCCACTGGAGGGAACATCAGTCAGGCTCAAGGTGAATCAAGAGCTGTGCTTTGGTTCTCTTTTTGAAAGATGTTTTTAATGGTAGCACAATGAGGTTTTGCAAAGCTGGGGTGCACCCACACGTGCAAAGGTAGCCAGGATACCTGCAAAGCTCTGTGAGTGCTGAATAAAGCTGATCCGTGGCTCAGCTCCAGCCTCCAGAAGCAGGTACTACATGGTTCCACAGTGCCAAGCCTGTTCTGGGGACTCCACATTCCCCTTCTCAAGTGGTGTTTTCAGCAGTGTGGGACTTGGCCTTCCTTGGCAAGAGCTGTGGTAAGGAGCTGTGAGGGATCCCGGTATGCCTCATGCTTGGCTCAGCTTGAACTTGTGTGCGAGCATGCTGAGATACTGGCAGCTTTTATTACAATATCCTAATAGCTCAAATTAAAAATGATTGTGAAATACCCCTGTTTTTTTTCAGTTAGAGGCTCCAAGGGGGCTTTGCCAGCACAGGGCTCTGTGACCACTCAGTGCTTTTATTGGCCACTCTCAGGAAAGTGGGAATCAAGCCTACAAAGTGTACAAAATCCAAGCAGGGTGTTAAAAAACAGCAGCATGAGAAGTGCAGTGAAAGAAACAACTGTGTTTACAACTGTGTCATTAAGAATTTAAAATGAAGCTCAGACTGAAAGTGTTGATCTCCAGCTGCAGGACAACCTCTTCAGCTTTATTTGAAGTTGTGTTGCTCCAAGATGAGCTTGACCTCATGTCTTTAAGGGCTCTGGATGCTTTGGAGGAACCCACCTGTAAAGAAAAGTCATAAGACCATCTGTGCTGAGTCTGACCATAGGCCCATGTGCCTCCTGTGGAAGCTGCCAGCAGGTGGCCAGAGAAGACTATGAACAGAACACATATGTATGCTGGGTATGACCTATATACTTTATATACACACACACGCACTATATTTTACCTACCTAAAGCCTTAAACTTTCCTACTGTACATCCCACAACCAGGGGGTTTGGCACCAGGTCTGGTATCTGTGTGTTTAGTAGGCTTGGGCAAGTTTCTATTCCATGACTATGTGTACATGGGTGTAGACAAACACGTTGCTGAGGCAAGAGGCCAATCTGGGGGCAGTATGGTTTTACTGAAGGGTACCGGAGAACCAGGATACTGGTTAAACATTAAAAGTTGCAATCACTCCCTGATGGTTCTTGTCTAATTAAGCAGCTCTCACACACCAACACGAGCAGCTCTGCATGGCCCGTGATGCACAGGACTACACTTGCTGACTTCCAAGCTCCTAACTAAACTCTGAGCCCTGTACTCCTCATTCATTTTCCAGCATGGGCTGTTGGCATCCTGCAAGAGCTCAGGGCACACATCAAATCCCAGCCCTTACAGAAACTCACGGGAATGTCCCATCTACCATGCAGCTATTCATTCATCACTGACGGTGGCCAGTGCTGGCAGGATGGACAGACAGCCCGGTGCAGTCAAGAGACCAGACCCAGCCCTGCACTGGGCAGTCACAGTTGGGTGCGGAGAGGTGCAGCCAAAGGGTTGTGCTTGCACTTGGCTGCATTGGAGATCCCTGGTGCCAGTTGCCAGGGAGTTTACCACTTACCTCTCTGCCTGGAGACACCTTTCAGGTTGCAGGTGCCAGTGGGCAGCTTGCAGGTGTAGAGCCCCAGGCAGCCACCACAGTCAGAGGGCTTCTGGCAGGGCCGGGACTGGATGCTGTGGCAGGAGTGCTGCAGGAGGGAGAAGTGGTGGCTGCAGTGCCAGTGTCCAGCCATGCCCAGTGCCCAGCCAGGGACTCCCTCCCAGTCACAGCTGTGTCATCGCTCTGTGCCCCTGCTGCCAAGAGCCCCGGCCTCAAGGAGCCTGTGCCACTTGCTGGCTCAAAAAGACAACTTTCTGCACAGGCTTGAGCTGCCTGACAGCAGCTTCTTGTAAAATCAGGTAATTTCCTTCTAGGGTGCACGTGCCCCCCAGCTGGTTAGTCGTTCGTTTGGGGGTGATGTGAACTGCTCAGCCCTGGGCCTGTGATTGCCAGGGTCTGCCACCTCTGGCACACTCCAGCTGACAGAAGTGTGATGCCTGGGAGTGGGAAGAGCTCAAAAGAGCCTCTTGATTTCCTCCAGACAGGCAGGGCAGAGAAGCTCTCATTAGAAAGCAAAGCCAAGTTGCAGATTATATGAGAGAGGAGGATGAGTGTTTGCAGCCAGACGTTTGATTTTCATTTAAAGTGGTAAAATAATGCAGTAAATTCTGCAATAGAAGGACAAGCAGCTCACTAGGCTATAGAGCAGCAGCTTCATGCAAGAACCTGGAGAAGCTGGGGCACAAAGATGCAGTTCTGAGGGCAGTTCATTACTGCTTTTGGCAGAAAGCACACTAAGCAGCTGGCCCCCACAGCCCCAACACACACCCCTCCAGTGCCTCTGCTCTTTTGCTGTGATGTCACCCACCCCAGCTGAGTGGCGCCTGGTACAGCATCACCCAGCACTACTTGGTTAAGGCAAGGTTTACTTGTGCAATTTGATAAAGGATAAGCTGAGGGATGCTGTGATAAGCCCGTGGAGCAGATTTCCCACAGAGAAGGTCTGCATCTCCCTCTGGGCAGTGCTGTGATAATCTGTGCCCATCAGCATGGCAAGGGGCATCAGAGCAGTGCCTTCATTGCAGAGCTGGGGAGAATTGCAGGGGCTGGGGCTGGAGCAGATTGTCCCTGCAGCTCCAAGAGCAGCACATGAGGACAAGTGCAGCCAGACCTGCACTCCCTTGCCCTGCTCACCACTTGCATGCACAGACACCAGCTCTGCTCTAAGCCCTGCCAGCCACCTGCTGGAGCTTTAGGGGTGTCACTGCCCACCTCCCTGTGCTGTGAGGTCACGCTGTGACTGGCACCTTTACATGCAGCTTATGAAAAACGGGCTGAAAGCAGGCCATTTGCAGGGTCATGGCATGCTCGGCCCCTGCGCCTGCTGCCCTCAGTCCTGCCTGACCCTGGCTAGTACCGCTGCTCACCACTAGTCACCCTGCAAAAGCCCCGTGCAAACCCACATCCTTGCTCGCCAAGGACGGGCTGTGCTTACCGTGTCACTATTGAACTTCCCATAGCCCTTCAGGTGGTGACTCGGCCTCGGGATCTTGCTGCGGGAGGGCTGCAGTGGGAGCCTCCAGGGCTTGCTGGCAGGGACCTGCTTCCACCCGCCCAGCAGGGGTTTGCCCATCGCCTTGCTGGGGGACCCGAAGCTTGGGTGTGCCTCTTCCATGGCTTTCCATGCACCACCTGGGGGGTGGCTCCCCCCTGAGCCCTGCCCAGGCAGCTTGTCCCCTCCATCTCCAGGTGGCCAAGGGTCTTCTTCAGGGCCTCCAGCTCCTGCCTGCCTCTCCAGGTTGCCAGCCTGGCCCCACAGTGCCCCAGATGGTGCTGGGGCTGAGCAGAGGAGCACCAGAAGTGCACTGACCGTCAGTGCCTGGACCTTCATCCTCAGAGCCTGCCTTTGCTTCGTGTCCTCCTGCCTGGACAAGGCTGTTGGAGGCTGGAGCAGAGGTGGAAGCTGCTTTTTTCCCCTGACTCTGGATCCAGCTGAAGTAATTTTATAGCACAGGGACATACCTTGGGGGCACAGCCCTTTTCCCCCGCCCCTGCTGTGTCCCACCTCCTGGCTTGCAAGCAAATCCAGCTGCTTGTGTGGACCCTGGTCCCCCTCCCTTTTGCTCCCAAAAGCCCCAGCACCCTCCTGCCGTGGCCACCCTGTCTCCCCTCAGTGCCAGGTACAGGCATGGATGTGTGACATCTCCCATTTCTGAGCACAGAACCTTTTATCTAAACCACAGCTGCAAGCAAGGTCTTAGTAAAGGGCGAGCTGCTCTCCAGTGTTTGTGCGTCTGAAGGAAAGGAGCAGGTTCAAGTGGTAAGGAGTTCCTACAGCTTAGTGAAAGTGTTCTTGAGTGAAGGAAGGACACCCAGTTAATGCCTCCATCAATTGCAGTGGGAGCTCACTTCCTAAATAGCAGAGTCCACCCAGGTCAGAAGTGTTAGAGGTGCCTTGACCAAGCTTTCATTGGTTTTTGTGCTGTAACAGACATCAGGGATCTGCTCCTCAGGCAAGTTCTCACCGATGAGTGGTCTCTATATGAAAAGGAGGGTGAGTCTGTATTCCAGATTTACTGTCAGTCAGGTTCAAGAACCAGCCAGCACCAAGACCCAACTCTACTAGAAATTAGTTTTAATGAGTTTCAGTGTTCACCAACCTGTTGGTGCCTGCCGCTGCATCCTGTGTGCATTACATGCTGAGAAAGAGGGTGACTTTCCCTCATTACTTCCATGGGAGATGCCCTTGCTCCCTCTGCTCTATTTTGCTTCAGATTAGACATTCTGGACTAAAGAAGGAAGGAAGCCCCAAGTTCAGAGAAACATGTGTGGAACAAGGGTCTTTACCTTTTAAAGGCCATTAGCTGATCCCTTTGCTTTGTCTTGTCTACTTTCTCCAGGGGCATTGAACTTCAGAGCAAGAAAGTATAGCATTTGCTGGCTGGCTTGGGAAGTCTGATGAGGTTATCCTTTAATGCCACGTTCCTGCCAGCTGGACCTTGCCACAGGTTGTGGTCTATGGGACCTCTTGGGTAGAAAGGGTGTTGCTGCTGAGCACAGCTGAAGAGACATGGTCCTAAAGATCTAGGAGTCAATGACAGAGGAGCTACTGTGATAATGGGCAACAGTGACACAAGGTGAAGGAAGAGAAAATTCCCTCAGTAGAAAATCTGGAAGGACTGTAGGTCAGGGAAGCAGAAAGTCTGAAAGACCAGAAACCATTTCTTTACACAGAAGTTCCCTGGATTAGGGCCTCCTTCCTTGAATGTTTACACAGGAGCAAAACAGATGAGTGCTCCCATTAGATGAAGGGATGGGTCAGATACACTGTCAACAGGAAGTGGATGGAAGAACCAAGTTATGGGTGTTGTAACACACCAAATAAAAATTAGAAGAAAAAATAAAAAAACCCCAAAACACAGCCCCCTCCCCCTGCAAAACACCCCTACAAAATAAAAAAAAAAGGAGGCAACAGCAGACGAACATAAATGTGAACAGTGCAATATGAGTTGTCACCAAATGCACTCCATAGACACTTCACCTACCAAAAAACACCATGCACCAAAAGTCTAAGTCCTCTGGTCAGTACCCAGCTTTTGAGCTGAAAGCTCAAAACACAGTCCAGTTCCTGGAAATAGGAATGCTGAGTGTGCAAGGAGCTGATAGATGAGAAAGCCATGGTGTTCTAGTCCATCATCCATACCTTCACCTCTGGCCAGCTCCTGCTCTTGACTTGCTCCTGGCTGACAATGGAAGTGCTGATTTCTGGGGAAATGGGCTCATAGGAACGGAGAGACAAGCTTGCAGCAAGCAGACCCATCCGGACACAGGTGTCTGTGTCATGTTTAGCGAGCATTCCTGCAAGGATTCCTGCCATTAAGCTGTGAAGAGAAAGAAAGGTGGTTTTGAAGATGAGGGGAACAGCTTTGAACTTGGGAACATGGCTGTTCATTTGTAAGGGCTTTCATTTGAACTCAAACCAACACTTACAGAAGCAGATTATGTCACACAGGAGTCCTGAAGTTATAATGATTAGGTTTTGCTTTTATTTTTAAAATTAATCATTTATTTGCATTTTATATGCTTCTAATCTCAGAAGCTGAGGTATTTTCCCTTGCACTACATTTTCTATTCTCAGTTTTCCAGAGGAGTCAGGAGAAAAGAAAGGAGAACAGAACAATCTACTTTTCCATTGGTCTCTAATTATTTTGTCACTTCTCTGCTCTTTATTGGTGCCTTATTATGGCTCCTCCACTTCCCACAGGGTTGGGTGGGGTGAGAGGTAAAGATTCCATATCTCTGTGAGAGGGACAACAGGCACAACTGGAAAAAAGAAATCCAAAGCTGAAATGAGACTGAAAATTCAGATTTCTGAAAATATTTGCGCTTTTTTTCCCCATTTGAGATTTCCCAGTAAAAATTATGTAAGTGCTTGGAACAACAGTGGTCACCCTCAGTCCTCACAAGGCACTGAGGCAGACATCAGGAGAAGGCGATGACTTTGGCTTCTGCCTGGCTTGCAGGTGAAGGCTCTGTTGAGTCATGTACATGTGCAGAGTGCTGTTTGTGATACACTGGGAGCAATTACTCTTTATCCACAGCTAGCTATTGTAATGATTTTCAGAAGGTAGAAAAGGACAAAGGGGAAGTGAAAGAGTAGGGAGAAGACAATGACATTGGAGAGGATGAAGCAAGGACAGGAAAATGTGATGGCAGGGAGGATTAATAAACAGATCTATGGGGAAGGGAAAAAGAGCCCTTTTATTGCACTCTGACTAATTACCTCAACATTTTTTTGCACATAACAAAGCCATGGAAGATTATGACTTCCATAAAGTGTTCGATCTCTCAACAGCTCTACAAGGTGAGAGTAAATATTTTGGGGAGCATCCCCTAGCAATGCCATGTGCCGGCAGGCAGTGTTATGTTGTCACGGCAGCCCAGCACAAGGAGCAAACAGCCACTGCCGCCTGCACACATGCTCAGCTCCTTGGGCAGCACCTCTGGAGCTGTAGGAGAGCCACAGGGTTGAAGTGAGGCATGAAGTGCCCTGGGTCTCTCTTTCTGGGTGTCCACTGTCCCCTGACCAGTGCTTCAAAGGGGTGAGGGTTCATGGGGTCCAAGCCCTGTGAAAGGGTTATCATTTAAATTAGATATTTGGTAGAAATTCTTTACGATGAGAACGGTGAAACAAGCACAGGTTGCCCAGAGAGGTGGTGTTTGGCCCATCCCTGGAAACATTCAAGAGCAGGTTGGATGGGACTTCGAGCAACCTGATCTAGTTGAAGAAGTCCTTGCTCATTCAAGGTGGTAAAACTAGATGACCTCTAAGCATCTGTTCTGTGATTCTGTGCTATTCCTCTGAAAGTGCCCGCAGGCCGAGCTTGAGCAACATCACCAATTTATATGCTATGGAGATGGCATGCATGCCAGTGCGGTGTCCTGGTATTTCCAGTCTGTTTCGGCACTCTTACTGTGTAGAACAGGGATTTCTGCAGCTCAGTGGAGCAGCCAGGGTTATCAGGAAGGAAAACCCTGGATAAACAAGGGGACTATGGAAATTCCCGCATGGACTGGGGGCACTGGGGAGTGGGGTTTCCAGACCAACATTACTTCAGGAATAGAAGCAGTCATGGGCCCCTAGCTTTCAGGTAGCTTGGGAAGGAAAAAGAAACTCTCAGATTCTCTGATGTAACTCAATGGAGGTGTTAGCAGTGTCACACTCTATCTCACCTTTGGTCTGCCCTTAAATTAAGCTCTTAAAAAGAGAAAGCAACCCCTAAGGAAGATGTTTAGCTCACATTAGCCTCTAGAAAACACTGTCCTGCAGTAAGGGGTACTTGTGTTCTGAGCAGATGGTGCAGGGTTGTGTCCCCGGAAGGGATGGCAGACACTGGGGACACCTGCTAGTGGTTGTGAGCAAAGCTGAGCTTTCCTTGGGACAGACTGACTCTGTGAGGTTCCTCCAGCCCCTCTCGCTCTGCTGTTGCACCTACTGCTCCAAACAACCCTTTGGTCTTCTTCCTGGAGAAGACCAGCCTCCAGTTGCAGTCAGCTCATCTCAGAGGTGATCTGGGGCACAAGAAGCATGCGCTCGTGTTAAGTGGGCTAGCCAGCTTGGGAGGAAGTTATTGATTGATCCTAAAACAGATATTGAGGACCCCATATGTTTAAAAAGAAAAAAAAAAACAAAACAAAAAAACCCCTATTCATTCTGCCCAGTGATAACAGAAAAAAGAAGTGTTGCCATGTGGAGTTATTGGTAGGTGACAGTAGAAAAAGCAAAAGAAATATCTGTCACATACAGACTTTTGGTCTAGCCCAAGGCAATGAAAGGACAGAATCAATTATTGCAGCATAGAAAGCAAGAAGAAAAAAACCCTGATTGCTACATATAGTTTGTCAGGTTAACAAGGAGCTTAATAAAATATTACTCTGACAGACTGAGAATTGATCAGCAGGGCTAGGAATAATACCTGTCATTTCCCACTCCTATGTATGGTGTGGTGTGAACAGCCAGGCGAATTATACAGCAGACTCTTTTGAAGCAAGAACTTCAAATTGCCAGAGGCAAATGCAGAACCTGATGAAATGCTTTTATAGGGCCATTTTTGCTTGTGAGTGGCAGTTCCACTTCCATTGGAGAAGTGTGGAAGTAAAGCAGTTAGTAAGACAGCTTTGATGTAAGGTGGTTTACTTTGCTTTTAGCTGCTCAGCTCAAACTCATTCAGAACCTTAGATTACCAGGAAAGGCTTGGATCTTAAAGAAAAGCAAATATAATAATGGCAAGCCTTCCAAGAAGCTTCAGGGGACATTTTTAGCAAGTTTTGCAAAGAATCACAGTAACCAGACCTGTTCTCATATCCTTAGTGTCTCCTCCTCAAGCAGCAGAATGTCATTAGCCTTTGCAGTAGAATTTCAAAGAAATCTGATTATGGCCCTTCCACATTTAGTTGGAGAGTGCAAAGCAGTGAGCAATCTACCTGTCGCCTGCTCCTGAGACGTTGACTATCTCCTCCCTGCTGATGGGGATGGCAGGGTAGTGGGCGGCACAGAGGCTGGCAGCAGCAGTCTGTGGGGGTAGAGAAGGGAAATTAGTGGGAATGGCCCAAGCTGATAAAGCCTGATGTGGCTGATGCCAGACCTGCATGGATGAAAAAAAAAGAAGAGACTGAAAAAAAGGCAATAATCTTTTTTCACACTTTGAAAGAGATCATTTAAATGAAACTTCCTGAAAATGAAGCTCACACTCATGAATATTCATGTAAGAACATTTAAAACTAGCTGACTAAAAACACTGCTGTTAGGAGCCAGCAGTATATGGACAGACAACTTGATTTTCTTTCAGCGCTGTGTATTCCACCCTCCAAACACATACATTTCCCAGTACTGATGCCACGTTTCCCAGGACTGTTGCCATGCTACCAGAAATAGCAACAGTGCCATATGGTCCAAGAAAGAAGCAACTGAGAGCTCAGAGTTAGTTTGCCGTGCCCTTACCTGTTCATGAGCTCCTGGACAAAGTGAGATGCTCCCTCCCAGGCTCTTGCCGCACAGGAGGATGCCATGAGCACCAAGGGTCACCACCACACAGTGCAGGTGGGCCAGCAAAGGGCAGGCCAAGGCCATCGCAGTCTGGACAACATCCTCCAACCTGGATGGCAGCTCTTCAGAGACTGGGGAGGGAATACTGTTGTAACTGTGAAGGTCCTCAGCTGGCCTTTCTGTGGGCTGGCATCCTACTTATGAGCACCAGTACTATTTATGAGCACTCCTGAAATGCGGTTGGTAATTTTTTTTTTCTTTAAATTATGGGAAGCATGGAATTCTCCAGTGTTAGATTCCCATGCTATACTTCTATGCTAAGGAACCCACCCCTCAAGGGACTACATACGTCTGTAGAGCCGTCTTAAAGCATGGCTTCATTGTCTTAATGCTGCTGGATTTCCACCTGCTTTTGGCATGGTGTTTAATTTCTGCGAAGGATGGTACTGCTGGGACAGGAGCCTCAGAGCACCATGCTTTAGAGACATGTTTACAGAGCAGAGATTGCTCCTGTTCAGCTGACTAGGTGAGGAAAATGGGATGTCTGGTTTTGGACAAGGAGCTGACCCAGGCCTACTGTGCTCTCTGGTAGATCAGCAGTCCATACAACCCACCCAGATATGGCTCTGAGGTGCAAGACACCAAAAGCGCTTATGAATCCTCACTGTTATAAACCAATTTGCTTGAAACAGGGGTCTGGAGCAGAAAATGCTCTTCACCAGGATTTAGGTTATCTAAAAGTGTCACTGACCCTTTTGAGTATTCGATACCTGCTGGCACAGGGTTCCCAAGGGTCCGATTTATTGCTCTCAGCTCTTGCAGGTTGGGGGAAATGTATGTGAGTGCTTTCCAGCTGTCTGAGAGGAACGGCTTAAAGGCCTTGTTCTCATCTGTTGGCTCATAGCACACTTCAAAACAACAATGCAATTGGTTAGTTAATTAATTAGTGGGCCATCTCTACATCAGAGCAGGTTGCAGTGCAGAAGGCTTAGCATGAACTGCACAACTGGAGTTACACATGTAATCTGTTAGAAACTTAAATAGCATTTCCCCCACGCTTGTGACAAGGTCTCCCAAGATGTATTTTCCAGTGCACAGCAATGAGACAGCTGCTTCTGGCTCTGGAGTGATGTAATCATACTTCAGTATTTTTACATGTCTTATCTGCTTTTGGAGCCTCTGACAGACTTAAGACCATTGTGTACTTCTTTGGGATTTGCTTTTAAAAATTAAGGTATAAGTCCAAATGTTTTGGAAGCCTTGTGAAGGGTCCCCAGCATACCAGTGGAGGAGGTTATTTATTTTATGAGAAGTGGGAGAGAAATCCTCTCAAAAAATGCCTTAGGACTTATTCTGAGAAGCAAACTATGTTGCTGCTCAAACTCGCAGAAGCACTCAAATTGGCTCTTGCCTTGAGACTAAAGGCAAAGAGAGCTGCATTTCCTGGCTTTCTGGCTGTGCCCAAGGGCTATTCCAACTACATTTTGGGAAACGTGATTCAGCTTCAGAAAAACTCAAGAGAAACCGGAAATGTTTTATCCATTTGAAACTGATCCGCAGAGCACAGAAAGAGGCGCTGAATAACCTGGCATGTCAGACAGTAACTGGGTATCTCCAGCAAGCAGCAGAGGCTGGGGCTCAAGGTGTGCAGATTGTCTTGGCACACAGGCTGGGAGGAGCTATAGGGCCAGGGCCAGGCAAGTTCTCCTTACCTGTTAGCTGATGCTCTCTAGCTAGTTGGCAGACATACTGTATAGTGGAAAGAGGCACATTTCCATCAATGCAAACTAGTGGGGCCTGACACAGGTTCTCCTTGAACCGGGATACCTAGTGAAAATCCAGGACACAGAGGAGAGACAACTGGAGTCATCAGACAGGGACAAAATGATTGCAAGTTAGACTTGATGTAGGATTTTCACTCGCATTGCAGCCCTTAGGTGCAGGCATGAATCCAAAAGGGTAATTCACCAAGGGAAATTGATTTTTCCATTTGCCTCATCTCCTCCCCTTCTTCCCCTGTACCCTCTGCCATCAAGAGCTGGACTCGACTCACAAGGCCCCTCTGGCAAAGGTAGTTGCTGCTACTCACTAGGCCACTACAGGGAAAGAGGATGCTGCTGTTTAATGCCACTCTAGGATTCCCTGTGTCATGCCTGGCTTCACTACATCTTGGCTCACTTTGCATGTCATTTAGTTGTCCTCTGTGCACGTGCCAGCTAAGACAGGTTGTTCATCAGTGTTTTACTCCTGGGCCCTACTGAATCCCATAGGGATGGGGGGAAATGGAGCAGTAGAGTGGGGAGCTGATTTCTCTCCTTTGGCTCTCTGAGGCTGCACAACAATTGCCTGGATGCCAGGCCAGTGCTACAGGCACTTGTGCAACATCCATCCCGTGTCTCTGCCAGTCCTGGCAGAAAAAGGGGCTGCCAGAATGGCCTTTGCAGCAGAAGACTGGTTCGGAATTTCCACTAGCCACAGCTATTTCATAAAGCTCAGGAGAATTAATCTGTCATGTAATGGCTTTCTGTGCCAAGGCCTGGGGGAGGCAGGGTGGGAATGGAAGTGGGAGTGATGGACCATATGTGAAGGCTCCACTTCATGGAGATGCCATTGGTAAGTAAATTGCACTTAACTTCCATGTTGCTGACAGTTATGAAGCACAGGCTTTTGTTCTGTCAATAAAAGAACGAGGAGGGAAAGAGGGCTTTTACTGACTAAGTCCTTAATCATTGCTTCCATTAGCCCTGATGTTTTTTGAATGTTTGGATGTGCTGAGCAACAGTTTCTGTTGATACAACTCAGTGTGTAGAAGCAACAGGAATCATGGGGAAGGGGATGGAACAGGAAAACTTTGTTTAACCAAGGTTCTGTCAAATGATTTTGTTTTTCTCTAAAAGGAAAAACAAAATTATTATATAATAATATATAATTATATATATAATATAATTATTATTATATAATTTCTTCAGGTGGACTGGATTTATTTCTGGCTTTAAGGGACCAAAAATTATAGGTTAGCTTGGACAAGTTAATAAAGAGGATTCTGGCCTATGTGTCATGGATGATAGTAGTGATGATGGCGATACTTAAGACCAGAAATAGATAAAAACTCTATCTGGGTCAGCAGCAACAGCAGGCTCTGGTAGCTTTTTCTGCTGCTATCTCAGTGGCCAGCATCTGGGGTTAACTTTAGCATCTCCCATACCCCTCTGCACACCCACTCCCTCCGGTACAGGCTTCACCAGTGGCCGTTTTTCACAGGCCCACACTCCTCCTCAAGAAAAAAGCTTACAAATGGGATGGTGTGCATACGTATCGCTCTGTTATCTGGTGGTGGATGTCCATATCTCCCAAGCCGATGCTGAGCTCCCCAGCACTAGTGATCACAGCACAGTAAGTAGCTGTGCTCTTCCCCTCCAGCTGAAGGACAGCACTCATGTCCTGAAATATGGAAGACAGTTATACATGGAGCAGGTTTCTCTTCCCTGCCACACTCGGCTCGCTCTTCCTCTGTGCCCACCTGGTCTCTAGCTCAGTTTGCTGTTCTCCCTTCAACATCCCTTCTCCCTTGTAAGCAGCATTTCAGAGGTATCTTGGTCTAGACAGTGCTGCCACAAAGCTATTTTTTTAATATTTTCCAAGCAACAAATGCCACAGGTTAAAGCAATCCTTTAGTAAACCAGAGGGACAGGTCTCTGCCGTGCAGTTCCACAGATTGTGTCTTTGTCATAACAGAAGAGTGCTCTGCAGCCCTGTCTGCTCCAGTCACCCAGTTCCCATAGCTTGTGTGACACTTTGATGGCCTGCTGACATGCTGGCTTGTCTTGGTGGCACACTGCACCTAGCACTTATGTCAGCCACCTCACTGACTGCCCAGCCTGATTCTGAGAGCAGCCTTAGAGCCATTTTTACAGCAGTGGGGCAGGCATGGCTGTGAGGTCTCCTACCTCTGTAGGTCTTGTGAATGATCTGGTTAGAGAACTCAGGGCGTGTCTTGGAAGGAGCACACAGACAGAGAAAAACATCTACCCCAGGATCTGACAGGGAAACTGGAGGCTTTAGGGAAAGGATCCTCTCCAACACTGGTAGGAATGTATTCTGCTACAAGCAAGGACTGCTTGGTGGCTGTCCAGCAGGTCCATCTTTCCTTGTGAGGCTGCTCCTTTTGATAGCACAAACTGGGCTGCGTAGAGGAGGGATTAGAGATCAACCCCTATGAAACCTTTATAAACCAAAATGGAGTTCACACTCTCATTGCTCCATTTGCCAAGTTGCTGAGGTAGCCAGAACTAAGACCCCATGAGCTCTGTTTGGATACCTGGGTCATAAGGGTACTAATAAGCCCCAATGACCCTGACCAGCCTCACCCTGGGGCTGCATCCACACCCCCGCCTTACCTTTAGTCTTGCCTCTTCTCTAGAGAGTTGCCTGATGGCCTGGGTTATGGCTGCCCTCCTGGCTTTTTTTTGCTCCCTGCTGGGGTGGTGATTTCTGCCCTGCTGACCCAGGGAGCTCCTGCTGCTCCTGGCTCCCTGACCTGGGTGGACAAGTTTCTGCTGAAGTATTCCTCTGGGGCACAGGTATGGGGATGTATGCAGCTCTGTAGAGGACGCTGCTCCTTTAAACTTGGGAGGTGTCCAACCTGCAATCCCAGTTCCAGGTTTTCTCTGTCTTGGGCTTTACCCAAACCAAGCTAATTTTGGCATTCCTCCTTGTATCTCCAGGGCCACAGTTTACATATTTCTTGCTATGCTTAGCCCTTCATAGAATATTTCATGGTTCCTCCTGATTTACCTCATCTCCTTCAAGTACTCACTGGATCTGAATTCAGACCTCATGGTTCAGACTCCAAATGGTACATACATCTAGACTGTGTTTTTGGAGGTGTCTTCTTGCCTTCTAATTGTCAGCAACTAAAGAAACATTGAATTATTCCTACTCTTAGCCTGGTGGAATGTGGCTCTAATGTCTGCCAGGGCTGAGAGACTTTTCTCTCTGTATTGTCATCACTTCCATGTTTCTGAGGTGCCACTGCTGTGCAACATACCATGTGGTGGCAGTAGTGCAGGACAGACTCTAAATGCTCATCCTTCCCCGCGGCTGATAAAAGGAGAGGAGTTTGTCCAAGACGGCTTAAACAGTCTAAAAAGGAAAAAAAGCTATTAAAAAATCCACCATCTACAGAATACTGTGAACACAATGACAGCCTGTGCAGGATGGGTGTGTGTAGGAAAGCCCCCTCCTGGAAAACTTAATGCTTGTCAGTCCTTGTCTAGAAGGATGTTCAAGACAAAATTCAGCTGTAGCTGCTGCAAGTGACTGGTTGGAGTTGTGTGAGGTGATCTACAGAGTGCTGCAACAGCACTCTGAAATTTAGGATTATTTGGAACATCTAGGAATTGGAGGAAAAGAGGAGGGTGAAGAAAATTCTGTGCTTTTTTGGTGTCAACTCCTTTATCATCACAGGCACGTGGGTTTTCCCACACTGTTCCTGTGCATGGCGTTTTCTGCTGCTGGCCTTCCCACACTGCTGTTCCCACCATGGTATCTTACTAGAACTGCTGAATCTGAGTGGATTCATGGAAAACCCTCCCTCCTCTCCCTTCAAGTTACTACAGATTATACCTCAGTGGGTGGCATGGGTAATTTTGGTGCTTTTTTTGCACTCAAGCTTCTTTATTAGCGATCAGAAGTAACAGTAGATTTGTGTCAGGAAGATTTGGGAAAGGTCTAAAATCTTTCTGTAATCTGCCCGTTAATTTCAATACAGAACACTGGTCTGCTGCTGCCTGTGGTGGAGCTCCAAGTACAGTGTGGTCCTTTCCTACTGCTAAGGACTGTAGCCCTATCTCTTCTGCAGTAATTCCTGTACCTCAGTTCCTCTTGTCCATAGTATATGGTTGATCACCTTCGAACAAGCTTATTCCTTTCAAATTGTTGCTCAAAACATACTTCTATTGTGACTAATTAATTAACTCTGAGGGCCAGGCTTCTCAGTAGTCACTGGAAAACACTGATGTTGATTTGACTCTGATTTAGGGTCAGTGCTGATTAACTAATGTTAAGTTCATATTAGTGGACCTTCCTTTTCCTGATCTCAACTCTCTCCCCTCTTATTTCTTGGAATAGCCCCTGCCTTTTCTAATCAGTCTGCCCATTGGTATATTGCCTAATATGTCCCATATCTTGACAACATTCAACATCTCCTGCAGCTGAAGGAATACCAAAGGACAAATCACAGCTGCCATGCACCCACAGACGAACCCAAGCACAAGGCACCTGCCAAATTCCTTCCAACACCGCCAAAGGTTCGTCTCACTCTTCCAGCATTTGTTTGCCCACCACCCTGGAAGAAAAAAAATGTTAGCTGGCAAAACTGGGAGGGCTGCTTGGCACAGATGCTATGTCTCCATCAACATGCGAGGTTGATGTTGGTGAAACAGAGGTCAATAATCAGAGGGAGAAGAGAGCAGCCAGGTAAGAGACAGAGGGCAATAAAAACTTCTACGGCCAGACTTCAATCTTGATGACAAAGGTCTGCTTTCTAGGAGGGGAGAAATCCACTTGATCTCCCATGAATTGCTATGTTGGTCTCATTTGCTAATACCTCCTAGAACAATGTTAATTAATGTTTCTGTCAATACCAACAACACTCTGAATTTACCTGCTCAGAAGAATTTGGGACTCCAGAGCTGTGACCCAGACCTGATGGGCTCTGCAACTGCCTTCCAGGGTACTTAGCTCCCACCTTAAGCAGTTTGGGGATTTTATTTATTTTCTTCTTTGAATGTAGGATGACGTTTTTTACCTTTGTCTATGCTGCCTCTATTCATGGAAAGATCTGTTTGAAGACTTTTTTCACTCACTCTTTGCTTCCCAAACATCTCTCTCATCAAAAATACCCTTCTTTTCCACATATGTGGCTATCAACTTCTCTTTTGCTTCTGCCTTCCACTCCTCTGTCCATATGCCTCTCCATCACAAATAGACAAATTGTCAGAACACAGGCAATCGCTCACCCATCTCCTCCTTATAATTCTTCTGCCAGAAAAATTACATCAGGAAGTGCTCAATTTGGGCTTCATCTGACTATCAAATGGTTTTAGAGCACTTGTTTCATAAAATCCTGAAAGATATTTTCCATTTCTGGAGACAGTTTGCCACTGGTGGCCATAATGATCTTCATAGTTCTGGATAACCTGGAGCTTGCAGGAGCAATATTGAGCAATTGGGTGGCAAGCACTGAAGAGTGTGCACGCCCAGTCTCTTTCTGTCCTATGCTAGCCCAGGTGCACTGGAACACCCCTGCACATACACATTTCTCTTGCTTGTAAACACCACTGCCTATCCTAAACAGAAAATGTATTATAATCTCATTGTAAGAAATATTCTGCCTCCAATCCATCACTATGCTTGGGCATTCTCCAAACTTATACTGAAGTATGACTGATGGTCCCCAAGGACTCTTCCTCCTCTGCATGAAGCTGTACACCTGTCATTTGCACACAGTGCTTTCTTCTACACCCAGTCCTATGACTGTAAGAGGCTGCTCTCTCATTTAAATACACTCTTTTACTACTCTCGTCTGATACCCAGGATCTTTTTCTTAGCTCTGACTCTCCTCAGTTCTGTAGTTTGTGAGACTTGGTGCTAATTCTTGACACCTTTGCTTTTCTGTCTGGCAGTTCTCTGAGCCCTGAAGTGTTCAGACCACCTGAGCAGAACTGCCTCTGTGCTAACAACCTATGGCCTCTGTCCATCTTTCCACTACTTGTCATTTCTCATCAACACAAATGACCCTCCATTACATTTGCTCATGCTCCCTGGGAATTGCCACTGGTACTGCCAGGAATAAGGATATTTCCAACTGCAACTGTGTCCTGTTGAGTGTTGCAGATTTCAAAAGCACTGAGCTTGGTTTTAACTCTGAAGCTCACTATCTGTAATAGATTCAGCCAAGCAAAATACCCCAGTACTCCACAGTAAAAAGCAAGGGTGCTTGTTTAGGCAAGTCAGACAACATGGCTTTGAACATTGGCCCTATTTTAGTCTTAAAAGATGGTGCTAGCTGCCATCAGTAATAAGCACAGTGTCTCATGAAGTCTCGCTGTTTTTTAAAACAACTGATGCCTGCAGGAATGATGCGAATACCCCTTTAGTTGCCTGGCATGCTGATCCTTTCTTTTAGTTCCCTGCACATCCCAGAGGCAGTGTCTTGGGTTCTTATGCCAAGCCTTGCCCTAAGAACAGATGTACCAGCCCCCCAACCAGGGATCCAGCTGTGGGTGACCTCTGCTGTTGTAGAACCCCACAGGGCCTAAAAGAAATGAAGATGCTAAAATCTTTCTTTAAAGTAGCAGGTGGGTGCAGTGGGAGAGAAACCAGCAGCTGGCTTTTGAAGAAAAAGAAACGAGTGTCTCTCATTGCACTTTGCCAATTCAGTTGTAACTCCAAGTCTGAGCAGTACTCAAGCGTCTCTTGTACATTGCGTTTGGGTGGGGCTGGCTGAGATGAAAGAACTTAGATGAAATGGGCTTGTTGAAGTGATATGAAATAAGGCTGAGATGATGCTTACTGGCAATGTTTCAGAAACCTGAGAGAGTCTCTGGAACCTTCTTCCATGTCTTAAGAGATTTGAATTCCTAATGCAAAAATGAGACTCTGCTCAACCTCTGGGTGTCCTGAGGGAATTATAACCATAATGTTCTTTTTCTGTGCCTTTCTCTGAGCAAAACCATGCATCCTTTCTCAGCAGGTTACATAGTTACACAGAAACCCCTTAGCTTCTGGGTAGCCTTGAAAGCCAGTTAAAAAAATCTCCTTTTTTTTCCCTGTCAACTGCTCCCAGTGGGGTCTCTAGTGGTCCTTGGCCCTCTCACCACGCTATAGGTGGTCCAGGGATATACACTTAGGTCTGACATGCCAAGGAATGCCTATCCATCCTGCAACTCAGCTTAGCTTCTTGTCCTGATAACCGAGTGTGGGATATGTATGGTATTGGTTAGACCACAGCAACTGAAGCAGCTGAATTTTTGGTTCTGCAAGCCTTCCTAACCGATACCACAGCATATTTAAAGCATATTTAAAGCTTGACCATTATAACACTGTTTGACCTCTCTATCATTAAGTAGCCAAACTCAGTAAGGGCAGCTTCCCCAGCACATCTTTCCTTTTCTGAGAGGTCTTCACAGGCTGCCCCAAGTCATGGCAGAAGCTTCCTGCCTTGGCTATTAGTATAGAGTAATCCAAGACACCAATTTTTGAGTAAGTTTTACCACCTCAATCTGCAGTACTTCATACAAAGCAACAAAAATTGTACAGGCCCTGCAAATGCCTGTCATTTGCATGGGGGAGCCTCAGGTCCGTTCTGCTTTACCTTCTTGGTTGTTTCTTGTTCAAATTGAGAGGAAAAGGGTCCAGTACCATTTAAAACATTACATTTTTTTAAAGCCTCTTCTTTTGTGTGTGTCTTTGACTCAAATCCTTCTTAAGTATTTTAAAACCAAGACTCTTGCTCTTATTCATGCTGTTTTCCATAGCTAAGACAATCTCAGACAGCCAGAGCTGGTCCTTACCTGAGGATTTCCTCCCTGTGGGGTCTTAAGTTAGGGGCTGACATAGCACAGTGAGGGTCTTTATCCATTGCTCCCAGCCCTTTGTATATGTCCCTCTAGAGTGCCCTGGGCACTTTCTCTGCTAAAAGAGCTCTTTGGGCTTATGGCTTCAGAAAGCAGCCCCAAAGTACCTTAACAAAGGCTGTAGAGGCCAGAGTCATATGTGGAGATTGTATGGATTGTATATTGCTTTATCCTCATCTTGAGTGGCAGGGATGGTGACTTTCACCATGAGGACAGAGTAGGTCAGAGTATTTCACGCCACTGCCCACCTAGACAACACACCAAATATACAGCACTACAACTCCAAAGTTTGTGGATGTGTGTGCATGTGGATATCATACATGGATAATGCCTTCTCCTCCCCCAATCCCTCTTGGCTTGACACTCCTTTAAAAGTAGCTGGAAATGCAATGATGCTAAGAAAACTGCTATAGATACAGTACCAGGATGTCAGGGTTCTGCGCCTTGGCTATAAAGTCAACGTTGATACCTCCAATCACCACCTTTAAGAGGGAAGAAAGAGGCAAAAAGTGGTTGGAAGGACTTGAGGAAAAAGTTTCCGAGTCATCCTTGCTTTTCCTAGTCACTTTTCCCACTCTCTTGAAAGCTATCTCATTACAGTGTAAAGGCCAGGGCTTGCTTTGGATGGCTAGGCACAGGTTTGTACAATCTCAATTAGGAAGAATCAAAACCTCTTCTATATATTGCTTTCTGAATGACACCTGCTGATAGCCTGCCTAAGCATGGCAAGTGGGATGTTACTGTGTACACACAGGGGTGCTAGTGCTTTGTCTGTAAGGTGACAGAGTAATGTCAGAAGTCTCATGAGTCTGGTCATGCCAATGCCTTTGAAGCCATCTCTTTTGGGACAATTTCTGACATACCAAACCTCACAAACATTCAAGCACTATTGTGTAAAAAGGCAAAGAAAGTGGGAAAAAGTGGGCAGAAAAATGCAGTCATCTCTTGGAAGCTCCCAGGAGGAATTGCCATACCAAGTGACACTTTACAGATTGCTTTTTTATTGTCCTAGAAAGCCAGAATAAGCAGTGCAGCTCCACAAACAGGAAGTTTCCAGATTCTTTGGGGACATACAGCTGTTTTTTCTCATTCCATCAAAATGCTGGGTTATTGCCTCTGGAGTCACTGCGCTCTTTTATGTTGACAAATCCTATTGCAAATGGATTTTAGAAAATCTTTCAGCTCTCTAGAGACTACCTAAAATAGATTTCCTGTAAACTATATGGCACACACAAAATCAAAGACAGTGAGTAGAGTATTAGGGTATAGTGGATCTTGTTTGGATGTGCTGTAACTCTTGTGATTTTGTCAATCATGAGCAAGAGGCCAACAAGTAGAGATATTTATAAACATCTATGGCTCTGCAGCTCAAAATATCTCTCTCCACCCTCTTCCAGATCTACTCCTGTCACGAGTTCCCTAGCACTAAAGGCAATACAGTTGAAGTTGTACCTAAGGGTGTAGTAAAAGGTGAAAGTATGATTAAAGTTTCAATGGCTTTGGTGGTCTAAGACTTAATGGGATTAGGTCATTTTCAGTGTTTATTCCCTGTAAATGTGGATAGTGGGAGGAGGAGAAGGTATTTATTTGTGAATGACAAGGAGTACTAAAGGGAGAATGTCTGACTGTGAAACAGAAAGACTGGTCTGTGGCTGAGTCTCCTTTTACTTCTGGGAATAGATATAAATTTATCTTGTGCTGTCAGCACAGAGGCATCAAATGGAGGCCAGCAGAGGACTCACTGGTTGAGGTGTGGTCACATTCTCTCGCCGAGGCAGGTTCTCCTTCCTCCTGGCTTTCTGTAGCTTGCTCAGGGCCACTGCAATACAGCTGCCCACTTTGGCATTGTTCTGGATCAGTGCAAGATCTGTTTGGCATTTCTTTGAGGAAAAGAAAAAATACCAGCAAGATTGATCTGTTAGAAGCTTATGTAGGAACTGTGTAGAGGGAGAAAGCAGGAAATGCATGCCCTGAGACTTGATAGAATTGATACCCCATACCATAATCCTTTGGGAACATGTAGAGTGGGTTACAATACTGCATGAAAACTCTGATTTATTTTTTTTTCTTCCCCTTCCTTCCTTTCCAAAGAAAGAAAATCTGTCTTTTTCTTTTGACAAAGAGTAGAAGCAAAGACTTCATAGAGAAAAGAGAAGGCAAAGGGCTTAAATTAGAGCTGAGAGCCTCAAAACCTTAAAGGATCTTGGTAAACTTTCCCAGAAAGAGATACTATGAGATCTTGCCAGTATAAGCAAGTTTTTTAGCGATTGCACTGGGACCGGAGTATCAGAGGCTTTGAAAGCCTCATTTTTTGGCTGCGTACAGCTATAATACCCAAAAATGTTTTTACCAATCTGCCTTGATCGGTCAGGTCTCCTAGAGGGCTGGTAGAAGAGCCCAGATGTGAATCTGACCCCCACAGATTCTACACTACCATCCCAGTATAGCTGCCTTTATCTTGACTGTGCAAGAGGATTCTTGCTCACCCAGGGGTGTTATTTCTTCCAAGTTTCTCTTACTCTGCACCCACATGAAGTGTTGGATAAGGCAGTGTGATGAACAGCCCAAGTACCTCCCAGAGTGCAACCCCACCATGGGCAACAGTGTCCTGAGATTCCATCACAGAACAGGCAAGCTCAGGGGTCAGACACTAGGGATCTCTTTAGGCTCCGGACTAACTGCTGTCTGTTCTGCCCTCCAATTTTTAATGCAAAAGGGGATAAAGACAGTAAAGATGCCCATGAAAAATCATGAGGCAGCCACTAACTTCTCATCTGTTTGCAGATACTGAAGTATTTGCCCCTTGCTAGACTGTCAATAAAGTGACAGTGTTTTCCACTAAGCATCATCGGAAGAGATATAAAATACACTGGAGTACTTCCTTTTATCCCTCCATTCAGTAAAAGGATACTGGAGTCCAGCGATTTCCCATCGGTTAACTCTGTGAGCTTCTGTAACAAAAAAGGGGTCACTTCTTTGCCTGTGATCCCTTTGGACCTGCAAATATAAAGAAAATGCCTGCAGATGAGAAGGACTGGGCTGAAACAGCATAAAAGGAGAAGCACTGTTAGCAGCAGATAATTTATCTTCATAACCACATACCATAAAAGTCCTGCAAGCAAGCTTTGGGTTAGATACAGTTGAAAGTGTGTTATGGACTCACCCATTCCCAAATTTAAGTTGTGCTACAGCTCTTGTAGCACCATTCCTGAATGATGCTAACATTTTTTTATTTCCCTAAGACCACTGGGTGATCAAAGGATCAGGCTTATGTTGTTTCTCACCTGGCTTCGGCGAGAGCTTGCTGGATGGCCCCTTCGATGACCTGGCCCGAGGCAGCTCGCTCCTGGGGACAGGGCACTGCTATCAGCACCCCGCTGCTCAGGCCCAGCCCCAGAGCACTGTCTGGGAGAGGACAGACAGATGGTTAGTGGTGCTCCTTGGGTAAGTCAAGTGCTGAAGGAAAAGGACAGAGGAGAGTGGGTGCAAGGTGAAGAAGCCCACAGAGCTGGAGCTCTGGCTCTTAGCTGACCCAAGGTCAGCATCTTCTCCAGCTACCAACCAGTTCACCTCTGCCTATTTGTTTTGGGTCTGACTGTACAGTAAATAAGGCAAAGATTTTGTCTTTTTTTAAAACTGATTCCACTTCTGAAGGCCCAGAAGCTGTTTTTGTCAAAACATTAGTATGTGCGTTCCCTCCATTTCACCAGTGTGAACAGAACGTGAATGAGTGACTATGCCAAGGTGACTGCAGCTGGCTCACAGGTTTACTTGTTGTAAAGAACTTCCCTGCTACTTTATTTTCAAAGCACTTTTGAAGCAGGAAGGGGGGAGGTGAAATGGTGTATTTTTCAGGGCAAATTTTTCTCCAGAGGTAAAGAAAATGCCTCATCCAAGGTAAGGTGATTTTTATGTCCCTCTTTTCCAAGACCCTACATGGGCCTTTCCTGTCTGAAACACACCAATCAGTTTAGCTGCTTCCTCTTCATCCCGGACGTGATATGGTGCCTGGAAGCCACTCTGACGTGAGAAGAAGGCTGGAAACTCTCTTGATTCTCCAAAGGCAGCCACACAGACACCCTGAGTTTCCTGCAGCAGTGGAGGCAAGACAAGCAGGTAGTCAGTGGAGGGAAAGGGGACCCAACTAAAGAATGAGATTTTTTTCCTTCTACCCAGGAAGAAACTGTCCTCCTTTAGCACAGGGCTTGGTTACTGTTACACATCCCATTCTATTCCATTCTGTCACCAACATATTTCAGAGCAAAGAGCCAGACATGGTAACTGGCTAGACCGAGTCTAGCTTACTGAAACAGGGGAGGCATGCACATCCTTTCCTTGTGCTTGGAGCTGACCAAAAGCCATGCAGCTGTCATTTGCACAATACTGAGTCCAAGGCAACACCCTGTAATCGGAAGATATGTCATGAGCTGACAGGAATATAAATGAGTTCTGTTTGCAATTGAGGAGTATTGATTCTGGCTGTCACCTGAACTGCTGGCCCTGGTGGTTTCCAACATACCAAACTTTAAAAGGCAACTCTGCTGAAAATCATCTGGATTCCTATTTTCATTCTGATTTTGTTTTGCTGTTTGATGGATCTAGTTTTCCTGACCCATCAGTTTCTGGGAGCACTGTCCCAGAAAAGCAAGTTTAAGGCCAGAGAAAGAGGGCACGGCTAGCACTGCCTTTGACCTCAGTGGAAACAGCTGCTGGAACAGCCTCTTGGACGTGGACAGATTTATGTTAGGGAGCAGCCAAGTGCTTGTATAGCCCCACGACTACAGAACTGAAAATATGGCTTCCTGTCCTCTCAGTGGTAATTTCTAAAAATCTTAGCCTTAGTACCTCCTCCATTGCCACTGGGCATTCTGTACATTATCTGTTTTCAGGCCTATGCAGCCCATGCTACCTACCAGATATTCCAGAGTCCTGCCAATATCAAGGATAGACTTGGCTCCTGCAGATACAACAGCAACTGGAGTTCGTCCCAGCTCTGTCAAGTCAGCACTCACATCCATAGCTGTCAAGGGACAAGGAGCCATCACATTGGTGACTGTGTTGTACTCCAAGCTGATGTGATCTGCCCTCTTAAAAAGCTGTATCTGCCTGGGATGCCACTGCCTGATTTTGTAACTGCTTAGATCCACAAAAAAATATTACAGGTTTAGATCGTGCCTTTAAGTGTTGAGACTGAAAGAGATATTGACAAAAAAAGAAGTCACATGGCTAAGGGCAGAGGTGCAGCCTTGCACTGTGTATCTCTTGGTTCTTAGATCACATTGATAAAGAGCATGCAAAGCTTTGGTAGAAAAGGAAGAAAATATTGTTATACAGCAAGGATGAAGTTCAGGGAGATGGAATGTCATTGAAGTAGATTTTGAATATGGAATTAACATTGCTGGTAAAAAAAAGAAAGTATCACAGGAGCATTGCTGACCGTGGGAAACTCCCTGGAATTTATGTCGCATCTGAAAGGGATGGCACATGGCAGGGCTATGCTTGTGCTTACACACTTGTGCTGTGAGAATGCACTTAAAAGCCACAAACCACACTGTCAAGACTGGGCCATTTTCCAGACAGGCGCACACACCTCTAATGTGGACCGGAGCCTAAGACTCTTTTTGTGGCAAGACTCTCCTTCTCCTCAGCTGAGAGAGAGTTGATAACAGCATTCTGCTCGGTATCAGGTTACCCAGCCATTGTAAAGAGGGAGAGGTGCAGTCGGCTCCCGTTGCATCAGCAAACAATATCCATATAACCCCACGTAAGTAAAGGATAAAGGGAAATTCCCACCCTCTTAACAACTGGCCAGTGCTCGAGAGGAGTATTTTGAAGCTTCTGGAAAGAAGACCCTGGGGAAGAAAAAACCCCATAGTTTGGTCAAGTAAAATGATAACTTTACTCTTCTGAACAGATAGTTGCTGTAGGACAGACCGGAGAAAAGGAATAAGATGGAATTAAATAAAACAGTAGCAACACAGACAGAAGTAGAACGTATTGATGTTCTTACTGTTCTCTCCTTCCCGATGGACACCTCCTATGCCTCCAGTCACAAACACAGGAATTCCTGCTTTGTGTGCAGCAATCATTGTTCCAGACACAGTAGTGCCACCAGACAAGCCCTGTCAGGGAACAAGTAGTCACAGGCAGCACCCAGGGGGACACATCAGCAATATCACAACAACCTGCTGTAACCAGCTGACCAGTGAAATTCTGACACAAATATTCTTTTAGACAAGAAGGCAAAGGAATCATACATCACGCCTGCTACATAAACTCTTCTTGCCCTGAGAGCAAAGACCTTTGTTCTCCAGGACGTTCCAAACAAAAGGCATCACAGGCAGCCAGTGTCACCTCTAGCTGTCACTTTGAGCTCAGGATGGCCTAGTGTCACATAGTTTACACGGGGTGTGATAATGCCTTATCGTGCCCATCAGAATATTGTTAGCCAAGTGCTCATGGCTTGCCAGCCCGTCCAGAAGGATTTTTTAGGAGCCCTATTTCATGGCTGCTACTCCCTTGCTCTGTATTTTGATTCTAGTTAGGACCCTGTTTGAGGTTACCAATAAGATACTACTTTACACGATATTTTCAGGAGGTTTAAAAGCCATCTGGCTTGAAGCTGGAGAGCACTGTACTATTGCTGTGCAGAAAAAACCACAACAAAGTCTGTGTAGCATACCTGGCTGAGGACAAAAGGAAAATCCCTCCGAGACACTTTGACTGCATTTTTACTGCTTGCCAAGAACTGAAGGTCCTCGTCTGTGAGTCCCACATGGATTTGGCCCTTTAAAATACCTACAGTGGCTGGCATTGCTCCATTTATTCTTACAATTTCTTCCACCTCTCTGGCCATGCTGCAATAAGACAAACAAGACAACAATCACAAAATTAGAGATGCAAACAATCAGGCAAGAAAACTGCCATGTTTGATGGCCTTCACTCCCAGTTTCCAGTTTTACAGCTCTTGTGATTGAAGCTAAGTCCCATTCCTCTTCTGTACCTTCCTAATGGCAGAAGCCTTCGTACTTGAGCTTGCAGAAGTGTAAAGCTCCTGTCTCCAGGTCAGCAATGTCCAAGCTCTGTGCTTCATTTTTGAGAAAAACCATTCAGTTCACAGACAAATCTCATTGTACAATATATTGCCGAATATAATACCTTTCTAGACCTTTTACCTGTTATTTCTCTGAGACCACAGACCTTACAGAAAACCCAGGTAATGCAACACTTGCTCAAATAACCAGGATATACTTTTCACAGTTCAGGCAGTTAAATACAGAGTTACAAGAGTGCCAAAAAAGCTGCTGCCTGGAGGTATTCTAGGGCTGCAGACTAGGTCTTTCTAAGTTTCACAGGTTTTATATTTGACCAGACATACACTAACCTTTTTAAGAGCAGCTTCTTCTCCCTTTCTGAGTTACCTGGACATATGCTAGGCAATCTTTAACTACTGAAACTACATCTTCCTCAAAACTAAGTTTTCAGAGCTTCATTCTAAGACAGAATGTCAGGCAGAATAATGGCCAGGTAAAAAGCAAAGTGGAAAATCAATACCAAAACCTTCCTGAGCTTTCTGGAAGCAAGGTTGGAGGGGAGAGTGCAATGTAACTCAATGAAACACAAGTCTACTGAACATCAATAAATAAAGGGTAGAGGTGGAGGGAGTTTCCATGCAGGGTACAGAAGGCAGAGAGAGGGACCAGCACATTCCACAGCAGCTGCTCTGAGTGGGCTAAGGAACAGATTTCACTATTGTGTTTCAATCCTTTTTTGCATTACAAAAAGTATAGGAAAAGAAACTGCACAGTGTTTTCAATGTCTGTACAAGCTATGCATCTGAAAAGGCTGGTATCAGCAAGTGGTGACATTATCTGCTGTCATGTTTTAAAAGAAGATGGAAATTTAGTAACTAGCTCCCCATATGTGTTCTTAAAAGTCCAAATACAATTTTTTCCCTTGAGCTCATATTCTGCATGCCTAAAGAACATGGCATGCCTAAAGAACATGACATTTCCATTTGCTCTTGCAACAACTTTGCCTTGACCTGGAACATGGTTACCAATCCACCAGTTTTGTCTTTCATTCTCGTAACTTTGTTGAACAAGCAACATCAAAATCCACCACCTCAGATTCAGAGGATAGGCCATGCCATGTGTAATGATGGTGCTCTCCAAGGCTACAACCGGCCTTCCCTCCATCAGGGCTTCCTGTACGGAAGGATGAATCCTGACATAAGCACCTGGGGATAAACACAGAAAAGTGAATTATTTGTGTGGGTATTCGCAGCAACTACTGAGCTGTTTTCTAAAAGGCAAATTGTCCTTTTCACAGCGAGTTTATCCCCTCTTCAGCTGTTCTTTAGGGTGAATTTACAAGTAACTTCAAGAAGTTATGTAAGTGAAATATTTGCAAAATACGTATTCTGATCTTCATCATTACCACTGAATGTTCCTCTGCCACCATTTTTGCAGCTGTGCTGTTACAGGATCCAGTAACATTACTTGAACATCATTATGAACGAACTGAGCCCTGCAACCGTGCCCAAAAATAGAGATATGTTTTAAAAGTGGAAACACCAAGGATACCATAGTAACTCAATATATTTTAAGACTGTCATACACTGAGACTATTGTTGCTCTTTGCTCTTCTCCCAGAACACTGTCAGCATTCAGAGGAGGAACCGCTTCAGAATACACTACTCACCATGCAGAAATCTTCTCACCTGGGTGGTCCCATATGCCATGGTGGACACACGTCTTCCTAGGCTGTAGGATATTCTCCTAATCATCTTGTGGGTACGGATGGTCCTGAGATAACCAACGAATAACAGAAGTCAGGTAAAAATGAAAAAATCAATTTAGTAATGATGTGACCCTGTGAAGCTAAACATATCAACTCTTGCCTTGACCTTGGAAAGGTAAACAACCCTTGCCCAGGATATTGCCTGGAGTTTCAGGCATGAACTGGGTGTCAAAGCAAAATGTTAAACTGAAGAAGTGGAGTTAGAAGAGGTCGCCCGGCCAATCGTCAACACAGGGCTAACATTTTGGTAGAGCACAGATAAGGATGAGGAGTAAAAAAACCAGGGAGAATTTTGAAGTAGACAACCTTTTAAATTCCAAAGTGAGTTGCTTATGACAGATTGTAGGTTCAGCTATTGCCAGCTCCAACAGGAAAGGTCACAAAGAGAAAACTACAAGGCAGAGTAGTGGTACAGAGATATGAATCTGGCTTTTGCCGGTGTCTTAGAAGAAAATAGACAGTTCAGAAAGGAGCTGAGAACTGGCAAACCAGAGTGGAACTGCAAAGAGGAAAGAGCAGCTTTCCCTAGAGCCGCGAGTGCTTTATGTAGGCTCATGTTACATCATCCTTCTTAGTGCAATGCTTTGGAAGCAGAGTGGCAATTCAGCCCCGGCAACAAACTCCAGAACTCTTCTGGTCTCTTAGCAACTCCTTTTCACATTAATTAAATTCATTCCCAAACAGAGAAAGAGAGGGAGAGAGCTGTAAATGTTAAGAGAGTGGTCTGGTCCGGCTTCGGGGCGGTTTCACTCAATGCCTGGCTGCTTCACACACTTTCCCTGGGCATTTAACCGTATCCCTCTGGTCTCTATTCCTCGCTCCTTCACTAGAAGGAAAGAACTCCTTTCCTCAGTCCTTTATACCTATTATTAATTTAGATGGCAAATTAATTAAAATACAGTACTGTGTTGGTGCTACACTTAGCAGAACACGGCTCTGCTCTCAGTACAGTGTGTGGCACTACAGCAATATGGAAAATTCTTATACCCAGGAAGAGCATACTTGCCCAAATCTAACGACTTCAGCAATCCAGGACAGATTGGGCTGTGCTACGCAAGGAAAGTGGGACTAGATCAACTAGACACGATACACACCTGACTGAAACACTAAGATCTTTCACTTTCCAAATCCTTAACAGGGACTAAAAAATATCTCAATTAAGTTTAGGGAATCATACAATGACCAAAAAAAATATGACAAAAGCTCTTCCTTCATGCTTACGACCTCTGCCTGCGCAGCGCTCAGCTCAGCAGCCTGAGTGGTTCATGGGTTCATGCAAACGTGTGTGCCTACACAACCCTTGCTCTCTGGGGCAAAGTCGGCTTCGGAATACATTCATTAAGCCAACGAGGTTACGACAAGGATTGGTTGAGCTGCTCGAGTTGTGCTCTGAATTTTAACAACGCCCCAAACTCTGAAGCACAACAGCCAGGAGTGCCCAAGCTGTGCTGGCCGCTGGATAAAAACCAGCTGGTCACCACCTGAAACCCAACACGGCTGAGCTGATATCCACCGGAAACTCAGCCAACTCTCAGCCTGCGCTGGCTCAAAGATTTTTGAAACTTGGCGAGTTTTGCAGCAAGACCCATATGGCCTTTCGCCTTGTAGGCGAACTGCAGATTCGCCGTGCGGGTTTCGGGCGGCTCCAGCACAGACCGGCTCTCCCGCCTCTCCAAACCGCCCCTACTCGCGTTGCCCGCGATCGCTGCGGGGTACCCGGCCCGTGGAGCGATGGCCTGGCGTGGCTCTTACCTCGGGGTGTCCGTCTCACGGGGGGAGGCTGGGTGGGAACGGGAGCGATGCCCGGGCAGCCCCGGGAGGAGGCGGAGGGAGGGGGGCGGGCAGCACATGGGGGTGCGCGGGCCAGAAATCCTGGCCAAGAGAGTCTATTTATTATTAACCACAGGCACAGCTGAGCTCCACAACTGCTCCCTGCCTGGGGTGCAGGGGGCCATTTCACGGCAGGGTGAGGAAAGCTGTGATTATTTTTGTTCACACAGGGCCAGATTTTCCCCTTGGTCTTTAAAAGACTCGTCTCATTTTTCGGATTCCTTTGCCATTAGATTTTTAAAAATCAGTGAATTCCTTGCTCACTGAAACAGTGCCTTTGCAGACTGAGCTCCTTTGTACCTACGCCTAAAAAGCAAAGGAATCGCATCCATGGTACCCCTACAACTTTGACAAATGTTAAAGCTCTTCCTTCTCAGGGTAAGAGCCCTACCCAGCTCTTGGCCCGGAAAGTTGTAGGTCTAAAGACAGCTGTGGCCACAATTCGTATGGTGCAGGCACCTGGCTGTGCCAAGAACACAAGTTGGGTTCACAGCACAAAATTGTTGTAGTCTCCCACTGTAAAGACAATCCATTCTAGCAGTGCTAGGGCAGCTTTAAAAAAGGACTTTGAAATTAATGAATCTTTGTGCCCTCATTAAAAAGGCATGACATTTTAATATCTAATGCACTGGTATTGTGCATGTTTCCATTATATACTCTGCAGAATATACCAGAGCTGAGAGTTAGATGGCCATGAAGGAATTGATTCACAGGATAAAAACCAGACACGATGCTATGCGGCCTTCGTAACATAAGACTAGCTGAAGTAATGGCTAATGTATTGCTGAAGTAATCAGTGTCAGGGAACTGATTTTACTGCAACCCATTAATCAGGAAATTGTAAAACATAGGTTGTTAAAGCAGTATTTGTGCTTTGCACTCGTTCCTTTAAAAAGAGATTTCCTGTAACTTTTGTTTAACCCAGCAGTAACAAATGGTGTCTTATTTTCTACATCATACCAATCTCTTCAACTAAACACATTCAAGGAAACTTCAAACAAATCTTGCTGAGTTACAAAGACAATCCACCTCTGACTTCTGCCATCTAGTCTGGAGGGAATTCAATTGCAGGAATGATAGATTGCATCCTCAGAAAACATAAATGGATGCTGAAGGTTTTGTGAACAGTCTTTTTCCTGGGGGGATGGGTAGTCAGGTGTATTGCAAAGAAAATGTGTAAGTAAAATAACATTTTTGAAAAAAAATACACAAATTACACCGACGTAATTTTATTTTTCATTGACCCTATTTGGAAAGACTGCAGTATCGCAGGAATATATCTGGGCCACAACATTTTTGCGAGGGTTTAGTAACCCAGCCAGCTGCTCAGTTTCCAGCTCTCAACACCAAGATCCTCTCAAGATGATCTTGTGCAGCGGGCACCCAAGTTCAGCTTGTTTTGTTAGAAAAGTCAAGGGTAAGAATGAGTTTCTTGATTTGCCATTTTCTCCTAAAACCCAGTAGAAAATCGGCCAGCTGGATTTCCAGCCGAGCCTTCCAATATGAACCCGTAGGTCTCTGAGACAAGATGGGGATGCTCAAGCAGTTCTTTGAGGGCACTCCTGGCATGTTGTGCATATCCCAGGTTCTGGAATTGTTCCCAGCAGGATTCTGCCGTGTGATATATGGCTGTTGATGGTTTGGGAGCGTAGATGACCGGCAGGAGAGAAAGCCCTGGAGAAGAGCTGGAGGCAGGTTTGTGTGAAAGCGTAGGGACAGCGCGTAACTTGCTGCTCTGCTCGCTGCAGTGTAGGGTGACTCTCCGGTCCTGCCTGCCTGCAGCGACCCAGAGCTGGTTGCTGGGACTTCCCCCTCGGGGCCTCAGAAGTGGAAGTTAATATTAAGCAGGTTGCTGGGTAAAATGGGAATGGCTGGGAACAAAGAAATTGCCATGGCAAATTCCAGCTGGGAGCTGGCCCTCAGGCCACCCTTGCATTTTCATCTTCGAGAGATTCCTACAGAGTTAGCACCTCCCCGAAACCTTTTCTCTCTCGGGGGCATCATTTCCCAAGTCGTTAGGAAGGGAAGGTCCACATTACTTTAGCCACGTCTGCCACGGGACAGTGTTTTCCTTTCGCTGTGTACCTGCTTTCTAAGAGACTATTAACAGTTCTGGGGCTGGAATTCGCTCGCTAATGTTTCTCTTTTGTTGAAGGTCGCTTCTAGGCCATCAGTATCCAGGAGACCTACTGGGGCCATGCAGAATCGTACAGAACACATTAACCATTTATTTTACCGTTGTGAGAACCGTGGTGCCTGAAACTCTTTGTCTTGCCAGGGTAACGATCTAACCACTATTGAAGGTCTGACAAAGCTGCTCTCCGGTGATTTAACCTCCTTACCTGTCTGACATCCTTCCACTGTCATCAGCAGATTTTCATGATCGTTCTAGTGGATCCAGATTAATGGCTTGAAAGTATTTGACTTTTCCTCCTCAGTATGATTTATTTTCTCCTCTTGCTGTTTCTAACAATGCAAGACTACACATCCGCATCTGGTGCAGCTTTTGAACCCTTGTTTCAGTACCAAACATTGTATGAAAAATACTCTTGTGATGGAATCAGGTATAGAAAGTAAGGTTTTTTTCTTTTTTCAGTATAAGCTTTTTTAAAAGGTCTTCCCAGTTCTCACAGGTCAGTTTTCCACTGAAGATCCAGGCTTTCTCATACTATGGATTTGTGAAACTGAATTTACAAACCATCTGACATTGAACACTATGCTGATAATCTCAGGAGGGTGTCTGCTGCTGCCAACTATCAGTGCCGGATCAAGGTCTTTGTCTGGATGCTCCTTGTCTTGGGTAAAGGTTGGTCTTCTACAACTGTATTCCCTCCAAGAGCCAGAGACATCTCTGTGCCCAGCCCTCGGTCCAGTGAATCTTGTTAAGTCGAGCTTCCAATAAGCCGGCTTTTTTCGTTCTTCTTTTTTTTTTTTTTATGCACACCTCTAGCTTGGACCGAAGTCTGTTAAAATTGGTATGTATATTCTGCTTCCTTTAAATTCAGAGTTCTGTTTGGCCGGGTCTGCGCTCTGCACATTCCAGAAAAGCACTCGCATTGCCCTTCAAGGGCACTCGAGAAATTGATTCAAGGCAACCTGAAAACAGATTTCCCATTTCTCCCCTGTCTACTGCACTTCCTAAAGCCTGGCCATCTCAGCACGGTGATGAGAGCAAAGGCACCATTTCAGGGTTTTCTGCAGCGATTGGAGGTGTTTGATTTTTTAATGTATTTTCAAAGGGAGAGGCAAAGCATCGGTAACACTGCACTGGCAGCCTTCCCCCCTCACCCCTGCTTGTCGCTGTGCTTTTGGGGATGGGTTTGGTGCTCGGCTGAGGGCTCCCGGCGGCGAGGAGCCAGGGGCAGCACGGGGTTTGCTCAGGCAGGGCTTTCACAACCGGGCCTGATTACACAACCACGGCGTCAGGGAGGTCAGGAAGGAGCACAGCGGGTCATCCCGTGAAATACAGTAGTTGATAGAATTTTGCTTTCGCTAATGATTAGAAAATATTTTAGCAGTAAGATTTTATTTCAAAAAAGTAGTTCCCTGAAGAGTTAAGAGGAGCTGGTATTTCTTCACAGCTTAACAGATGGGTGGTAACTCTCCTTACCGGAGCGTTGGGAGCAGCAGAGGCTCCGGGCCTCTTTTGTCCTGGATGTGTATTCTATCTCTTTCAGATGCATGCTTGCTGTAAAACCCAGATACCTACCAAATCTTGAGAATTCTTGGCCTCAGAAAGAGGCACCCCTTGTGAACATTTTGTTATAAAACCCAACCAATTTTGGAGATTCTTTGCGCCTCTGACTTGGAAACGTACCGAGTCAAGCGCCCAGCGCTGTTTGCCTTTGTTTTATAATAAATTGCTTTTGAAAATTAAAATAATTATGGGCCCGTTTCTCACAGTCCCGTCCATCCTCCCCGCTCCGGCAGCGTGATCCCGGAGCACATGCACGGACGGTTCTGGAACGTCTCCCGTCAGGGAGGGACTGCGGCACAGAGGGCGCGAATTCCTCACCCCGGGAGCGCGGGAGGCGCTGGGAGGCTCAACGCCCACCTTCGCGCTGGGCTCCGCCCGGCCCCGCTCCCGCGCCCTTCCCTGCGGGACGAGGCGCCTTTCCCGCCGCCGCGCGCGTTCCCTGCGGGCGGGGCGGGGCGGGCGCGCGCCCTGC
>VXBA01002050.1:77943-101266 GCA_013399895.1 Serilophus lunatus
TGTCCGGCCGGGCCGCGCTGCGTCACTGCCCGGCCCCGCAAGCCCCGGGCCCGAGGGGATCGGGTCGGGTCGGTCCCCGCCGGGGTTGCGCAAGCCCTGCTGCAGGGGTTACAGCTCCACACACGGGCTATTTTTAAACCTCCGCTGCCGGCCTGTTGGCAGGCAGGAAGGAATTTCAAACAGTTTTGTGGATGTGGAGATACATTAGTTTATATAGAAGCAAAAGGGTAATCCAAGATTAACGTCGGGGAGCACGCCCTCGCTTTTTGGCTTTTTTTTCGAATTTCTCTAAATAAAAGTAATCACTTTAAATTAGTTTTAACACAAGTTTCCGTGCTAGTGCGTTCCGAGCCGCTTGAAAGTAAAATACAAGAACAACTCCTGGGCAGAAAGGGAGAGGCTGCAGACCTTGGCTGAGCTCTTTCTCTCTCCTTTCCCCCCCGTCGGTGCCGGTCGCAGGCGCTGCCGCTCCCTCGGGCTCGTTCCCGTGCCCGGAGCGGCTCCGGGTGCCGCGGGATCCCCGCAGGAAGGGGCGGGAGCGGGGCGGGGGCTCGGGCTCGTTCCTGCCGGGGGTGGAAAGGCCGGATCGGGCCGACCGGCCCCGCCGGTGGTGCGGGATCCAGGGGCTGCCACGGCCCAGGGGCGGGAGGAGGGTTAGGTACAAACGCTCAGGACCGGCAGGAAGCTAAAACTGCTCCTTCGTGATGGTTAATGTTCTTTAATGTGAGCTCAAACAATGAGATCTTGGCCCCGGAGCTAATGAACGTCTCCATTCTTTGTTCTCTCTGACTAATCCTGCTATTTGTCCCGTTTCTTGCTTTATTGGTTTCTACGGGGCCGTTCCTGTTGGAGAACAGAGCAGCTTCTCTCAGACTTTAAAGTGAAATTAGCAATTTTGACTTCCCTTTCTGGGAATGTGTGTGGGAATTTTGGATTCCTAAGTTCGGTTCCAATAGTATGTATTCCTAATCAAGAAGATGTTTCTTCTTATGAAGGTAAAACAAGATTTAATAAATGGTCTTGAGGATTTAACAGTGAGATGACGGGGTTAAATTCCAAAGTGCAGGTTTTTAGTGTAGGAGGTGCAGCAGTTGCTGTTTGAGTAACACTGCACAATTCTGTTTGTTCATAGGCTTCTTTTTCTGGAGTCGTCCTGTGGATGACAGCAAATGCTGCCTGAAAAACTTCTGGGAGGTGGTAATATCCTTGGGATGGGTCACTGATATCAGAGGGAGAGTGAGGAAGATGAAGGACTTTGATTTCCTCTGGTCAGTTTTGCTGCTGTTCCCCTTCTGCTTTTCTGGCAGCTGAAGTTGAGAGGTCTCACAGTGAATTATATAAAATCATCATGTTCCCTAAGAGACAGTGAAAGCAGTCTTCTCATCTTACTTCTGTGGTTTAGCCATTTTCAAGGCTTTTGTCTTGTAATAATCTGTAATATTTGAATCTGGAATAAATAGCGGAACTGTTCAGAACTAGTTTAATACTCTGTTCTTTTTCTCATTGATATGTTTCCTCAGTGCTTCTAGTGGAGGTGGATACATGGTTTTATCGAGGGTGTTATTGAGCAGTGGTGTGTAGCAAATTCCCTTTCCAAAGGGTTGGCACTGTTTGCTCCAGGTACTTGTGTTTTCCAGATGTCATTCGGCATTAAAAGTCATCAAGTTGACTTACACAGATTACCTTTCACTTGTTTGCTTAATAACAATATAAATAAAACCCTTAGCAACTAAGTAGGGTATTTTAAGAGCTATTTACAAGTTTGTGCCTTTGCTCTTCCCTCTGAAAACCCAGATCAGGTGTTTCTCTGTCAGGTAATGCCTCAGTTCAGGGCAGCACCAGGGTAAGAGGTGAGGCCCAAACCCCCCAGCTGTGCCTGCATTGCCCCTTTCATCGCTGTCCTCTTCTGGATTCCCTGGTCATGTCTTGCCAAAGGGGGTTGCAAAGAAGGGACAAGGAGCTAAATGCTATTAAAACAAACCTTTTTTTCCCTTCAGGTTGCTCACTCAAGTAGAATTTGATCAGCCACTAAGTGTGTGAATGCCCCCGTGCTGTGCTGGAAGAGGCCCTTCCCTGGGCATTCAGAGGAGGCTGGTGCCTGCAGCTGGCTGTTGTTATCCTGAGGTTTCCCCTCTGCCAGTCCTGGCTGCGGTTTGGAAGGAGGTTTGCTGGTGGGTGTGACATTCCAAGTTAGCAGAACCAGTGGTTTGATGGACAAAACATGAAGTAAAGAGCAAGGCAGGTCTGGATTAGGAAACCCACTGCAGGCTTCAAGAGCCATAGAGAGGAGCGTTGCATACTGATACCAGGGTGTGCTGTTTGGGTCAAGGCATTCACAAGCAGACTTTTTCAGTGATAAAATGGCAGTGCAGGCAACCAGTAACCAGTGGGTGGTGGTTCTGTTTGCTGGTGTCACTCTGTGTGTTGTGCAGTCACACAATGAACTTAACTGGGCTTGGATCCCCAGGTTCTCAGGGAAGGTTCCCTGTGCAGCTTAACTGAGCTGGGCTTGTGTGTTTGGGGAGGACAGACAGGGCACTGCTGCCAGGGTAGGTGCTTGTTGGGTGACAGCATCACAGAGAAAATAGTTACATACTTGTCTTGATCTAATTTTACTTTTTCATATGAAATTACACGTTTTCTCTGACTGCTTGACCAAATGCAGGTTTCAGATCCCTTCTGTGTGTCACAGTGAGACAGATAACTCACCTGCTCCCAGGCCTAAGGAAGCTTTTTTCCCCATAACCAGAATGAAGGAGGTGGTATTGCTGTTGTGCAGAGTTAGATGAAATATACTGTGTGTCAAGATGTTCCCCAAGAATAAATTACCTCTCCCCAAAAATAATGCACTCTCTTTATTTTCTTGCGTGATTGAACATGTTTTAGCCAAATGCTGTAATTTGATTTGTAAAGGGTTAAGTTCTCTGTGACCTTAAAGTGAAAACCTTTCATTTTGGTGAGGGGGAGGGTTGTGGAGGATGTTGGTGTAATCCTGAAGAGAAAGACGTTTTTCTCCCCTCCCACTCCAGCCTTCTCATTCAAATGACACTGAGTTTGCTGTTTTGGAGACCTTAAAAAGTGATGTGTGAATTAAATTGAGCTTAGGAGTGTTTTGGGTTTGGTGTTTTTCCCCTTACAGCCTGCCATCCCAAAATAATGAACTCCTGGCAACTTTCAGAATTACACAGAACCTGCATTGGCAGAGGGTTTTCTAACATAAACTGGGGAAGAAGGAAAGGGAGTTGGAGTTCTCTTTCCTCTGCCCAACAGGCAGTGGGGGACTCTGGTTTTGGGGCTCGTGTACCTGGAGTAAGTCATGCTGACCAAGTGGTTTCTCTCAGGTGTCCTCTCTTCGGGCTGGTGCTTTTCTCTTGGTCACTCCTTCCAGCTGTAGTGGTGTCCCAACCTTTGTGGGCTTAAGGACGGATCTGGTGGAGGTTCCAAATAACCCTGGGAGCAGCAGAAGGAATGTCCCAGCACATCTGCAGCCATTTCCTGGGCTGAGTCACTGGGTGGTTACCAAATTGCTGCCCCAGCACATGGGAAGCAATAGGCAAAGGGCAGAGATAACCGTCCTTAAAGAACAAATGCTAAACAACCTGAGTTATTTTTATTACCCTATTGGTGTGACTCCCATTTCTTAAAAGCAAGCAAGCCAGAAATTCCGGTTATGTTCTGTTCCATGAGTTCATGGGTAGTTGGGTTGGAGGGTTTTTTTGCTGTTGAGGTTTTTTGGGTTTGCTTTTTGATGGATTATGCAATTGTGTGTGGCTGTGGGGGTTTTTGTGTGGTTTTTGCTCGCAGTGGAGAGGGCTGGTGTTGTGCAGCAGGGGCCAGCCTGGTTCTGTTTTTGCAACACCCTGTTGCTGGTGTGTGCTGGGCTGGCAGTTTGTGCTGACACCTGACCCTGCAGAGCCTCGCCTTGGTCTTGAACTGCTTATTTTTTATGTAGGACCAGATTTCTCCCCTGGCTTATACGTGGCTGCAGTGTACAGTGGGATTTGGAGTGTGAATCACTGCCTGATGGCAGGTGTCAGCTGGTGGTCTGTAAAACCACTTCACTTCAGAGTTTTTTATTCTTAGCACACTGACTACACCACTGGTCTTGTGCGCGAAGGGTCCTCTGCTCTCTGAAGACTCAGTGTTTTAATATTTACCTAATATTGGGTTGCAGATGTAGCTCTGCTTCTGTCATCTGCTGAATTGTACACTTGAGTTTATCTGACCTCTTAAAATTATATTGGTCTAAGTAACTGTGCAGAGGGGCATGCAGTTCAGCCTGTCACCTCCCCTGTTTGGGAGTGTCAGCTGTTTTGTGAGGAGCTGGCTGGGTCTTGGTTTGGGCTGCAGAAGGAGGAGCCCTCTGCCTCCTGTGCTGGCAGCTGGCTGGAGGAGCTGGTTCTGCTGACTGGGCAAAGGAGGAGGGCAGGACTACCCCAGCAGCAGCAGCACCATGGGCTTAATCTGCTTCTCAGTCTTTCCTCAAGTGGTGTTCTGTATGAAAGCTAAATCCTCACAAATTTTCTTGTTTGCTAGGTCTTCGTATTTCCAGTGAGTTCAGACTTTGCAGCTTAGTTGGTATCTGGGGACCATTGCTGCTTCTTTCTAATCTGAAATGTTGGTAAACATATTGACCTCTTACATAGATTTTACGTTTGACATATTTTTCTTGTCTGATATTCTTAGGTGGATTGTGAAAGATGAACTTGTATTTTCAGTGTAGTTTTGCTGCGAACGTACTGAATCCAAATAGTTACAGTGCCTATAAATTCAAGAAGTGTGTCTCTTCTAGGTTTAGATTTAAAATGGAAACAAGTGTTCGATTTTCTTGAGTAGCTGAAGATGCTCAGTTAAGTTTGTGATATTCTAAAATGTAGGAAAGTGTCCTCAAAAGCTCTGAAAGTGTCCAAGTCTTTCAAGACGGGCAGCACAGGTTTGAAGCTTCCACTGATCATTTGGCTCCTGTGCAGGAGCTAATGTGTGTGTTTTGTTAGATGTAATTATCCATCACAAACATGATTTGCATTCTTGGAGAAGAAATGCTTCTGATTGAATTATTTATGAGTTCAGAATGGATTTAAACCCGCAGGCAAATTGTTTGGGGTGTGATTGGTGTATTCGGTGCTGGGCTTACCGAAGGTTTTTGCTTGTGTCAGAACACAGGAGCTACAGGTAAAACTTGGTTCTCATCTGCTCTGTCCGAGGCCCTTTCCTAGCGGTGTCATAGCCCAAGATAACTTTTTTTTCAGGTTTTTTTAAGGGCGAGTCCCAAACCGTGCTGTGCAGCTCCCTGCAACAGCCGAGGCTTCATCTTTCTTT
The DNA here is from genome assembly GCA_013399895.1 of Serilophus lunatus. Classification (NCBI taxonomy): domain Eukaryota; kingdom Metazoa; phylum Chordata; class Aves; order Passeriformes; family Eurylaimidae; genus Serilophus; species Serilophus lunatus. The sequence goes on from VXBA01002050.1 coordinate 83,263, forward strand.
CCTCAGATGTTCCTGTTTTTGTTTACACTGGAGCAGGGTCCCATGGATCTCTAGTGCTGCTGTTAATTCAGCATCCCTTGATTTGTGGAATGACAAAATCACCCCTTGACGCAAAGTCATCTTTTGTCTTGCAGGTACTTCATGCACGGAGTTTGCAAGGAAGGAGACAACTGCCGCTACTCCCACGACCTCTCCACCAGTCAGTCTGCCCTGGTGTGCAGGTACTACCAGCGAGGCTGCTGTGCTTACGGAGAGCACTGCAGGTAAACAAGGGCCCCTGGCCGTCCTGCAGGGGAGCTCTGAGCAGGGAGCTCACAGAAGGGCAGGAATCCTTACTGGTTTCCTCTTCGGTTGCAACCGGCTTTTCACAAACTCTGTTCTCTGGTTCAATAGCAGTATTTGCTTTCTGTGCAAGTAAGTGAGCCAAGGCAAGGAGAGACCTGTTTCTTGTAAAAGTGGTAGTTGTCAGGGTGTGGGGTTTTCTTATTAGTTTATTGATAACAGGAATAGATTAATTGAAATCTGAGGCTCCATTCAGACTAGCTGAGTGGATGGAACTGAGTTGCACTTCCAAAGTGTCCATAAAAGTCTGAACAGGTAAGAATTTTTTTTCTAGTGTTGTGTGTCTCTTGAGGAATTGGTACTCTGACATTTGAACTGCCATTTTGGAAAAGTAATTGGAGTTTTTCGTGTAAGTTCTAAAATGTTGTCAGCACAAAGTATGAAAACAGAGTATGAATTCACCTAGACCTCTGAAGTTATTAAAATGAAAAGCTGTGGAGAAAGGAAACTGACTCTTTCCTAATGGAACAAAGCTTTACAAAGGCTTAAAGGTGATTGTGTCATCATACGTTAATTTTAGTAAAATTTATCAGAAGTTTTAACATTCTGTCTTACTGCAGTTCTAATGAATGATTACATACTTGGGTCATGACTTAATATGCTAGTTCATAATTAGCTTTGCTTTCAGGCTTAATATATGGTTACTATATATAAGAGAGAACAGAAGAAGCCTCTGTTGCCTTCCATCTGCCAGTGTTGCTTTCTTGATCATGTAGATCAGTGATCTCCAGACTTTGGATTATGTAGTGAAACACATCTGAGCTCCCACCAACATACATATTTCTTTATAGTTTTTCTGTATCTACTACTGTACAGCTGTTATGTGCATTATAAAACACATGCTAAAGTGAGAATTCTAAAAAAGATGTATCAAAGGTGAAGTAAATGGTATTTAATCAAAAGTTTCTAAACAGTCAAAAACTATCATTGCTGACACTAAAAGCCTTATTATTAATAATATTTTTTACTGACAGTAATGTTGATTCAAAGAGATTCAGTACTTTTTAAAATCTTAGTTCAACACTTTATAGTAGTTACTTGAAGGTCCCATTCTAAGTTCAGCTTATTTCAGTCCTCTGTTCCAATGGCTGTCACATCTTTGTGAAAGAGCTTCTTCAGCTGCGCAGATCCAAAAGAAAGTGTCTTGTTGGCTGCATGTACTCATGTGTGATAAATTTAGCAAGTAAATTTCCATTTTCCCTGATGTCAATCAGCTGTTCTTGCAGATTAGCTGGAAAGTGTTGCATTTTTATATTTTAAGCAGGTGGCTCCAGAACACACTGAAACTCTGAATTTGGAAGATTTTTAACCACGTTAAAGCTGGGAAACAGATTTCTCTAAGTATGAAAGATACAAAAGGTTTTTTTGTAGTTGACACACTTGCATAGTTTTTGGCAATAAAAAAATTGCATAATGGTGGAAATATTTTCAAAATGTTGTTTCTTTAAAAAAACAGTTACCTGTTCTTCAAATGTCCTTGCCTTGAAGGGACAGACTGTGCTTGGTTTGGGGTTTTTTAGTGTCAGTGTACTACTGATAGTGACATGTCACCACAGAAGAGGTCAGCAAATCTGGACCACTTTTCTTTGTGAAATAAATATACATAACTAACCCTTGACAATTTAAGTGGTTTACCATGAGAGAATTAACAAACATCTGTGTGGTACAAAAGAATTTTGTGGTGTCTCTCCATCTCTTAACTAAGTGTCATAAACATTTGACTATTTAAAGGTCTTGTTTTTAATTAAATGTACTATATTGATGACATTCTCTATCTCTTAGGTGCTTCTGGGTCCTCCTTTCCTACAATATCTTGCCTGTGAATGAATTCCTGGTGTGGTGCTATCTCTATAACCTTTCCCTGGAATCTTTTATTTTATTCTGGTCAGAGCAGTTGCTCCTTTAGTGCTTTCACTTGCACAGATGTTTTTGTAAAGCATTGTTTTTATTAGAGAGTCATTTGCTGTTGAGAATGTATCTCTTCCAGAACACTTCTTTGTCTCTGTTAAAGTAGTTTTTCTCTTCTAATACATGTTTTCTTTTAGTGTCTCAGAAAAAGTAGTTCTTTGTGTATTTTATTTCTGAAAAAGAATCTAGCAAGTATAAGCTGAGACACATGAGAAACAGCTGTACTTTTCTTCTGTACAACAAGCTTCCCACACTGCAAAATTTGTTCTAATACATGTTTCTCCAAATCTCTAGCAGTGTTTTCTGTGTGTTTCCCAGCAGTATCTGCTGACAAAAGAATGTATTTTACTTTGTCACCATATTGTTATCCATGTGTGGTTTCAGTCATTTTTACCACAGTAGGAAGAACAAGTGGTCCAATGGTATGTGGCCTTTTGCCTTGCACTGTTGTGTAACAAGCCTCAAAAGAGGCTTTTAAACACTTGTGTGAAGTTCTGTGAAGCCCTGGACTGGGTATGGCATGACTTGACACATCTTGGGGAAGAAATTGTAGAGATTTGCCTTCATCTTCTGGATGTTCAGATTTTCATTGTGCTAATTAAGATGGATTCATGCTATCACTAGTTAAAATCTCAAGGTACAGTATACACTGAGGGCAGGGTTCTCCAGTGATGATAGTGGATGTAAATCCATGTTTCAGATTGACTCCTTGGTACTCGTGGTTTATTCCACACTCCCTCTCCCTCCCTGTTCTTGTCAGAGCTGAATGGGCTGGCATTGCTTTTACTTTGTGGTGTGGCTGCTGAAGAGCTTGCAGTAGTAGGAGTAGAAGAGTTGGCTCTGACATTTTCTTGTTTGCTTTTGCTCACATTATCAGTATTGTCGTCAGTCCACAGTTGTGGCTTTTCAAGCCTCCCGCTCGCTTTGTCAGGGTTAGTTTGGGTCAAACAAAAGATAATACGTCTGTTAATCCATTTCAGTGGGCACAAGCAAACTGCAATATGTCACAATATGCTGAAAGTGAGAGGACAGGGGTGGGTGTCACTGCCAGCCCCACTGGCTGGTGGAACACCTGCTCCCTCCTTCAGGGCACCTCACACATACCTCACATGGGACCCAGTGAGGACACTGCTGTCAGCCTATGTGTTAAATATTAATTTATCTTTTTGAAGGAAAAAAAAGACAAAAAGTTCTAGTATTGTCTTCCTGCTTCCAGTGGTTTCTCTTTCACACCTCATAGGGTGTGTGCACTTCAGAGGCCACTGATGTAGAGGTCTGAGGGCTTGACTTACAGATTTGTGCTTCATAGGATTAGGATTTCAAAGCTGACATTTGGTTGGGAGCATCTCTTTAATGTGCAAGAACTGTGACACTTTGGTGTTTTCAATCTGACAAGAAGTAAATTAATCACACTTGCTTAAAACTTGTGGGATCTCAAAACATTCTCTCCTGTTGTCCATGAAATTAGTCAGCAAATATCCCAAACTTCAAAGTTACGCTTGTAGTTGATTTTCCCCCTATAATCTAGTAATAGCTAGCAGACAGATTTTTGAGGGAAATGATGCTTTCCTCTTTGTGGGTGGTAGAGATCAAAGTATTCTGAGCATCGTTTTGCACAGCAAGTTGAAAGAGGCATTAGAAATAAGTACTAAAATTCAGTGTGAAATCTGAATGACACAAGATGGTCAGACATTGGAAAAGAGTGGGATTCTTTGAAGCTGTGCAGCTGAGGCATTTTCCACTCAGATTTTGAATATCTGCAAGGATGAAGGTCATGCACCCATTCTAGTGCTTCACTGCTCTCACAGCCAATATGTTTCTGAGAATCTGCAGCTATACCATCCCCATTTTGGACTGGTGTGTGCTGACTGTCATCGTATTGCTGTACCTCTTAGAGGACTCTGGTGCGTCTTTGCTGTGGCTTCCCATGAGGTAGTTGATGACAGCAGTGTCTGCCCATACTCTTCTCTTTATAAAGCTGAATGAACTCATTTTTCTCATTCAGTAACACTGGATATGCATAGTAGGTGTCTGACCAGTTTTGGACATAACTGAAGCTCATTCTGTGTAAGTTAAGTAAAAAATGTATGTGTATGTGGCTCCATTTTCTCTAAAATCTTGGATTTCTTTAATGCTGACAGATTACACAAGTGGAATCATGTCTCTATAAAGGCTCATCGGTGACTTTCCCTTTTCAAGCTATTTCTAGGTTCTCCTTCCAAACAGCATGTTCACATCATCACATCATGTTTAATTCCAACATACTGCTTTACAGAGGTATTTTTTAGTGAAAAGTTGACATTATGTCTTTTTTGGCTTTTTAGATATGAACATACCAAGCCACTAATACAGGAAGAAGTGACTGATGTGAACCCAGATGCAGAAATCTATCCCTCAGTGTCTTCAGACTTTGCACCACTCCCTGAAACAGTTGAAGAATTCATTGCTGAGCTACAAGATGAGAGCACGGATCTGGCAGCTGCAGGAGTGGGTGCTGAAGACTGGGTGAATGCAGTGGAGTTTGTCCCTGGGCAGCCATACTGTGGGCGTGGTAAGCTGTGAATTTCCATCATGGGTCAACGGCTAATAAAGAAATGCACATGTAGTTAATTTATTTTAATGCTATTGGGTACAGCTAATCGTATTTATCCCTTCAAGTGAGCTTGAGTTCTCAAATGTGAGGTCAGACTGACTGCTCCCTGTTGGTTATTACTGTTGTTCTGAAACCAGGTATTCTCAGGCAGTCTCTGCAGGACTGGCTTTACTGTGCTGTGGCTCTGAGGGACTTGGAGGATCTCTTTCTTTCAAGTTCAGTTTGCATGTGTGATTGGAGAAGAGAATACTGGTGATGCCATTAAGACTGTTACTCTGGAGAGATAATCTGTTGCCTTGTTTTTTTGGGCTGGTTGGTTTGGAGCGTTTTTTTTTTTTTAATCTTTTAAAGGTTTTTCATTGTAGGTACAGATTCCTGTAGAGTGAATTGAAGCCTAATGATTGCTTTAATGAGCCCCATGGCAATGGGATTGAAAATGACTTATTCTAGTTACCCTTCTGGGACTGAACTCGCTCATACTGTGATGAGAATGAGACTGAAAAAGTTCATCATGTGGGACCAGACTGTTTGAGTAACATAACTTGTCATCTGCTTTCCCTGCAGCAAGATAGCACAAAGTCTTTAAAATTTAAGTGAAAAGTAGGCTGAAGGTGTGTTTACTTCAACATTTTTGGCTCTAAAACTGAAGGCCATGAGTGCTTAAGTAATTGTTTGAATTCAAAATAGGCAACTTGTGTCCAGAAGAGTCTGCAGTTGTCATACAGTTCTGCAATTACGCTACATTGTCTCTGCAGCACTACTCAGATTCTCCGAGCTGAAAAGAGAATTACCTTCTCAGTGTTACAGGGTGCTGCTTGGAGGCAAGCCCCAACTTGTCTGGTTTGAGGAGAGTGAAGAGGAAGGGAATGGCCAAGTGACACAGTTTGCTACTGTTGTTGAGGCACTTGATTATGGAATGATTTGATGTATCTGTGACTTGAGTATATCCCAAAGGAATGAAAACTTGACTGCTGCCTGTTAATGTGTCACCTTACAGTCAAAAAATACAGCTTCTGTGCTTGTTGAGACAAAGGATCCTCTTTTAAAATCTTTTAATCAGAATAGAATAGTTTAGATTGGAAAGCACCTCTGGATTTCATCTGGTTCATTTCCTGCTCAAAGGTTGCCAGGGTCTCTGTTTAGTTCAATATCTCAGTGCTAAAAGTGCCTTAACCCTCTGGGCATCCTTTGCAGTGTTTGACTTCTTTGACAAGGAAAACCTCTTTCCTAGTGTGTAATTGGATTTTCCCCTGCCTCAGCTTGCCTTCTGTCTCTTGTCCTGTGCATATCTGAGAAGTCAGTCTCTTTCCTTGGCCTTCAGCCCCGTTAATGACTGGGTAACCCTCCACTGGAGGCAATTCACTGCTAGTTTGAACAGCCAGAGATCTTTGAAATACACCTATTCCTTAAAGAAGAGCTGGTGTTTTCTCTAAAACTCCTGAAGTGTAAGAGCATTTCATTATACTGTTAACTTAGTTTTACTGATGCAGTTTCTTTTTCTAGGAGATCAGGCTTATTTTTCATGGAAACTTGTGCCAGATTAAGTTAAATTTAAAATTCTCTTCTCTGAATCTTGTTACAATTTCTGTTTTATAACCTTTGAAATTCAATGTATTTGAATGTACAGACATACTTGGCTGTTTCTCTTCTGAACAGTGCCATGATGCTAATTCCCATGGTGACTTCTCAAAAGCTGTGTTTGAAAAAAATTTACTGTTCTGAAGCCACTGTCCTTATTAAGCTACAGAAATGAAGAACTTGGCTGTAGTGATCAAGTAGTGTATTCTTCAGAGTAAAGCCTTACAGATTATTCTTGTCAAATGTACAGATACTTGGAAACTTCAAGTGGAACTTACTTGTTAAGGTTAGCTAGCAGAGCCTGCATGTTTTAAGTTGCTTACAAATTATGAGGATTCAGGGTTGGCATTTTGACCATGCATAGCTTGAGCTAGAATGCTCATCTTCTACTCTGATTCTCTGATTTGGAGCTAAACCTGATACCTTGAAGATGACTTCAGTATCTAGCATAGAAAATATTGGTGATTCTCTGGTTACTCACTTATTTGTACAGATGGGCCACATTTCCATATTTGTTCTGCAGCTACTACTGCTGCATGTTCTGGAGTATTGAGGAGGAGTAGAAAGGCAGAAATATAAAAAACACTGAATTGGGTGGCTGTTTCCTCCTGCTACAGGATAAATGTATTTGATACTACAAAGTGTGTCCTACAGTGGAAGCAGGTGATGTGTGGTTTGAAGGTAACAAACTAGTTTTTCCACAAGCATGACTAGGAAATGGGCAGTGTGAAGGTGGGGATTGAGTCCACCTACTGGAGAGGAGTGGTTTGGAAAACAGAATTGTAGGGAGGGAATGTTAATCTTACTGATGTTGAGTTTGTAACTAGTGAGGCAGTGGAGTCTTCTGAATTTCTCTAATTGTGCTTTCAAGGAGGAAGCAAAGCAGCAGCTGATACAGTGCAGTAGGTACAGAAGATATGCCTGCTGTTCCAGCCTCACAGTAAAGAATTTCTTCCCTATATCTAATCTAAACTCCTCTTCTTTCAGGTTGAATTTCAGTGTGAAACCATTACCCCTTGTCTCACCACTGTATGCCCTTGTAAAAAGTCCCTCTTCATCTTTCTTGTAGGCCCCCTTCAGGTACTGGAAGGCCGCAATAAGGTCACCCCGGAGCCTTCTCTGCTGCAGGCTGAACAGCCCCAGCTCTCTGAGCCTTTTCTCATAGGAGAGGTGTTCCATCCCTCTAATCACCTTCATGGCCCTCAACTAGGTAAAAAAAATCTTAACAGCATTAACTAGAGCAAACACTGGGAAATACAACAGCTGAGGGAATGAAAACTGAATGGTAGTTGTGATTCTCGTGGCTGCTTTTAGAAGTGGAGACCATGGATTTCAAATGGGGGAGGGCAAATGGGATTTCAGTAAGTACCTATTTTCATATTATGCTGAGCTACTCAGAAGAGTAGACAGGATGTAGTATATGTTTCTTGTTATTTTCTTAGTGCTACTTCACTAGAACTTGTGGGGAAGTGAACATACTTTGGGAATCTCTGATGAAAAGTGAGTGTGGTGACAGGTGACTTTGTTATTCTATTACACATCTGCTTTTGAAAAGTGTTTCTAATAAACAGACTGGTCCAAGGTCAGTGTGAGGGACCATTACAGTCAAACATGGTTCGAGAAGTGCACCTGATTTTACTCTGAGAGCTAATACTTTGCTACACTAATCTTCAATATTTGCTTAATTCCCCAAAACTGAAGTCTCAGGGACCTGCTTTTACTTTTCTATGTCCCAAAACTAACACACTGATACATTCCTATGTTGTCTCTTTGCTCCATGGGATGAAAACTGTGTGGCTGTGCAGCCTCTGATTTATTTGGAGAATGAGTCTGTCCTTCACTTTAACTGATCAAGTATGCTTTTGGCAGTTTTTCCTTACTTCTCCAAATCTAGTGCTTGAACAGCTTCTAAAAGTTATGCTTTCTTACAGCATCAGTGGCTTGTTGTTCTTGTAACAGCTCCTGGTTATGTAAACAAAGTCCAGCTGCTGTTTTTACTGGTCTTTATTCTGAATCTAGTAATGCTTGATGCTTATTACATCTTCAGCTTCACACTGACTGCTTTTGTCTTGCAACTTGGTAATCATCCTGCTTATGTAATGATCTCAAAAGGCCTGTTTGACTTGTGATGCAGACAAGTGTGTTCAGGAGGTACATGGAGAAGGTTTCAGGAGCAGCTATCTAAATGGGGAGGAGAAACAATACAAATTTCAGTTCAGCTACAGGAATTCACTTAGGGTTTTGTAAAAGTGATGGCTCACTTAGAGTGCAGTGAAAATAACCTGATTTTCAGTTCTTTAGGTTCATGTGTCTGGGTGGTAGACAGTGTCCGTTTAGGATAGTTTTTCTTTTGCGAATGTGTAGATTTGAATTAGAGAGGTGTGAACACCACTTTGGTATCATTCCTAGAGATGAATGGGTGTCTAGAAGTGAAAGTTTGTTCAGGCTAGACAACCATGTGCTAATTAACCTACACATAAGGAACTGCTGCTGTGGTGTTGCCATATGAGCTTTTTGTTATGCTGGATACACCTTTATTACTTCAGTTGTGTAATTTTGGGGGAAAAAGTTAACTTCAGCTGATGTGAAAAATTTACCTGAAGTGAAATTGAGTCTAAAGCAATGGGAGATTTGTAGCCTTATTTACTTGTTGCTGGACCAGAGTCTGGGTAACAATGTATTTGAGCTGCTGAGAAATAGTGAGATTTTTCTAGTGTGGACTAAGCCTGTAAATGGATCTACCCTGACCACTGAAGCCTTGATAGCTTTAGTCTTGCTTGGGTTGAAGGATGAAGAAATTGGTCTTGAAATTTCTGGAGTGGGAAAAATAACTGTTAGTTCAGGTTGAGGGTGTGTGAAACTTTGGACTGAAATGAACCTTGGCTGTTTTTATTGTTCTCTTTGGGTAATGAGTTTTCTTACTCCAGGTGCTCCAAACCTGAATGTATTGCTCACTGTCTTGGATTCTGTTCCCAGCTGCTCCTTTCTGTGCTGAAGCACCCCTGCAGGAAATGGTGATTGAGGAGGAGTACGAGAAGCAGCAGGCAGACGTGGAGATGAAGAAGGAGCTGTGCCCCTACGCGGCATTAGGGGAGTGTCGCTACGGGGAAAACTGCGTGTACATCCATGGAGATGTGTGTGACATGTGTGGCCTGCAGGTCTTGCATCCAATTGATGCTGCACAGAGATCTCAGCATATAAAGGTAAGCAAACAACTGTCTAGTGTTAAACAGCTGTAAGTTATTGCTTCCTAGCTCTCCTCAAGCACTTGTTACTGATTCCTTTCATTTGAAGGTGTGTGCAGGTCAGGCAGGGAGTGAAATTCCAGTTGTAAACTAGTCTGTTTCCTGTCAGGGCCTTAAGAACAGCTGGATTTCCTTTTCTGTGCTGATAGAGCAGTCTGCTTAAAGATCCTAAAGCTTTGTTCTGTGCCTAGTAAAAGTGGATGGTCTTTTAGGTTGCCCTTTTTCTTCCTTCAGACATTGCTTGTAAAGATGAATTTGCACTCTCAATTGATTCCCCCCCTCCCCCCATTTATTTGAGCAATGTTGGTTTTTTGAGGATAAAGATTTTTTTTTCTTCCACCTTAATCATACTCGATTCATTATGCAAAACAATAGAGTAAAACTGAGTTTAAAAGCTTGCTTGGATGACACACACACACACACACCCCCCCCCAGGTGACTGGTTTTGTTTGTCTCTCCTTTTCAGTCATGCATTGAGGCTCACGAGAAGGACATGGAGCTTTCCTTTGCTGTCCAGCGCAGCAAGGACATGGTGTGTGGGATCTGCATGGAGGTGGTGTATGAGAAGGCCAACCCCAGCGAGCGCCGCTTTGGGATCCTGTCCAACTGCAGCCACACTTACTGTCTCAAGTGCATCCGCAAGTGGAGGAGTGCTAAGCAATTTGAGAGCAAGATTATAAAGTGAGGCACTTTCCCATTTCGATTGTGCTTTGTTACGTACGGAAGAACTTAGTAACTTGTGACAGCTTGCAGCAGACTTCTGGATGCAGGCTGCACAGAGACTGCATTTAATGCATACTAACTTAGTTTGGAAGTGAAATAATTGTTAAGGATAACATTGGCACTCTGGTTAATACAGATTAGGTTTGCTGAACACAGTGGTAGAAAATAACTGTTTTATTTAGTAGCATGTTATCCAGTGGCTATTGTTTGTGTCTTGGATGCCCCGGCAGGAATCTAGAAACAGATTAACCAGTTGAGAATGTATGTTGTCTAATTCATTACTGCCCTAGAGCAATACTCAGTTGACAAAACATTTATCTGAGGCCGTTCTAAGAAGTACAGAGTTCCAATCAAATAAATACAGGAATCATACCAAAATAAATTATTTAATTCTAAAGAAAAAGGAGTCTGTGTGAAGTGTTTTTTCAAGCTTTTCTGAGACAAACTGACCAGCTGCCATTGCCATTGAGTTCTTAAGGAGAGTTTAGGTTATCCCCATATGTAAGAGAAGCTCGATTGAAAAGGTTGTGCAGCAAGGATACAAGTGCAATACCTCTTTAAAGATGGATACATAGCTTGTTACATAGGAGAGAGAGCAGCCTGTAATGTGGAGTTTTGCAGCACAGTCTGTTCATTTCCCAGGTCCTGCCCAGAATGTCGCATCACATCTAACTTTGTCATTCCAAGTGAGTACTGGGTGGAGGAGAAGGAAGAGAAGCAGAAACTCATTCAGAAATACAAGGAGGCAATGAGGTATGAGCAATGCAGCCTTTTGTCAAGCTGAGACTGCAGAAATAAAGGCAGATGTGAAGGGTGCTGATGTAAAAACCCCCTTCACACCTCCTTTCCACCAGCAGGTGTGAAGTGCATCTTTGGCTACCTGCCCACAGGTGCATGCAGCCACACAGTCTCAAAGCTATTCCTGTGTTCTTTGACTTCAGTCTTTTCCTTTCTCGTGCTGGCGGTGTCGCCATAAGGCAGCACAAGCTCGTGCACTGCGAGCCATCAGTGCATGCCTCAGCTCACACATGTCGTGTCATACATCATTTCTGCCTGTTCCTTGTACCTGAGATCCTTGTGGACCTTCTGGTTGGGGTCTGCTCTCAGTAAGGGCTGCGCTATTTTCCTTTGCAGCAACAAGCCATGCAGGTACTTTGATGAAGGTCGTGGGAGCTGTCCGTTTGGAGGGAACTGTTTTTACAAGCACGAATATCCTGATGGCCGCCAAGAGGAGCCACAGAGACCCAAAGTGGGAACATCGAGTAGATACCGGGTCAGTGCTGCTGTTTGTTTGTCCTTCCGGTACAGAGAGAGCACAAGAGAGGGGGATGTTGTATCTCCTGCCTGGAGGAGAGGGGACAGGGCAGTGTTGACTCTTTGTTTACACCAGTCTATCAGAAGTGGGGAAAATGGTGAATTTGAAGGAATTGTTGCTCTAAAGTTTGTGCATTTTGGAGGCCACAATGGAAAGACTAAATTTTTAAAAATTCCTTACAACATACGGAAGTAGAAATGTTGGGTAGCATTAGTAGGGTAGTTCCTACTGGAGGTCAGTATCCTCCTGAAAGAGAAGCATGACTTCTTGCATGTCAGAAAGCACAGTGGGGGCTGGATGCCATCAGCCTCTGGGAAAGGCTCCTGCTTTGTACCACTTGGTCATCTGGGGAAATCCTTGTGTTCCGCCTGCAGGCCCAGCGGAGGAATCGGTTCTGGGAGTTCATCGAGGAGCGGGAGAACGGGGACCCGTTTGAAACCGACGAGGACGAGGTGGTGACCTTTGAGCTTGGTGAGATGCTGCTTATGCTGTTGGCAGCAGGAGGTGACGATGAGCTAACGGATTCCGAGGACGAGTGGGACTTATTTCATGACGAGCTGGAAGATTACTATGACTTGGATCTATAGCACCTGTCAGTGGAGTGTGGACTGTTGTCTTGGCTTCAGGCAGTAGCTATTACCTGTGGTGTTGTGGCAGTGCCTGTGTTTCTCCTAGGCAGGCCGATCAATTCCAGGTGCTGTTGTAATAACTTTTACCCAGGGTCTGTCTCTTCCCATCCCTTCCTCTCCCACCCCAGGAGTGTTGTTTTTCCTCTGTTTAAACAAATAACAAGAAATAAATCTTTAAAATGTTAGTTTTTGTAAAAATAAATTTAACTGTCAAACAGTTAGCTTAGGTTTGTTGCTTCATCTGTGTACCCAACAGAGTTCACCCAGTTCCAGGGTTAAAGTGTTTACAGGACTTCCACACTCATTTTGAAGAGCCCAGATACAAAAATGAGCAGTGGCCATGCAGTGGGGATGTAAATTGGCTGATGGCCCTTATTCTGTCTTTGTACCAATGTTTCTGATTTCAGGCCGGATAGAAATATTTTCTGGCATCAGCTCCGTTCCAGCCCCCTCATGTACACATGTCTTCATTTGTGATTTTGGTCTCTGTTTACTTGCACATTACTATTACTACTGTGTAACCAGAACCAGGTGTGAATGTTCTGGGTTTTTACTGTGTTTAGCATGAAAGGAAAATGTCTTTGTGAAAGGAGAACTCTCTATGTGTATATACAGATAAATGTAGAGTTGGACCTCAAGGATGGGGAGACTCTGTGTAAGTTAAAAATAACAAAACCATCTTTCATCCCCTCTTGGTGCATGAAGTCTACCCTCCAGTTGGACATGAAACTGGTTTAATGGTCTCAGCCCAGTCTGTGTCAAGGATCTTAACTATCACTTAAGGTGATGGACGGCACTCCCTAATACACCAGCTCTCTTTCATGTGTACGATTAGGGTTGTCCAGGAGCAGAAACCCAGTTAGCCAAGGTGGGGTCAGAGGAACACCAGAGAGGACCCTTTAGCTTTATTGCTCTGTAAGTTTTAGAACTTCATGTAAACACTTAAGCCGTGAGCTCTGCTAGGAAATCGCTGTGCCTCTCAGCTGCCTTGGGGTGCATGGGCCTCTCTGCAGCTGAGTTGGGCAGGTTGCCTGGTAAAGCTGTTCAGTTTATGTGAGTTACTGCTTACAAAGGCAGTCATGCAGTTTCTGGCTGTAATTTGCATTGAGAAATTTTTTTGCCACCAAAGCCCCAGCACAGGAATTTTAACCTTGCATTACATTATTGCTGTTTTTTATTGACTTGTGGATGCCCCGTGATCTGTTCTCCTGCTGCTCTTGTCCCTTAGACTGCCTCTCCTTTCACTTTTAAATGGAATGAGAAATTGTTCTGAGGTCTATAACGTATTGTTTTGCAGCTGCCTTTTGTAAGAAGCACTTTTCCCAAATAAAAAAAATCAAAAAAATTAAACAGGAAGTCAGTCTGTTCTTTGAAGCTCTGTTTTTTTACATTGATTATTTTTGTTTGTTTCTGCAAATACAAAGGCATTTGTCACTTATCCTTAACTCCTGCAGAACTGTGTCATTCTTAAATACGGAACTTCAGCAGTTACAACTTTTCCACCAAAGAGCCTGTAGCGTAAGGAACACAATCTGAATGACAGCTGAGGCAGTTGAGATGCTGAAGGAATATCTGGGGCCCTTAGAGAGGACAGATGTGGCTTGCTTTCTCAGAAGTAATCTTTGCACTGTTCTATTAATTATATTTGCCATGAACAAAGTCAGCGGTGGTACATATTCTATCCATAGTTTCCTATCCAAATGCTATTTGGACAGCAAGTCCAGGCACTGCCACAGGCTGAGTCATCAGACTCCACATGCTTCCATAGGCCTGTGCATATTCAGAAAGAAGCATTCTTCAGCAGAAATACATGAAGTTAGAAGTAAATTAGTAAAAACATTCTGTAGCTGAAAGATACAGCTAAGAAAGGTTTAACTGAACAGAATAAAGTCATCTGTTGGTGGTTTGGGTTGTCTGATTTATTTTTTATCCCCCCCCTCCCCCTGGGGCAAGCAACAGAGGGAGAAAAGGTATATAATTTGAGCAAATGACATTTAAGAGTGATACAGGGAGAAACAAAAAATGAAAGCCTTCCTCTCCTCCAGTGTTAACATAAGTTGGTACATCCTCTTGGATGTGTTCTGGTAAGATGGAAAAAGGTGTGACAAAATCACCAGCCAGAGCACACATGTGATAAGGGGTCAGAAGTGGTGTGCTTTGCTCTATGTGGAAAAACAGTGGCTGCTGCTGCTTCTAAAGGTTCTCTGTAGGTGTTCCAGGGGAGGCTGAGGAAACATGATTTGCTTTGGGTGGAGGCTGCAAGGTGACCGATGTGGTCACGTGTCTCACTACGTGTAGTTTCTGGTGCTCTCACTGTGAATTGTGCTGTGGTTCCTGTTCTGCAAGTTCAAGAGTTTGTCACCAAGCAGTACTTGTCTGAACCTTGCTGGTGGGAGGCTTGTTTCTAAGCCTGCTGTAGCACTGTGATTTCTAGTCCCCACCCACCCCAAACTGGCACAAATGAAATAATGTGAATAGGCCACTATGTTTTTCTTCTGTAAGAACAGGAATAATTTCAGTAGGATTAAGACAAACTTTTAATGTAAGAAAGATGGAGAGTCACAAAGAGGCCAATCAGAGGAGTGTCAAGATGAAAAAGGTACAAAGTCTCCCTACACCTCCATCAGCAAAATCTTGATGTCAAAACAAAAATCTTAAGAAAAAGATGCATGTTCTCACTCGGAGTGCCTTGGCTTTACTCCCTAGGCCAGAATATATACATTTAGATAAATATAAAGTTTTGCCTTTTTTGGTAGTTGCAGATAAAGTGTACTCACTGTTCTCACTAGTCTGAGATCACAGAAACTCAGAGCACTTGCTGCAAGTGGTAGCACAGGACAGCACGACTTGCCCTTGACTGAAGTCGTGGGTACCTTGTAGTCTTTGAAGGGATGTCCCTCAATTTCATTTAATGAAATGCGAAGTAACTTCCCTGCTCTAGCGTGGACTGTCTCATGTTGGAACAAAACATAATCAATTGAGTTATTAATGCTGCAGCAGTCTAAAACCAGGGAGTTCACATGTAATCCCAGGAGATTAAGATACAATACAGGACTGCACTGCAGCCATCAAGTAGCTACAAAGTGGGTTTAATGCTAGCATTAGAGAGGAATTACTGAACTGTAGGTGTGGGCAGCCTTGCTTCAGGTTAGCAAAACTAGACATAACTGTATAAGCAGTGATATTCATGGGCACAGCAGTAGCAAGGAAATGCAGGATTGCAAATATGCTCAAATGCTGCCCTGTTATCCATAGGTGTGCTACTTGTCACTTGCTGTCAAGCCGAGTCAGCACCTGTTTGCCAGCGGCTCGACGTGACTGCATTGACAGAGGCTGAGCAGGCAGCTGAGTGAACAGTGACTTTAGAACAACAGCATTAGAAAAATGATTGAAAAGGTTTTTAAAAATGCTGCCCATCTCAAACTGAACATTCCTGTTCCAAGGTGAAGGACTCTCAGGAAAAAGGGGCTTTTGGCCTGTCTAAAACTATGCCCAAAGGACTTTGATATCCCAGCACTGACTGTTTAGTTCCAGTTCTTAACTTCAGTGCTTAAAAATGATTTCAGGAGTCAATACACTGAGCAATACTATTTAAGCCCCATCCTGTACACATGCCTGCAGCCAAATGTGTTCTTGGAGCTGAGACCCATAAAAAGCTGCCTCTCGGCGGCCCACATCTGGAAGGGGCACCCCTGACAGCACTCACCTGGCTGGGAGAAACTTCACTTTCACTTCCTTGTCCAAAAGCATGGGCATGTCCATGTGCATGTGCATCTCCTTCCTGAAAGAAGGCTCAAGGATAGAGCTCTCCATCTCTGTTCAGGGCCTCAGAATTGCTTTGTGTGTTTCCAGCTATACTTAAACATTAACTGGAATGATCAGATAACAACCTCAGCTTTTGCAATTAAAAGCACCTGCATATGGAGCAAAGCTTGACCACATAGGCAGTGCTGCATGCCTTCCACATCACTGGGTTGCAGTTATGTTGATTTTTAAACTAGTCAGCTTCTGGGAGGTGTCAGTTTGCTCCTTTTTAAAATACTTCTAATTTTTTCTATTAACCTGTTTCACTGGAGAGGTGCTGCTTCAATCTCATCTGGCATGGCTGTGACATGAATGCAAGTAATGTGCTACTGCTAAGATTGAACCATTTTCAAGTAGACAAAGAGCTCATCTTCAAGCTGATTGTGCAGCTCTTAAAACTGAAACCCATGGGAACAGGAGTAGTTTTTAGAATAGTGTTATAAACATTACAAGAAGCTGCACTTTGTACAAGTGCACTAATGATGGAGTCAAGAAGCACACTGAATTTGCATATGATGCTGGGCAACAAAGCCATTAATAGAAGGTTCTGTAGCAGTTAATGCTACTTAGCCTTGTCATAGCTGCCATGTTCCCATCTGCTCTCTGATGAGGAAAGAAATTACACTGAGCTTGTGTTTCAATTTAGTGGTTTTCACAGTCTGTAACAATGTTATAGTAATGGGATCTTTTAAAATTTTATGGCTTTGCACCATGGGTGTTTAAGACTAGTTTCTTGAAGGAGTAGGAGGGAGCCTGTTAGACCTGTTGAAGGAAAGGGGACAGTGCAGCCCAGTGCACAGTCACGAGCCTGTTCTGCCTGACCCTGTGTTGCACAGCTTTCTGTCAAGGAAGCTCTTGCTCTGCAAGTAGCTCCACGTGTGCAGGAAGGGAGTGGCAAGAGCCCTGTAACCTGGCAGTACTGGGCAGTCAGGGAGGATCACAGCAGCCTGCTGAAGTCTCCATACTGAGGGTAAGCAAAATAACTTCATACAGTAATTGCTAATTAAGGTAGTAAACCCAGTGAACCATCCAAAGGTTAACACTGCTGGTAACATCCTTCCTCTAATTCTTGACCAATGAAAGTGTAAGTGGGGGTGAACACAGTACTTTCCTAATATGGTCTCCTGGAAGGTACTAAAATGCAAAAAAAAAGGTAAAAACGATTACTACAAGGAGTAGTTTGGATTTAAAACACAAAAGAATATTAAGCTTACATTTTACTGTTTCCATAGTGACAAGAGGTGTAGAAACGAATTGTTTGGAAGCTTGTTTGCCACTTTGAAAGGTTATGGTATTTACCATTGCCTAAATATGCAAACTGAAATGCAACTGTTAGGAAAATACCAAATCAAAAAGAATTAAGATTTAAAAAGTAAACATCAGAAAGGTGATGCAGCTTTCTCTACAGCAGGCAACAGGCTTAGAGGCTTTCATGGAGGATTCCTCCCTCAGTTTACAAGTAACTGCACTTTGCATGTGATAGCAAAGAACCTAGCCAGACAAAGCATTAGTAACATTAGAAGTATTTCCAAGACTATAAATCAATTATACATTCTGCTTTATTTTTTGTGCTTCTCAGACAAGATTTTCCAGAAATATTTGCTACATGTTTTTCCCTATTTTTCAAGGACTTAGGAAACATGGGCAGATGACCATTGGTAAGCCAACAACACACCAGCCTTACCAGGACAGCTTTGTAATGAAAAAATATGGTCTGTGGTACATGCAGAGTTTGAGCTGCAGTTCACAGCTTAACGGTAACTGACACATTTTGGTATGTAAGGACTGTAGTCTAAAAACTTTCCTCTGTATAATATTTCTTTCTTCACTCTCCTTCCCTGTTTCCATCCACTGAGGGGGGGGGGGG
>VXBA01002050.1:106434-155470 GCA_013399895.1 Serilophus lunatus
GCCCTGCGCTCCCCGCTCGGCTCCGCTCCCGGCTGAGGACGTGGCTGCTCCGCCCGCCCCGCGCTCCTGCCGCCCCAGCGGGCGCCCCGGCGGTGCGGGCGATGCGCGGCCCCGCAGCTCGGGCCGTGCCCGGAGCATCCCGCTGCTCGGGCTGCCCCGGCTCGTCCCCGACGGGCTCGGGCTGGGGCTGGGGCTGCGGCTGCGGGGCACGGCCCGGTGCGGGTCCGGGTCCGGNGGGGCACGGCCCGGTGCGGGTCCGGGTCCGGGTTCGTGCTGCTGCCCTGTCTGTTCGGAGGGATGGCGGAACAGCGTCGGGGGTCGTCGGTTTGGTTTGGGGTTTCATTTTGTTGTTGGGGTTTTCTTAATTATTTTTAAGAAAAAATCCGTTCGTTTGTTTGGCGCTGTGGAAGTCCCAGGAAGGTTAATGCTAGTCTTTCCTGCCGGCTTTGGAGAACGGCAGGGCAGTATGAAGGAAGTTTGTTTTGAACTTCAGGTGTCTCATTTTGACTTTTAAGCGAAGGGATAAGAGAATGCAGAGGGGAGCTTAACGAATAAGGGTGAAAGCTTAACAAAGACGGACTCAAAATATTTGCTAGCTGAAGATAAATGGTGGTTAACAATTAGGCAAGGCAGTCTAACACCCTAAAAGTGCTCCCCTTCCTTTCTTAAAGACTTGTGATTCACTGCCTTGAGTTCTGTAGGTTATCCTGCTGCCCAGGTTTTGCTTCCCTTCCACTGCAAACTTACTGCGATGGTCTCAGAATAGTTAGAAGACTAATTTTTGAGAATTAACCTCCTAGTTCCATGCTTTTCTAGCCCAGGGAGAATGCCAGTTTTGAAAATATAAAGGACAGGACAAAGGAAAAGGGAAATCTAAATGTTTCAGTCATCTCTACGCTGTGAAAGTGTCCTGTGCTAGAAGGTCTTGCAGAAAGCCAGCTGAGACTGAGAACAGATCATTTCAATAGTAAATGCTATAAAAAAAATAGGTGACTTTAAGGTCAAACTAGGTCTTAGCTAAAGACCCAGTATCTTGGACAAATGAGATCTGTGTTTGCATATGTTGACGTGAAGCGAGTAGTAAATCTTGTGCTTTGGGCTGCAAACTGATTACCCAAGGAAGGAACTTTTCCCCACAGCATTGCACAACTGGCAGTGTTTTGGTTTCCTGGGGAGAGCTCTGTTACCTGCTGTTGCCTGATGGGAGGGGAGGGAGAGGCAAGGAAAGAGAACGGGCCCTTGTGTTTGACCAACAGACCGTGTGGTTCACAAGCCCATAAGGACTGTGGTGCTGGCAAATTGGAGTGCCTTGGCTTCTCTTCTTCATGCAGCTTGTGTGGGGGACAGCCCTGAGCAGTGCTAAGGCTGCCTGAAAGGCAGTAGCACGGCTGTTGGTGCTGAGCTTTCATTTACTGGTGCTGAGAAACGGTCTGAGACCTCAGGTGAAGGCAATATCAAGACTACTTGTGAAGTTGCCTCTTCCAGGGCTATACTTGCCTTCCTGTAGCTCCAGCTGTAGGTGATTTTTTTTGCCTCTGTGTGAGCCCAAGCAGTCTGGAAGCATGTCCCTGCAAGGAGGTGCTGGCACACCGAGGTGCTCTGTGCTATGTGGAGCAGGAGGAGTGTGGCTCAAGTGCACCTGGGCTGCCTGGAGGCTGGTCTTGCTCAGGCTTGCTGCATTTGTCTTGGATGAGAATGGAGATGTGGTGTAGGATAAACGTGACTCCAGTGTTTCAAAGCTGTCACAGCTGGATCCACATTGCTCAGAGGATCTCAATGCTGGACTCTGTTTGGGAGGTCAGGTGTAATTTCAGTTTCTATGATGGTTCATATATCTGGTAGTAGCTGATAACTTTTTGTTGAGAGAACAGGAAAGGAAGGCTTCATGCAGTGATAGATGTCTCGATGAAACCTTTAGAAGTTATTAGAAGGAAAAGCAGAAAGTCCCTCTGAAATACAGTGTTTTCAGCAGCAAAAATTTGGATGAGAATGTGTCTGGACAATGACTTCTAATTTCTCTAAATGAGGTTATGAAGCTGAACTTCTGATAGTCTTCTATCAGATTTACCAATAATTACAAAAAGCACCTGTGGATACAGAAGAACATAAAGGCATTCTCTTCTGTCTTATTTCAGTGCAGATCCTTTGGGGGAACAGGGGTGGTGCTTTATTTTACCTCTCCTCAGCATTCAGAATGCCTGTGGTGTTTTGATGTCTTCTGACGAATGCAGTTCCCACCAGCTGATTTGTCCTGGTTTCTGAGGCCAGCTGGTGCTGAGAGGATTGAGCTCTGCCTTCAGCAGCAACATGGGCGTGCAGCATCTCTCTCTGCACTGCTGTCTCTGTCCTGCTTGCGTAGCTGCTTCGTGAGCTGTGGCAGGGAAGTTGGCTGAAAAAGATCTCTGCCAAGAAGGCAAAAGGCAGGTGTGGAGAATGATTCACCACCTCGCTGCCCAGTGGGGCTCTTTCCCAAACTCTGGTAGCAAAAATGGTCCCTTGGCCACGCCAGCACAGCTGGGGGAGTGGAGTAGTGTGACATGAAGTGGCACAAAGAAACTGTGTGTCTACCATTGCCTTCCCTCAGTACTGGTAATACGTGGTTATCTAGAAGTTGAGGCTCATGTCACCCCTGCCCTACAGGTGGGAACAGGAAGGCATGACTTGCCATGTACCAATGAGCTAGTGACAGATGGAGCTGTAATGTCAGGCTTAAGATTTCAGCACTGTCCTCACAGTTACTTTCCTTTTTCCATCTGTGCAAGTCCATTCTTGGGTGCATGTTCTCTCAAGGACATCTTAATGAGGCAGTTAGATCCCAAACTGTTCTCCACCAGTATCCAAGTGCTGCTGTCATGACTTCATCACCAGTCTATGGCCAGCCAGGCAGCAGTGGAAATTGATGTTGTTTGTGATCCCTCTGCAGTACACCATGTGTGTAAATGATGCAGAATGGTCTTTAATGTGGGAATGCTGGAAATTGGTAGATCCAGGGGTAACTCCTTTGGCACTGAAGAGGCATCTGCTAGGAGAGAAACAAAAAAGAAGCGGTTTGCGTGAGGGTATTGAGAGAACAAGAATAAAACGACATCTTTAGGCATAGAAGGCATTGGGAAATGTGCAATGATGAGATGGATAGTGGTGTGGAACAAGCTGGGAAGGAATGGCATGGAGTTGTTCTTTCTGAATTCCAGCTGTTTGGGGAACAGAGCTGTATGCGCATTTTAATTCAAATATGTTTTCCCCTCTCTTCACCCCTTTTTTTGTTCAAGTGAGAAGAAAAATGACCTAATCATCATCCAGCCATTGTGGCCAAGGCAGGAGCAGGGGTAGGGCTGGCAGGAACATGGCTTTGCCTGGAAGCTTATGGAGGCAACCTGCAAACAGAGGCCTTGTGTCCCACTGCACCCACCATCATATTGTTGTGTTCCTGCTGACCTTCTTCAGGTAGGTTGAGCGTGTCTCTGCACAAAGAAGTGTTCGTCTCACCGAATTTGGGGAAGTGAGAGCATGTCGTAGGAGAATGGAAGCAGGGAAATAGTCTTAACCTTTGGCTGTGAGCCTTGAAAAGTGACTTAAAAGCTCAGAGTGCTGGTTGGTCTGGGACTCATGGAGTTGTAGAGCTAAGGGTGTTATGTCCCCAGGGAATCCAGCCACCAACAGGCCTTGCACCAAAGGTGAGTCGGGCTGTGCCAAGCCAGGAGCAGTGTGTTGCAGAAGGGCGAAATCAATGTCTTCCCCTAATTTGGAGGTTCCCAGTGCTGACTGCCATCTCTGAAAGTGCCAGTCCTCTGCTATGCTGACGGCTGAGACAGCACGTATCTGTATTTGATACCCCACCCTTCCCCACTTGACCTCCAGAGAAGTTTTGGCCAACCTGTGTCTGTGTGTTTTCTGGCAGTTATTCCCTGCTCCATGCTTCCAGAAAGACATTCAGTAATGTCAAAGTCAGCATTTCCAGCCAGTGGACTCCCTCCTGCCTTAACAGCACGGCCCCTGAGCTCCAGCCATATGAGGTAAGGACGCAAGGGGTAGGGAAGTGCAGGGAAAGATGGGTGACTTCCAGTGTGCTGAGCCTGTGGTGCTGCAGAGGCCCCTACAAGCATCTGTCAGGAGCACTTCTTGGAATGTGAACAGAAAGGTTCAGGTTGTTTGCATTGTACTTTATGGATCCTCAGGGGATGGTGAAATCTTTCCTAGGGATCTCCAGAGTTTCTCTCAGGAAGTTACAGTGCTCCAATGGAAATGAGGACCCTAGCAGAGTCTGTAATAGACAGCAGCATGGAGGAGGGGGAAAGAGGGACCCTTCCTCTGAAGTGCTGGTGGCAATAAACCACAGCAGTTAATGGACTTGCAGAGAGTTCTGTGAAATCCTGGCTGTGCTTTCTTTGTGGCAGTGGTGCTGCTACCTCCCTGTTAAAAGAATAGCCAAAGAGAGAATAGCTAGGAGAGAAGAAAGCTGTCTGGGAGTGCTAGCTGCTTATCCTAAGTTGAAAGTGAACGATGACGTTTCGTCTTGCATGTATAAGATCTGATTTCCAGAAATGCTGAAAATCCCTTGAGTCAAATCCTAGCCTCAGTGAGAGCAGTGAGAGGTTTGACAGTGTTTTCCTGCAGGAAAGGAAGTCATGTACTGCTTGGTTCTCACAAATGATAATGCCAGAACTACCTCTTGGCTCCCACCCCTGGCGATTTTAGGGCCATGCTTGTTTTTAGTAACACTTTGTCCCGATGCTTTTGAGAAGTAGAAGAAATCATACATTTAACAGCTTGGTCACAGGCCATGAGATCTGTTAGAGCAGGGAGTTCCAAGCCAGATGCTCAAGCATTGTCTCTATTAGAAATACGGATGTTTGACAGAAGGATGATAAATGCTGACTTTTTGTGATAAATGAAAACAGTAAATTGGGCGTGGAATATGTTCAGGATTTTATCGTATGCCCAGAAGAAGTGGGCATCTCAGAGATGCTAAAATGAAATACAAGGTGTTTTTATTTAGTTCTTCAACTGGTATTCAAACAACTAGTAAATCTTGGAAGATATTTTGGGGTTTTTTTTATATATAGATGATGTTTGCTGGATGTTGAGGTGTATGTGTCTGATCAAGAAAAATGGTCAGACTGGTCCTTTAGGTATCAATTTAGGTTACATCTTTTAAACTAGGTGGATATGTAATTAGTGTTGTCTGTACAGGATGCTCTCCTGGAGAGGCAGAATCAAACTAAAAGTGATGATATTTGAGTTGGGCACATCCACAGGTCACGTTTGGATTGGATTTGTTTTCTAAAGGAGGCATGGTGAGAAGGGGAAAAACTTTGTTCTGATCAACTTTATTAATTCTTCAAGTTATCCTCATAGCTTGCTTTTTTCAACTGATGTCATTAATCTTTCTTTGGGGACAATTGAATATTTTTCCCTTTTTTGATCATATTGAAAGTAAAATGAAACTCAGAGTAAGCAAGAAAACTAGCAACATCAGTGACTGGAGTTTATTGGAAATAGTCTGCAACCAGTCTGTTTCTTCCCCTTGTTCCTTCTGTGTTCTTTCTTTTCTGTTTGTGGTCTGTCATTTCTTATTATGGCTGCTGCCACAAATGCTTTAAGGGAATTATTCATTTAGTGGAGACAGCAAGATAAGTACATAAGAGATGCTGCACATAAAACAGAATATGCCTTTATTGTATTATTCATTAAGATGCTTATCAGTGTTTCAGAGTAAGAAGCTGTCTAACAGTTGCATGCTTGTTAGAAGTAGGGTTTGTTTTGCCAGTCACTTGTCTTGATTCAGGTGGAATGAGCACTTCTTGCTTGTTTTTTAGCTTGCCTTTTAGAAGTGAAACAAAGTTGTCAGTGGCCATTTTCTGCAGTATATAAGTCCAGAATTGTTCCCAATTTGATAATTAAAGTGTTGGAGGAATAGGAGGTTGCTGGGGCCATATGCAGTTCTGCTTTGGAGTTGGGGTTTCCACTGAAAAAGAGTAGAATGAGCTCCACCTCTCCCTGTTTACCTGTTACAATTTTCTCTCTGTAGCTCTGGAACAGCAGCCATTTATTTCCCAATGCAGAAGAAGCAACTCTCTTCCTGGGGACATTGGACACTGTCTTTTTGTTTTCCTATGCTGTGGTGAGTAAAACTAACCTCCAGCTGCTACGCTTTGGTTGAATCTTAATGGGAAGATCATACACACACGAAAAAGCTTAGCTGAGAGCCAGATCTTTTTTCCTTCAGTTTCTGTTAGTTCTGCCCATGCCTGTCACCCACATGAAGATGCTGTTACCAAATACAAGAGAAATACTATCACTTCAGAATTTCTTATGCACCTGTCACCAGGGGGTGGGAGGACTAGTTCTGTCTATCCAAGGGTTCTCAGATGAATTTTTTAAACAAGAAGTATAATGAACAGCTCTGAGTAGGATTTTTTTGGTGGCAGAAGTGGTTATAATCAAACTGTAAATTGGTATAACAGCAACACTTGAATTAGTTTGACCCTTCTGTGTCATTTTAATTCTTACAGATACCAGGTGCAAATCTTCTGGCTTTATTTAATGCTGTGTTTTGTTCTTAGGGTCTCTTTGTCAGTGGCATAGTTGGGGATCGCCTGAATTTACGCTGGGTTTTGTCTTTTGGCATGTGTTCCTCTGCTCTGGTGGTAAGTTGGAACAAAGTAGTGGGATTTAAAAATCTCTCTTAGAGTTTCTGGGTAGGATTGTACTTGAAGGCAGAAGAGGCTCTGTTTCTGTGTGAAATCTGCTCATGTGAATCTGCTCATGAGCTGGATCTGTACCTCAGTGGTGTCAAATCCTGTGGGTGAGACACTGTCCTGGATGCAAGTGCTGCATTGTCTGAAGCATAGATGAGTCACCTCTTCCTGAAATACCTATTTCTGGATACTGTGTCAGAAGGAAATTCTTAAGTTAGAGGCACCGTCTAGAGACGTGAACAGCTTTTGTTGAAGATTGTTGCATTTGGACTTTGGGGGAGTGTTTTTTAATATAAGCTTAACCTCTTAACCCACGTGTGTTGTTACCGAGGCTTTTGCTTCCAAACACAGTCTTTGTTCTGTTCTTTAAAGGACATGCTAACAATACCAAGCATTCATTCACTTATTTTATCATTGCTAGGAGGATATGGGTCAAAAAAGAATGTCTGCTTGAAACAAAAGGGTGTTTCAGATTCAAGCCATTGCAGATAAATGTGAATCAGTTTTATCTCATGGTGGTTTTCTGGTTATAAAGTAGTGGTGAAGTGTGTGAAGTGTGTTTGATTTACCCAGTTGGCTCCAAACCCCACTGTGGCCTATTGCACTCTGCAAACACATGACCACAAATGTGCATCAAGCACACACAGGCATGTGTTTATTTTGGCTAGTTTGGGTTAGAGCTCTTAGTTATTTGAACCTGGCCCTAGTATTTGTGTTAAATTTTGTGAAGATAAATGACTTCTGAGGGCTCTGTGTTTGCGTAGAGCCTCATGGATTTGGATGTCAGTACAAGAGCAGATCAAAGAGGCTACTGTATTTTTAGAGTTGTTACTGAAAGTATTTGCCTCTTTCTTCTCCTCTCCTGTTATAACTGTGCTGTTTAGGAAGACAAGAGTGTTTTGGATAGGAAGTGCCATGGCAGCACATTTGTCTCTGGAGCTGTTTGGGCTCTGGAGTCGGAGCTGTGGTGGCTCAGCAGAGGGTGCTCTTAGCTCTGTGCCGTGTCTCTAACAATGCCAGGCTGGCCTCTGGCCTGGCCCCTGTGTGAGACCAGCTGCCTGAAAGGTTGTTGCTTTTTTAGGACACCACTCCTGGCTCAGGGTTTCTTCTCTGTTTCCCCCTGGATCGTGTCTAGGAGTTCTTCTTTGGCACACTCACAGAATGGCTGCATTTCTACAACAAATGGTTCTACTGCTGTCTCTGGATTGTGAATGGCTTGCTGCAGTCCACTGGCTGGCCCTGCGTGGTTGCTGTCATGGGAAATTGGTTTGGAAAAGCTGGGTGAGTTGAGTTTTCTTTAGTGACTTACTTGGTCTGCTGAGTAACAGATTGAGCTGAAATTCTCAAACTAGGAAGGCCAGCTGTTAGATCATAATTAAATTCAGGTGGGATGAAATATGCCTTTTGTTACATTATACATTCTTTTCATTTTTATTTTTTCTGGAGCCACGGAACAGTTTACTGTGAATACAGTTGTGTGTGCTAAAAACACAGGTTCAAACTTCAAAAATGCCATGGTGCAGAGTGACTGAATTTGAGTTTTCATACCACTGGAAAACCTGTTTCTGTCTACTTAACACTAAAGAGTCCAAATGGAAACTGAGTCATTGTAGGTTCAGTTTTGTCCCTTTGGGGCATTGCAGATGAGCTCTAGGCATAGCTCGTAGCCTTGTTGCCAGGTCACCTCTGCTGTAACACAGGTGTTTCAGGATAGAACATTCCTCACTTACCTATTTTGTACTGACAAGTTATGTGTTTTGTTTTAAATGAACTTTGAAGTGGACTGGGGAAATGGTGTAACTTTATTCATAAGTTAAAGCCCACTTGAATGTTTTATCTTTGTCTTGTTCTTAATGTCATCTCTTCTTGCATTGCCTGTTTCAAATTTTTTTCCCTTTCTGCAGGAGAGGTTTTGTGTTTGGGCTGTGGAGTGCCTGTGCATCTGTGGGAAATATCCTTGGGGCATTCCTTGCTTCTTGTGTTCTCAAATATGGCTATGAGGTAGGTATTGCTGTCTGGCTTCTAGCTATGCCTGCATGTCTGATTGGGTTATGAGCCACTAGTTTCTTATCCTGTCTCTGGGAGATAACAGGCTTATGGGTCCAGTTTCATCCTCCTGAATTCTGCAGAGGCAAGCAGTAGGCAGAATAGAAAAGCTCTTCCTTTCCTGACTCTTCCAAGTTGGGAGAAACAAGCCTGGGACCTCTGTTATATGGGACTGATCTTATTGAAGAACTCTAGTGCCACAGAATACCCTCTCCCGATTTGGGTGGCTTAAAGTGTCGTTCAGAGTCAACCATCCCAGGTTCTCACTTAGCTGGAGTCGCTGCTGCTGGAATGGCACAGCTGCTGTACCTGGGAAGGGGCCAGGCACACGCTCGGTTGCCTGTGGCAGGCAGGCAGTTGAGTGCAGGGAATTTAAGTGAACCAGCACATCTCACAGCGTGTGACCTATGAGCACAGGCTGTCATTCCAGAGATGAGGAGGCTTCGGGTACCAGTGGCAGCCTTCTAAAGCCTAGAGAGAAGATTGCTGAAAAAATCAGCATTCCTGGGTTGTGCTGTGGGAGAGAGAAAACAAGTGGGTATTGAGTGAAGCAGGGACAGTTCCAACTGGATGTCTACAAAACTATTTTGCTATGAAGCATGTTAAGCATTTGAACAAGGGGACAGAGCCTAGAGGACCTGTCTGTCTTTGGAGGATTTCAAGACCTGATTGAACAAAGCCCTGAGCAACCTGGTCCGAATTTGGTGTTTGACCCTTTTTTAAGCAGTTGTTCCAGTATAACTGGATCTCTGGTTGTGTTGTCTCCTTCCTCAATGCTACACTAAAACATCTGTTTCAGTGTGGTCTTTCAGCCTAGATAGGACTGAGTATGTTCAGGAGATGCAGAGATCACTTGTTTCCCAGTTTTTATGGATGCAGTCTGTGTTGTTGTAGCTGTGTTTGCTCTCTAACAAGATTGGAATGCAAAGAAACCCTCATTAGTCAGGGAAGCCTGTGTGACTGAAAGTGATTTAAAAAGGAATCTTTTATTTATTTCTCTTCAGTATGCTTTCTTGGTGACTGCCTCAGTACAGTTTGCTGGAGGAGTCATTGTGTTCTTTGGGCTCCTGACGTCACCAAAGGAAGTGGGTAAGTAGAAAAGGGCTGTACTATTTCAGTCCCTTCATGGGAAGCAGATCTGCAGCTTTCCATGTACTACTGCTAAAAGCAGTGCTCATTCTGACAGTAAATATCCTCAGGGCTCTTATAAAATGGGGTTACATTTAGTGTTTTAAACAGAGCAAATGCTTTACTCATCCAGATCACACTAAATGCCACCATGCATTGTGTATGTAGAGTCTGGATATTTTTTTAAAGTAAAATTATAGAGCCTGGCTCTTAACATTTCCATTAGGATATGCCAAATTATCGTTTTTTCTTCACCTAAAGAAACTGCAGAGAAACTGATAACTGGCTATTGTAGGAGAAAACTGTGGCAAGCCTTAACCATACAATAGGAAGGGAAACTAGTTTTCATATGCAGTCCTCCCACAGCCAGGTAAATAGCTCCAGGGTTGGATGTGATCCTTCTCTGAGAGGATGGTAGGCAAGTCAAAGTGTAACAGGAAAACAAAAGAATGTTTGGGCTTTGACAGGGTCATAGAGGAGGTTTCCCAGGTGCCTGCAAAGGCTATAAAGTTGGTAGCACTAAAGCTACCGTAAAGACTGCTCCCCAGAGCTCTCTCTGCATCCCAGAAAGGACAGTGCGGTTCCCAGCCCTTCCATTCCAGTGGAGGCATTAACAGGCAGCACCTCTCTGAGTAGTTGCTGGTACACTCAGCCTCCACAGTCAAGGGACGTGGTATCCAGGAGCCAGATCTGAGGATCCCAACCACTAAATAAGGGGGGAAATGCACTAATTTGTTGTGTCTTCCAACTAATGGCCAGACACTCAGAACAGACAAAGCCGACGCAGGATCAGACAATACTTTCAAGAAGACAAAGGGTAGAAACTGGCGGCACTGCAGAACACCATCTAGAAGAGTTTCTAAGCCAAAGGAGGATGGAGGTATGGGAGAGCAAGGGAACTGCTAGCAGGTAGAATTTCTTAAAAGAAGCGAGCATAGCTTTAGAGTGGGGAGAGGGTAAACAGGCTGCGGTCCGTTCTTCCTGTTGCTTATCCCTTGTAACACTTAGGCCTCCCTGAGCTTGGAGCAGATGAAGATGTCAGTGTGGAAGAAGATGCCAACAGACCTTTAATGGGCAGTGATGATGCAGATGATGATGACCGGAATTACTCCATTCAAGCAACTGACACTGACAACCAGCCAAAGGCCATTGGATTTTTCCAGGCTTGTTGCCTTCCTGGTGTAGTACTGGTGAGGACACAGATTCTTGAATTGAGAGTTGACTTGGCTGTTAAACGTAAAGCTGACTTTTTATATTGTTAGCATTTGTTGACTTTGTTGTTAGTATGTTGGCCATATGTTGTAGATGTTGACATCTGGCTTTTTAATGCTGTTAAAATCTTGGACTTGGGCCTGTTACCCTTGTGTGCCTGGATTATAATACTGTCTGGGTATGTGGTGGTTGTACGTTGCTGTTCCCATTGGACTCCTGCTTCATGTGCATGTAATGAGCCAACGAAGGGCAAGAGAGACCCTGCCCTTTCTCCTGCTGAATTTGAAAGGAGACCATGAGCAAAGGTAGCTGTAGGATATTTTCTTGATGAATACCTGCCCTGAGAAGTGAGGTTCTCATTCCTAGCTGAGCATCACACAGAGCTCGCTGCTGATACTGAGGTTTGGGGTTTTTTAGTTGCCTTGAAGCAGAAAGCTGGCCTGAAAAGCCTGAATCTGCGTGATGTAACATCTGGCAAAGCATGTGGGGTTTTTATGAACAACTGGAAGCAAGGCCTGGTGATGCAGTTTCCACATATCCTCATCCTGTCCCGTGTGTGAGAACTTCTGCCTCAGCAGTATTACCCAATTCATTGGTTCAGCTGCGAAAATTAACCTGGCACCCAAAAATAATGTTCACCTTCTGTGACAGTGGGTTTTGGTTCCCCTGAGTGTTAGAACCAGTACAGGAAAGGAGGGGGCTCAGCAGTACAGCATGAACTGTCTGGATTTGGTCATGAAGCAGAACTACTGAAATGGGTAGTGTTGTCAGGTGTTGAGTAAAGCAGTTGGCTGTTGTGATTAAGGCAACAGAAAGTCTAGACGGGATAGATAGATTGTCACTGTTTCGAGTGCAGGACAACCACAGTTCTGTTGTTAAGGCCTTGATTGAGAGATGGCAAAAGAAAGCAAACCCATCTTGAGCTCCTTCCTAATATGGCCAAGTGCCTTATGCAGAGTTTCTTAGTGGTGGCATCTGCTTCAGTTGATGTGTGACTTTTTTCGTTGGCTGGAACAGAAGGTGATGGCAGCAGCTGAGGTGGCTGGTTTTGTACTTTGGATTTTGAGGACACGTTCTCATGTCCTAATCCAGCAACCTGAACACCTCTGAGTCTTATCTGAGTTTTATCTGATGTCAGAAGAGTGCCCAGCCAAACCAGGTCACTGTCAGACTGGTGAAAGACCAAGGAGCTAAGAAGAAATTGAGCTCAGCAGCCAAAAGCAGGAGGTTATCTCAGCTCTTGATTTTGGAAGCATGTGATTTGCTTTGGCCAAACCTTTTATCTTTTTTCCTGGAATATCTGCCTGGGGATTATGAACGAAGCTTTTTTTCTTCTGGTGCTATAAGCAGATGAGCCTTCTGAGCATCACAAGATAGTACAGAGGAACTACTTCATATAACTTTCCTCAGCATGATGCACAGATAACTAAATCTGAAGCTTGTTTTATGTCACGTGCTTGGCTCCCTGCTCTTCAGAAGGTGAATTAAATTGTCTTCGTTTTTTGAAGCCTGGTGTCATTTCCTCTCAAGTTCACACTGAAAGTGTTTTAACCCATTGCATTCAGTGAAAAAAAAATAACATTCTTGGCAGTGATTTTTGTATTCCTGGGTTCCCTTTGATGTTCAACATTAAGCTTTCATAATGCTGCATTCTTACACGAAATGCAGAAGCACTTCCCTCTGAAAGCTTTAGCTGGATCCAGAGCTTTATGGGAAGAAGCAGAAACACTGTTTGCATTTCTCAAGTGCTAACTGCTTGCTGGCCCTCTCTTTGTTTCAGTACTCTTTGGCCTATGCCTGCCTGAAACTGGTGAATTACTCATTCTTCTTCTGGCTGCCCTTCTACCTCAGCAACAACTTTGGATGGAAAGAAGCAGAAGCTGACCAGCTCTCCATCTGGTATGATGTGGGAGGAATCATAGGTGAGTGAGCAGATGAATGACATCTTCCTGCAGTTGCCCTGCTAGTGTTTGAAAATGAAAGACAGCAAATGCAGCCAGAGCAGTCATGTTCAATGGGATCTAGTTGTTCAGTGAATATGGGAAAAGTCTAGTTAAAATATGTGAAAAGTCTATGTAGCTGCTTGGCTTTTTTTCTTTTTCTTAAACACAGAACATGTGACCCCCCCCCCAAGAGTTTACATATAATTAAAAGGCATTATCATAATCTTGAACAATGCTCCCAGCTGGCACTTTTCTTTGCTGACTAGGACTCCTTGAAAAGTGCTGGGTGTAAAATGGTACCCCTGCTTCCTTTCTGACAGGTACTATTGAGGGAAATTTAGATCTGGACTTACTGAGTTCTGATCTGTCCCTTCTGTCCTGTATGTTTAAGGACTGATTCAGCACAGATCTTGGCAGAGCAGGCATCACCTGTGTTGTGTTCAGAAATTAAATGTAATTGTACTTGTTTAAAAATCTGACCCTGTTCCTCCAGAATAAAGAACCTATTGTGTATGTGTTTAGATTTCCACTCTCCTGTGCTCAGTTTCTTGCTATATTACCTGGTCCAGTTGCTTTCATAGAATAGCCATCCTTGTTTGGGTCTGTTCAGGGTCAGTATTTTTGCCTCTGTGGTCTTTTCCATGTTAGGCTTTCTCAGCATTCTAGTTCCTATGGAGGTAGCAATGATACAAGAAGTGATTTGTATTGGCCTTTGGCAGTTGTTGCAATCAGTTGCACCTACCCTGAGCAGGTGAGATAGCAGGACCTCTGTGTGATAGTGCTTTTCATGTGAGAAAAAACCAGCCTTTTCTTGCACTTCCAGTTGAAGGAACCAGCCACAGTGTTAAACTTGCTTAATCCAGAGTTGTGATTGCCCTATAGGGGAAGGAAAAGTGGGAGCACTGGCTAGGTGTGTGGAAAAAAAAAAGTAATAAATTCCTGGGAAAGGAGTATATGGGTAGTTTTCTCTGCTTGTCTCTTTTTCCAGGACAATAAGAGCAGGAGACTGTTTTCAGGACTTTAGAGTATGAGTATTGATGAGAAAGCAAGAGGCCACTGCACTCAGTGAAATGAGTTTTGTTCAAGATGTCAACATCCTGACAGTTATCATCCTGACAGAGCCTGACAGGTTTTTGTTTTGTTTTGGGTTTTTTTGCAGGTGGGACTATCCAGGGCTTGATTTCTGATGTGCTGCAGAAGAGAGCCCCTGTGCTAGCAATTAGCCTGCTCTTTGCTGTGGGCTCTCTTTTTGGATATAGCCGTGAGTATGCTTGTGCTGTGCAGTGATAAGAGGCTCATTCAGTACATCTTAGAAAGAACCAGAGCACAGCCTGTTCTACTTATGTTTTCTGGTCTTGAAACTCCTTCTAGATCAGATTGGTGCCTTTTGGTCTATTTTGCTCAAGTGTAGCACTTCACAGAAAGAAATCTGTTCTCTGAGCTTAATGAGGTAGAAATGAATTAGCTGAGTGGTTGGTTTTCCTTGTCCTGGTGAGTTATGCTACTGATCCTTCTCCAGTGTCAGTGACATTTTTAGCACTGTCATTGTGTCAACACCACAACTAGCAGAGCAAAAAAACTCAGGTGCTTCCCTATAATAAGAGGAAAGAGAATCTGGGGACAGATCTGTGCTGGAGTATGTACACACTGCACGGGGGCAGGAGAAGCTCTTAGACTTCACCACTTATACTTCTGTAAGTGGTAAAACTGGAGTTTCTGCCTCTTAGATATAGTTCTTGGTGTTCCATTGTTGAAAGGAATTTTTCAGGAAAACTGGGTATAAGAAGTCAGGAGGATGTAATTTCTATGAAACCTCCATGAAGCACTTCTAAGGGTCACAGCTTTGCGTCTTCAGACAGTGTCCTGTGGTACCAGAGTGATTTAACTTATTTCACTTATTTATGTCTTCCTCCAGCACAGGCTTTTATAGAGCACTTTGAGATCTGGGGACAGATGCCAGAGTTGGACAGAGCTGAAAAGTAAAGTGTGCCTTTAGGAAGCATGTGGGCTTACTCAGACGATCTTGATGTAAGGTCAATAAGTTAGGACCATTACATAGCAGGGATTGGGTTTGTTGGAGTCCAGTGGAGTTTTTGTAGGCTCTTGTGCTAGCTCATTGCTTTCAATGGTGAATTAGAAGTAAATATGAAATTATTGCTGTTGAAGTTTGCATTTTTTACTAGATATCAGAGCAGCCAGAGCTGCTGGTGCCTTGTGCTTAACTCAAAATGTAAGATACAGAAGTCTCAGACAGGTGATCCAAAGTTCCTGCAGTGTGATAATTTTATTTCCATCAGCCAAACTAGGAAACTTTTTGTGCTCATAGTGTGTTGCAAGTAATAGTTAAAATAGCCTGAGAAATGTTTGAAGAGGACTGCAACTTGCCTTTTGTCTGGTAACTTGCCTAAGCTAAAGTGAGTAAGGAATTTAGGTAATGCCTGAAAGTAAGATATCAGAGAAAACAGTATCTGAAAGGCATTAAGGGACTGTAATGGAAAACCAGCTGCATGTACACGTGCTGCTGGAAAGAAAAATGGATGCTCGAGCATGGCTTTCTGGAGGAATTGGGATAATGGGGTTTGCATTTTTTTGTTTTATTGTGCAGCATTGTTTAGGCAGTTGCTGAATTACTACCTCCAGGTCTTATCTTTGTATTTTAAAAAATGTCTTAGATAATTCAGAATGAGTGGAAGGGCTGATTCAAGTGCTGAATACTTTATTGTGAGAGAGTTTGAGCTGAGTCTTACTTCCACAGAGAGAGAGAGGAGGGATTCTCTTGCTTTTCAAATGGACTTCCAAGGAGAGTAAATGCAAGCTCTGTGTCACAGAAAGAGGCATGACACAGGCTGGAACTCAGAGGCAGGTAAATCTGATATCAAAATAGAGCACAACATTTTATTGGCAGAGATGATTTTTTTTATTGTACAGTGTTGTCAGGAAACTTCTGGGTGTTCGGTCTCTAAATACCTCTGCAGTCAGACTCACCTCTTTGTGGTCAAACAGAAGTTACTGTTGCCACTGCGTAGCAAACTGAGCAGGCAGTTCAAACTGGATGTGTCTGTGCTTCTTTCTGAACCAAAGTAAGTGGCTTTGTCAAGTTCATTTGCTTTGTTAACACTCACCTTGTCTTTCTCTTGCAGGTTCCCCAAACAGCAAACCTATCAATGCTGTGATCATGGCTATTACAGGTATCTCACCAAAAGCCACTGTTATGCTAGCAGACATCTATATCCTTTGTAGAACAGTCAGTAACACCAGCCAGGTGGTGTAGAAGATGTTTGTGTGTGCTGCCATCTCTGCTGGTTTTGCAGAAGCAGTGAAAACTGGGGCCACATTTCTCTTACCTTTGGAAAACAACTGTAGGAAAACTGCCTTGCAGAGGGAGGTGTAAGAATACAGACTGTATAGAATAGCTTAGAACTGAGGGGATCTGCCTTGGCTCAGTGTGATGGAAACAGATTTCTGCACAAATACCTGTCAGTGTTCTGGTGTCTGAGGAAGTAGATATATGGCAGAGTCATGAGCTGCAGCTCAGGTTTGAGGGCGTTTGTCAGAACCCAAAAATACTTTGTGTACTGTGAGAGGTCACAAGGTTTTTGTGCTACCAGACATACTGTGCTGTGTTATGGACTTAAGATTATCCTGCATGAATAGAGTCTTTCTTTATGAACACTCCTGCTTCAGAACTCCTTGTCCTGTTGTCGTGAGGGGGTTTTTTTGCCTTCTGTCTCCTCCACGAGCCCTTAGGGACTGAGACTCTAGCGTAGGGTGTACGAAGTAATGAAAATGTTCTTGTTGGCAGTTTCTGTGTGGGCACTCCAGATGTGCAGAGTGTTCCATGACTGAATGCTTCAGCTGTGAGAGTAGCCCTTCACCTGCAGTTAGTCTGTCCCTAGATTTAATTCTTTTCCTTAGCTTCGCACGATAGAAAATATGAAGAATGAACAATATGAAGATGCTCTGTTGGGAATCTGTCTGTGCATTTGTTTTGGACCAAGGTTGTTTTATTGTCACTCTTAGGATTTTTCATTGGAGGCCCCTCTAACATGATCAGTTCTGCAATTTCTGCCGACCTGGGGCGCCAGGATCTGGTGAAAGGCAGCAGTGAGGCTCTGGCAACAGTCACAGGAATTGTGGATGGAACTGGCAGTATTGGTGCTGCAGTGGGCCAGGTGAGGCTTCCAAAGGAAAGTGGGTCTGGGGAAGGAAGCAGAGAGTCTATTGTGATTAGAGATGTTAGTGCATTCCTCAATCCAAAATTACATGGGGAAAACGAGAGAGGTTGGGTTTTTTAAATATTTTCTTATTTAAGAACCAACCAAGAGAAATCTCCTTGTTTGAACAAAATTTCCAGTGGAAGCAATTTAATTAACAACTAAACTAAGTATTCATAGTGCTAATGTTATGGCACTTTAACATTCATTTAAAGTATGAGAGACTTCCATATCCTGAATTCCAGAAAGCAATTAAAGGCCAGCTTTGCAAAGAGTGAAAATAAAATATTTTGAAGTTTGTTTGGTATTTTTTTATTTAAATTTTTCTTAAAGAAGAGTTTACCTGTATAACCGAGTAAACTTACAATACCTTTTATGAAACCTACAGTGTTTAAGTAATTTAAAGTTTGCTGTTATTTGTGCTTTCTCCTTTTATCTGTGGATGTCTTTTACACCTTATATATCCAGTACCACTCGCTTCAGTAGTCATTGCAGTATGCTGCCAGAGGTCTGAGGACTGGACTGTTTCAGAGAAGGAAGCTGAGAGTGTGCCCGCCAGGGATGTTCTTTCTCCTCACATACAAATGTTAACTATGTGCAAGAACACAATGATGCTTTGGGGAGAATTTAGTAGGAAGATCAGAAGTAGTTGTATTCCAGGCATCCTCTAGTGAAGGTAAAATACCAAGGATGCAGGCAAGGCATGAGAGTTTCTTTTCTAGAAAGGGATTTGGTTTTGTCCTTGCCACTGATTGCATGATAATACAATCATCCAATCTCGGTTTCATGGGATAAATGCTGCTTAGCTCCTTTTAACATAGAAAACTACAAGTGCTTTGTGGACGTGCATAAGTGCACTGTTGTGCTCCATGTCCTTCTTGCATCGTCTACAGTGTTTCTGTCTTCCCACACACACATACCATTCAAACTTACATCATCATCAAAACTGGGTCTTTTAGTTCTGAAAAATTCCACCTGCCTCCCATTCCAACGCTGCGTTTATTCCAGCAGAGACAACCATGATGTCATTCCGGGGGTGTGTGAATAGCAGCAAACGCACAATGAATATGTTAGAAATTCAGATCCTGTTTTGTGCTGATACACCCAGTAGTGAAGAAGGGAGGCCCTTGTGTAGCATTTGAATATAAATCTGCTAATAGGGAATACATTTTCTTGTGTGGTCTGTGCAGCCCAACAGAACTAGGGTGCAGTTCAGAACAGACTGTAGTCTTAAGTGTCTTCCCTACGATGGTGGGTTAAGTAGTTACTGGTTGCACAGCTCTTGAAAATATGTCCTGTGTAATTTATAAGCCATTCTAGAGCTTTTAGTTCTTCTGAGAGTACTTACATCCACTTATGTCCCAGTGTTCTGTGCAAAAACCTTGTATTCAGCGGAGTCAATTTATCACCCTTTGAAACTGTAGTTCAGTTCTGTCTTTATGCTGCTCTGAGTTACTGTAAAGCTTCAGGATGGTATTTGCTTTACTGAGATTGTGGGTTTTATACAGAAAAAGGCTGCTGTCCTGAGTCATCTCTTCTGACAGGAAAAGATCAGCTGAAAGGTTTTGTGATCAGCTCTGTGTGGAGTGCTAACAGCCCACAAATTCTTGAAAATGAAAGTGTCATGCCTGAAAGTGATGCTTATCTTCCCAGTTTGAATGATTTTTTTTTTTTCCATTTATTTTTAGTACCTAGTGTCATTGATCCAGGACAACCTGGGGTGGATGTGGGTTTTCTATTTCTTCATTCTAATGGTAAGAAACCATCTTTTTAAAAAATTCTTTGTCAAAATTCAATTTGCAATAGAAAGTTTTTGCAAGAACCTGAAAGTTGTGACTTAGGGACGCAGTCTGTCCCTGCAATACCTGTGACTTCTGATGCTGTTCTCAGAGTGGTCTGTGGTGTGCCTTTGCCTCAGGGTGTCTAAACCAACTGTTGTCATTTGGGATCCTTTAAAGCCATGTTACCCAACAGGAACTGAGCTTGTGGCAGAGGCACAAAAATACTTGCTTAAAAATACCTATACATGTTTCCTAAAGCTCATACCATCTGACTGACTTCTAAGGCAGGAGTTTTCTCTCCTTCATCTCCAGGATACGTCACTCCTAGTATTTTCAGAGAGCTAAAGTTAAGCTGCTTGTTTGTTAGCTCTTGAAGATTAGCAGAAGGAGTGATGGTTAGAAACTAAAATAAAAATGGTATGCCACTGAGGGAGAAGTCCATTCAGGCCCTGATCTCGTCAGCATCTCCACAGTGGTGAATGCTGCACAATTCATTTAGTCTTTCTTGCTGGAAGTGCCAGAAATTGTTTTTGCATCTGTGCTGACAAGGAAAAAGGCCTCTTTGGCAACCAGCAGAGGATGGCAAGGAGGAAGGCCATTGAGGAGCTGAAGAGCTCATTTTTATGAGAAGATTATCATGGCAGCTGAAATTGTATGAGCTTTCTTTTATAAGCTCAGTCCTTCCATCTGCTGTGCCATTTTGTCATTGCCTCTCTTAGCCTGTGTCTTTCTGTGGAGGCCTTGGATGCACGTTGGAATGTGGCATGGCTGCAGCTCTGGTTGCTCTGTGCTAATTGTCTTGGTTATGCTTCTTTTCACAGACAAGTTCAACAATCCTGTTCATTTCACCATTGATAGTGAGGGAGATCACTTTGCTTCTGCACGAGCGGCACCTGCGGATGCTGGCAGAGTGACTTCTGCTTGCCTTCAGAAGGACTGTTGTACAGAACTGACAGCTGGGACGCTAATCAAAACTCTGGGTGTCTTGTTTCTTACATCCTCCAGGTCTGGACTAATTGAGAATGGCTCCACAAGACTTGATTGTCTCACCTTTGGTGAGCTCAGTAGTGAAGTACCAAATACCCATCCTAAGACCGCCCATGTCACAGGGCTGCTGACCTAAGCCAGACAATTCGCGGGACTGACAGATTGTCCCAGACTCTTCCATGCCAGCAGTCACACTTGAGTCTTCTATTGGGTGGACTCACTGCTATACCCTTCCCTATTTATTTCTGGATGTGCTGACCAAAGGTCAGCCGTTTGAAACTGACATTTTCCACGAGGCCATCTTGCAATGAATTATGATGCTCTGTTGTGCTGGTGAAATCATACAGTGCAGTTCATGGGTAGGCTAAATTAATGATCACTAGTTTTTAGGAAGGGCAAAAATATTTGGCATTTGTGCTGTCCAGTGTTTTAAAAACTGCTGTTACTAAATCTCTGCACAGATGGACCTCTGCTATCCCTAGCTATCAATTGTTACATATTCTAGTAGAGTCACATGGAGTAGTCACCTCCATATTTGTTTTTAGCATTTTTTAATAGTATTACTAGTCTCTGGGAAGCGAAATTTCATTTTTTTAACTATTTAAGCAGACAAATAGTGTGCAATACTTAATTATGATCTCTGAAATAAGCCTTAATAGATCCTTTGTGTCTGAAGGATCCTTGAATGGCTTCAGGGTTCAGTAATGGGACACAAATGCTTTCACTACTTCTTTGTTTATTGAACCTGTTCTATACTGACCAAAATGGGTCTGTCAGGTGACCCTATGAAGGAAACTGGTGTCACTGGCTTCATATTCCCTGGGCAATTGCTCATCTCTGGCAAAGAAGGACCAGAATGGAATTAAAGGGATTTAAGGGACTTGGCTGCTCTTGAACGTGTTCTTCCAGACAGGGACTGAAGCATATTCATGGAATAGCATTAATGAGTAACTGCTGCTGTCTTCCCCCATACTCCTCTGCCTACAACTACATAGGGAACCTCAGGCTCCAATGTTTGAAAGCTTGAGCTGTATCTTGAAGGGAAAAGTAGATGCAAGTCAGCACTAAAAACATGTGGCTGCACTTAGTGTGGTGGTGTTTGAGTGCTTTGCAGTACTTCAGTAGGTAGGGTGACCGACTGACACCTCTGACATTTGTTGGTGATGTTAGAGATCGTCGAGTTACTTCTCAACAAATTGCTTTCAGCTTATGCCTTGGGATGTTTCATTGTAATATGTATTTCTTATCCTGCAGAACTTCTCATCAATGACTATGTCCAACTAGTCAACAATGCCTGGAGGGGGGGGGGCAGCAAAATTCTTGGAGCTGAGAATTTGAAACTTTTTAAATAGGAACGGTTGCCTTTTCAACATGTAAAGTAATTTTATTTTATTTTTTAATTGATGAATGTCAATTTTTAGTCTCATACGTTGATTGTAATGAGTGGAATATCATTAGTGCCTTACCATTTTACAGTGTTGAACGGTTGCTTGGTGATTGCTGCTTCTGCAGTAATGTCTCTGTGCTGCTTTGCTTAATGTGAAACTCAGTTGCCCCATTTTGTACCTTTTTTTGAGTCTTTCTCTCTTGGTGGAGGTGATTCTTGCATCTTTTTGCTAACCTTCAAAATATTTTAGTGCTTTGAAAAATGATGCCATTAAGTTGATGTGGGACCTGAATCCCATTCTTGCCTCTTCTCATTCCCATTCCAATTTTTGCCTGTATAATTAGAGCAGGAAACTGAGAATCTATCATCCTGTTCTCAGAATTATGCCCTGAGGTTAGTGTTCACATCCCAAGCTACTCATTAGCCCCTGTACAAATAGAATGAAAACTCCCTGAAATTTAGAACTAAAATTGATGGCGGCACCATTTGCCCCAGCCACGGCGTCTGAGAATCTCTGGTTTCAAATTCCAACCTGGATGAGCTTTTTGGCTGGTCGTCTGGGCAGTAGATAAGCTTCTGATGAAAGGTGGGGTGGGAAAGGGACGTCGCCAGGGTCGGGGGGAGGAGAGGCTGGCTCCTATAACAAATGGCTTCCTGTAAACAGTTCTGTCCCCTCTGGAGAAGTGTCAGATGCGATGGGAGTGCCGCAAGCACAGGCGCCCCAGCCGCTCGCTCGCATCCAAGTGCGCGGCAGCGCTTTGAGGCCACCCGCAATTAGTGAGGTGTGCCTGTGGCTTCAGGATCGCTGTTGTTGATGTTGTTCTGGATTTTTGGTTCTGTGTATTTCCTCAAGGTGCTCTGATGGAGAACAGTTTTCAATCCGGTCATGTCCAAATAGATCTCATGTGAATAAACTTACTTTGACTTGATCTGGGTAGTTCTGTGTGCTTTATTCCACATTTCCTGGTGTGGTTCTGCTGAGCATGCTTCTCTTCCTCCTCCTCACAGGCCTGGCTCTAACAGCTGCTTTTCACTCAACTGTCGTGAATACCTGACTAATGCTGAAAGTAAACCCTCATCCCAGCCTAAAAGGGGACCATATTCCCACATGCTGTGGTCTGGCACTCTTCCTGATCAGGCTTGTGGCAGTCTCCTAACAGAAATGCCCATAATGGTGTAATTAATGATCTTAAATAAAGAAACCAGAACATATACTTGGTTTTATTAATTTATGTCTTTGTTAATCTGCATGTGGAGGTCAGGTGTTCTCTTGGAATTAAACGTGCCAGGTGGCTGTGGGTCCTGCTGTGCCTTCTCTCCTGTGGCTTGTTGCTTTAAACACGAATCAACACCTACATTTAGCTGTGTTTAAATGGACACAGCAGGGAACTTGTGTTTTTGTTTTATAGTTTACCATGAACTCAGAGTTGAGCACAATACTGAATCAATGGAGAAACTCCTGTGTCTGCAATGTTCTGGTCCCTTAACCCCAAGTAGTTTGGTGGTGCTATGATAATATTCCTCAAGAAAACTAATGGTTCGTATTTTTAGCCTTTTTCTGTCATTTTTTTCCGTGTACTTGTCAGGAACTTTCCAGCCTACTCTGGAAGTACTCACAAGTACAGCTTTGCTTGAGTATTTGAAAATGCTGATAGTAGCAGTCCCCATCACCACCACTGTGACTACAGTCCCCAGAGCTGAATGTTTGGGAAAACAAGTGTAGGAATTATTAATTTCAGCACGCAAAGGAAACACATTAGGAACTCTGGGTGTTAGGCTGAACCCCTGGATGTGACTGGCCAAAGTGGTTGTGAAAGAAAAGGTGTGCTTCAGCCTCGTGCTGCTTTTTTGTATCAAGGAAGGTCCTTGCAATAGATGCCCTACAAACAGTGCTGCTGCATCCTGATGTTCTTGGAAGTCTGGAACCCAACTGGCTCCATGAGTAGGAATGTCTCCCTGGGGACAGTACCACATGGCCCTCAAAAGAAAGGGAAGAATCGGGCTTCTGCTTTAAGTGGTGGGCAGCCTTAGAGAGCATGTCAGGTCATTGTCCTTACCAAACCCAGAAGAGCAGCATTCCCTTCTGCAGGAGAGTGGGAGGAGAAGCAGCAGTGTGCTTTAAGGGTTGTTTTCTCCCTGGGATAAAAGGAGAAAGTATTTTGACATAGTTCCATGAATCTCACCAGTACAAGCACTAGCTGCTCAGGGATGTCTTGGACACACTGCTTTTCGATTACTCCTGCAATTTTGCCCTCTTTCTGGCAATGGCTGAAGTGCTCTGCCAAACCTGTTTGCAATTTCTCCCTCCCCTCTTCTTTTCTAGATTCTTTTCTAACTGGAAATGCCTACAGGCATGTTTTGGGTTCTGTATTGCAAAAGTTTTCTAAGGCACAGCATGCCCCCTTTCCTGCATCTTTGTCAAGCCTTATCTAATCCTTTTAGTAAACAGCCTCACTCCCTGAAGGCTGTAAATACAAGCTCTTAGGCCACTGTGTGGGGCTCGATCAGGGCTCTATGTGATATGTACACTCCCACAAAAGCATCCCCCATCCCTGGAAGTGTTCAAGGCCAGGCTGAATAGGGCTCTGAGCAACCTCCTCTAGTGGAAGGTGTCCCTGCCCATAGCAAGGGGTTTGGAACTAGATGATCATTAAGGTCTCTTCCAATCCAAGCCATTCTGTGATTCTATTAAAGCCTTTCCTAAATGAGAGTTGCTTGGATGTGTATGTACAGTAGTAAAAAGATGAATTTCAGTAATTGCTTTCTTTTGGTTCTCTTGTGCTGGTGATAGTCTTTGTGTGCTGAATGATATACTTTGTGATTTGGATCTCAGAAGGCATGTCTCCTTTGACCACGTCTGCAACAGCATGCAGGTCTTGATGAAAACATATGCAATGAGCAAATTGGAATGTATTCCTGGAGCCCAGGAGTAGGGAGCAAGCTTGATGGCTCTCTTACTAGGTTTGACAGTACTGTCAGGAGAAAGAAGACTGCTGCTCAGATTACGGAAATTCAGACGAACTAGTTGAAGACAACCTGCCTTCTTTGGAAATAGATTTTAAAGCAGCAAGTGGCAGTTGGTGGATCTCTAGGTGAGTTGGTGAAGTCTGTGTCCCTTGGTGTTCTTTCTCAGCTATGAAGGATAGGAAATCCATACACCTTTTCCTTGTGGGCCACGTAAGTAGCAACAGTCCAGACTGTACTGATGGAACAACAGCAGCTAGGGATGAGATTACTTGCATGTATGTGTTGATTAAATCATCCACCTTTATAATGCGGTAAGCAAAGTGTTGGGGATTTGGGAGAGGTTGATTTCTGTGGGCTCCCGGACTCCAACACCAGCTTAGAGAACTCCTACACCGGGACACCTCTATCCTCACTATTCTAGAAACTCATCTGCTCTGGGGCATTTGGCAGAGAAAAGTGATATTGGGCTGAAAAACCTGGTGTTTGTCTGTAACGAGTGTCAGAGATGACAAAGCAATTGGGTCACAGCCGTCTCCGCTATTCAGCTGGAGGGCTGGGAGTATCCGAGAGGCAGTATCACTGGGATTGGCTCAACTATCCACTCACCTCTTCTTCAGCCTCCTTGCCGTCTTCTGTAACTCCCACATCCTTCTGGGAATGTTAATGTTTCATTTCTTCCCGTCAGAAGCAAGTTCATCCCAGGACTGTTTATCAAGGTATGGCAACAAGTAGGGCAGATGATAAGCAGCTG
Organism: Serilophus lunatus; assembly: GCA_013399895.1. Taxonomy (NCBI): domain Eukaryota; kingdom Metazoa; phylum Chordata; class Aves; order Passeriformes; family Eurylaimidae; genus Serilophus; species Serilophus lunatus. The sequence continues at coordinate 131,549 of VXBA01002050.1, forward strand.
CAGTTCTTCCTGGTTGAATGCAAAGGAGCTGTTCCATGAGGACAGACACAAAGGTGGGAGCCCTGCCTGTGAGAGCAGGAACGTGTCAGCAGGAGTAAGTTGTGAATAAGCACACGCCTCTAAAACATCAGGTGAGTGCATGTGCAGGGCTGGTGGAGCCTCTGCTGGAGGGAGCTTTGTTTCCATACCCATCTGCGATGCTGTTCGGGGCTATGGGAGTTTACAGGCCAATTTTTAAACACTGTCTTGGCCCTGTGTGCTCAGGCAGCATCAGGGCTGGTTCCCCTGAGGGAAGGAGGAAAGGGAACATGGAGTTATGGCCCTAGCAAGCTGGGTGCCAGCCTGGTTATAAGGGAATCTGGCCTTTGCTCCCAGGTGGAAAAATCCCAATTGCTCTGTGCATCTAGTTCCATTGTACTTTGCCACCTGCTTTGGCCACTGTTTTGCTCCCCATTGGATGAGGATCTCTGCCTGTCTTCTGCAACTTTATTGACTGCAATTTTCTCAACTGCCTTCACTTCTTACAGGAAGAGAGCAGGGAGTTGTTTTGGAGGGCTTACCATAAGACAAGGACTGGGTTTTCTGACTCTTTTCTTTGCTCTTTTATTCCTAATTCCACTTGTTCACCTCAGTTTACCTGTTTGACTTTGAGCATCCAGGCCATTTTTTCTGTCCTCAGTCTGTTTTCTTTGCTCTAGCCTTTGTGGTAGCTTGTCTCCAGGACTAGAGAAGGAGCCAGTATTTTCTGTGCTAACAAAGCGAGCATTGTAATGCAGTTGCAGAGTGGGTGGATGTGATTGCCGACAGACAGACATATTCCTTCTGCCGGGGTGTGGATTAAGGCTCAAGGTGACTTTATTCCCTCATAAATTCACTAACTTTCCCTAGGGAACTGAAGGGGCAGGGTTGTGAGGGGAGAATTACGACAAATGAAAGTGTCAGAAGGAAGTGCACTTAGATAGCCCGCACTACCAAAGCATAAATGTGTGCTCTGTGAGGAGCTTTCAACACAGCTTAAGGTACCACTCCATGGGTTAAGAAAACCCAGGACAATGTCTAGCTGAGAAGTTGAGTGTGGCTCCCTGCAGGCTGCTCTCCCAGTGTAATTGCCTGGGTAAATGGATTAGCGAGCCTCAGCACAGCTTGTTCGGGGTTAGGCAGGCTCTGAGGGAGCGAGGAGGGCCCTGTTCCTCACAAGAACACAAGACACAGGCGGTGTTTGCTGTAGGATCAGGGTTGCTCTCTACCAGTCAGACTTGTTTGACGCCAAAAGCTGTGGCTGATGGTTGGGTTGTCATCGCGGGGGCTTGCTGGGAAAGGGTCCCATGGAAACAGTTCCTTTCAGAGCTATCAGTTGTCCTTATCTGCCACGAGGCGGGTACGGTGACAGCAAATCACATCTTGGGACACTTCTCTGCCTTTGTTGCCATGGGAATCGATGTCTTCCGCAGCTTTGTCTTCTGTGAAAAAAGAGAAGTATTGTTATCCTCCCAACTTGCCCACCAAAATGTGCTGAGGATGAGAGGGGGTTGTGGTCAGCCACAGAGTGCCTGGAGCAAACCTTTTTGTAAGGGACAAGGCTGTGAGGTCATTTGGCTTAAAATCTCACCCAGCCATGCAGGTCCCTTTGCGGTAGTTGCCACACCTGCGCTACGGGGAGATGACGCAGAGCACAAAGCAGAGAGGCACGCTGGCCCAGGTGGTCCTGTTCCACTCACCCTGGGTGCCAGATACTATCAGACCTTGCCAGAGAAACAGGGCTGGAACCTGCCCTTGCATCCTGCTTCACAGTAAGGGTGAAGAATCTGGGTCGTGCAGATGTCTGACGTGCTAAGACATGATATCGCTTCAAAAATCTGGCATGGCCCAGGGATTTGAATGTGGAAACTCAGGTAGGGTACCCTGCCTTTGGGGGAGTTATAGCGGAGGAGCAGAGGTGCACAAAATTCGTAGGGAGAAGCGCAGTAGCTCATCTCCCTTCCTGGGTGACTGAGCAGCCCCTGGCAGGGATGTGGGAGCCATGCAGCTGGTCCTTCCCAACTGGAAGGCGAAGGCACTGCGGAGCCACTGAAGGGCACTGAAGGAGTTCCCAAGGAGCAGGACCCCAGCTGGGTTCCTAACCCGAGATACCTATCTCTCCTGTGCTTCAGCTCACAATCAAGCACATTTCAGTGCGGTAGGAGCTCCTGTGTTGGTACGCTACGTCTGGTCCATTCCACCCAGCGCACACTACATTGTAACTGATCCCTATTTTTAGTTACACTTCTTGGGTGGATTCCTGTCAGCAATTAAAAGGTGTCTATCTGCCCAAAACTCCTACGAAATACAACAGTGGTGTTGTTTCCCCAGTACTGAGGAACTGAGTCAGAGGGAGGCTAAATGACACATCTGAGGTTACCCAAAGGGGCTGAGCACTGCTGGGAACTGAATCTGGAAGTCCCTCTCCCCATCGCCTGCACCCTCACTCTCTTCCTCTGTGGTGATGGATGTGAGGTATCGCCCTGCTCTACCCCTGGCCTTTCATCTGAGCCTGGGCCCTTGGACTCTGAAATGAGCCATAAATACCATCAAACACTTTTAAGAGAAAAGATGGATTTATCTCTAAACTTTTGACATTGAAATTAAAAGTAGAACTTGAGTTAGTCTGTGCAAATAACTACAATCTAGCACTTTCACCTTAGATGTTGGTGTTTGTTCTGCTTCATGCTATGCAGATTCTTTTTGATGTTTGTCCATTCAAACTGGAAGTGGTTAAATGTAGAAATATAGATGAGAAATGTGGAAGTCTGAAGCAGCAGGAAAATGCCATAGGAATTTAACCCAGGATGGAAAGAAAACATACAATTCTTTCAAAAATACGTGCAAGTGCTGTGTTTTTAAATATAAAAATATATCTGTGTAATAAGCTGTTTTAAGTGAGTCATTCGAAATGCAGGAAGTTTCACTTTCCTGGTAGAAGAGATGCATGTTCCTCTGTTTATCCTTTTGCATATGTATGAGTATATACACATGTATAAATACACGAAATGATCACACTGTTGTAGCTCAAACAGTTTTTCTGTATTTTTCTCTCTTCAAATAGTGTTGTTTATTCTTTGAGGACATTCATACCAAAACCTACTTTAACTCATGCATTACTAATTTAACAGAAATAGGTTTCAATTACAGCTTGAAGCTGATTTTGTTGCCTTTGACCTCTGCTTGTGAAAGGGCCTTCTTGGGAAGTAGTCAAGAATATTGAAATAAAATGTTGCGATAAAAACAATGAATAATAGAGGGTGAGCAACTACTGAGTCACCACAAAACACTGCCAAGGGAACTTGCTGAGCTCTAACTCTGCTCAGTCTGGCTACCTATGTATCATTGCTAAGTTCTTCAAAATGTGCCACTATAGGCGGCTGATGCAGCCAGCTAACCGCAGGGAAATGGTACAACTTCAAAGCTCTGGGAATAATAAAAGTCATGTCTGCCACTGTCTGCTTACTCACCCTTGAAACGAGCCCGTATGAAAGCAGCAGAGAGCAATTTAGGCTCACAAACAAAATGACTTGTAGGCTGTGATGTGTTAGAAATTAGTCATGTTTCAGTCTGTTCTGATTTTGCTCAGAGGCCATCTGCAGTGCTTCAGCCTCTGTCTGCTGTCCTGGACATCGGGCAAGGCTGGAAAGGCAGGGAGTGACGGGGCCAGCGGGGGTCCTTTGGAAAGGAAAACTGAGCCCTCTGTACAGCCCCACCATGCAGAGGGAGCACATGGGCCAGTGCTGGCAGGCAGCCCTCCATGCCAGCATGGCCATGACAGTGCCTCTGGTCAGGGATTTGCATGGCAAGCTGCTTCTGGGGGATGGGATTTGCTGGCGCTGCCATCAAGCAGGAGTGATGGAGGTTGGGAAGTTTGTCAGAGATAGTGTTTGAAGGCACAAAGGGATGCTTTATTGGCATGGGGCTTCTCATTCAGTGCCTTCCCCAGCATGGACACCTCTGCGAAGAGGTCTTTTACCTTTACCAGAAGAAAGGAGGGGAAAGTCACTTCATTGTTCTCAGGCTTCAGAACCGTTTCCCCTCCCGGAAACTGTGGGGCCAGTGAGGGGCTGCTTTGGTGGCATTTTTCTTTCATGAGTCTGGAGTGGGCTAGCTTGGTTTTCAGACACCTTCCTCCAGCCTTTCACTTATTGTACAGCCATATACTTCTGCTGTCAGGCAGTAAACCAGCAGTTAAAACCAAATCCCTTTCCGGCAGACGCTGTGATTCTCCTGTCCCCCCTCCTCACTGCCTGGGGCTCAAAACTGCTGTGCTGCTTTTGAGGACAGGCATACAGTGGCACATCCACCACGACCTCAGTTTGCAGGAGCTAAGCATTTGGTGGCTGCTATGCTCAGAATCTGCCTGGAACAGTTTGCTTATCCCAGCAAGCCGCAGACACCGTGAGACAAAGCCAGGCCTTTTCCTCCACTTGTTCTGTCCCGGGAGCCCATGAAGGCTGTTGTCATTTCCACTCACTGTCCACGGGAGTGGAGACCCCATGTGGACACCCATCGCACATGTGATACCAGCATCGGTGCAACATGCAGTGGGAAACAGCTGAGGGAAAAGAGCCCAGGGGTGCAATGCCATGCAAAGGTGGTACCTCCTTGTCCTCATCCTCCAAAATTAAGTGCCCAGTGCACAGGGAGGGAACAACAATACTGCAGTGGTGCTGGTGCCAATCTGGGAATGTAAATGGCCCAAGTGGTTGGTGTGTTGATTTGATGAATGTGCAGTGATGTATTTTCCCATGCTCTGTGGGTATCTGGGGTTGTAAAGCTGAGACTGTTAGGTGCTGCTGGAGCCCAATTCTTATCTATCAATTTCTCTTTCTGCCCAGTACCACGTCTCAGGGGATGCAGCTGGAGTAGTAGCATGGCAGGGAGCAGGGGACACCCACCTGGCATGTTCCCCTGACACACCTGCCGACAGACATCCTGCTGCAACAGATCCCACCTACAGCTTGCACCATCAGGGCAAGAAAATCTGGGCTGGCTCCTGTCTTTCAAATACGAGCTAAGTAATGTTGACAAATCTGAGCAGAATGGCAATGCTGATGCACTGGCTGCATTTAATCCACGGAAGGGCATCTCACAGGTGAGGGCAGCTCCCTGCTGTGATGGCCCCCCTCTGAGTGGGAGACACAGTGCTGCTGGCGCAGCCCTGGAGATCCCTGTTGGGTTTGGACTGCTTTAATATTTAACAGGTACAGGTGCACCTCCACAGCACAGGCGGTGGAGCAGGAGGCTGGTGGTAGTCAAAAGAGAAAGGATTTTACTGCCGATACTGCAAGCACTTTTTGAAATGTTAATATCACATCATCTTGCTTCTACTTTTCTGAAGTGGTAAAGCCAAACTCGAGCAAAGATCTTCCATTGGAGCTAATGAGAGTTGCACATATCAGCCTTTTCAGTGGCTAGGCATTAATACAGAATATTTTATCCTTTAAAATGCTGGCCAAACATTAACTAATCCTCTCAACACCCTTCTGGGATAGGTAAATATTACTCTCTACCAGGTGCAGAAACTAAAGAGGAAAAGTTATGTGATTTGCTTAAAGTCACAGAGGGAATCAGGTAGGAGTACAGATGGGGGGAGTATTTTTATAGCTTGTGCCTGTGTTTAAGTTCATTGCAGGTGCTGCCTCTCAGCCACTGTTCTTTTATAAACTTGTTCGTAGTGGTGAGGAAATGCACCGGTGTCTCCTTACCACTACAAGGAGCGAAGCAGCCGATGCAAAACGATCTAGGGTCTGCAAGGAGCATGGACAGAAGGAAGGGCTTTTGGGGACAGGATTTTCAGGGAGCACATGGCTCTGCAAAAGCCTCTCACTTTGAAGTCAGTGAAATTTCTCCCATCAGCTTCAAGGCAGGATTTAAAACTTGTTGCTTCCAGATTGAGCTTGCCATGGATTTGGGGTGCTCCTCAGGGGGCTTAGCCCCGAGCCGCCTGCTTTTAAAGTGGGTGATAAATGTTGTCTGCAGGGCTGGGCTTGTTATCTTTGGGATTTACATCGCAGATACAGTGGCGGGACAGCCCTGTGTTTACAGGCCTGGAGGAGAAGTTCAGCCTCCGTCCCGAGCAGGAGGCTGCTGCTGGTGCCCGAGCTCAGCCTTCCCACAGTGCCTGCTGCTGTCCTCGGGTCAGGGCAAGGGTATCTCTTGGGCAGCACTGCCTGTTGCTCCTCAGGACACTTGCCTCCTCTTCACCTTTGGGAGTTTAAATGGCTTTGTAGCAAGGGGTTTCTCTCGTTGTGCTTAACTGCACGACACTAACTTCTCCCCGGTCCTATTCCCATGGTGTGTTGGCTCATCTCCCCCTTGCTTGTTTTCTCATCTCTGACCTGGCCAGGGCTTTAGTTTACAAGTGACAGATAAAATTCAGTGGAAATGTTTGTTTATGAGGCCTCTCTCACCTGCAAAGGTAAAGGTCACTGTGTGCCTCCAAGTAGGGCTGGGGTTTACCCAGTCTTTACCCATCGGACTGCAACTGCAGCTACTTCAGGGCAGTCACCATCCATTGGAAAGCCCTTGTTTGTCGTCCCCGATCCTGTTTCAGATGGGATCCGAGGCAAGGCCATGTAGTCAGGGTCTGTTCCCATGTGAGTGACGGGCTGCCAGGGAAAGCTCCTGCCTCTGCTGCCTTGTGCATGGGTTCTTTTGATTAGAGACACATGGTTTATTATTTAAAAGAATATGCTTTGCTGGTTGTTTGTTAGAGGGCTGCAGCTTGTGAGCCTTACATTAAGCTGTAGGAAGGACATTGAGCACCTGGGGAAGGAGCTGCTGCAGAACCAGAGCCCATTGTTCTCACCCTGCATTGTGAGGAAGCTCTTTCCCCATGCTGGCTCTTTTACTTGGGAGCCAACTAATATACACGGCGGTTTGTTTCTCTCTCCATCTGTTCCAACTTCAGTTTATTCACAGCTCTATAGGTATTGTACACTCAGCTGCTTTTTTTTTTTTTTTGGATGAGAGAGCCTCCCCTTTTCATGGTTCACTTATTCATTTTATAGGTCTCTTGCTTCCTTGTCAAGATTTCTCTTTTGTTGTATTAATTGGTCTTAAATCTATAGTCAGGTGCTGCGCGCGTGCTTCCTGTGTACACCTTAACCATCTGCTGTGTTTCATCTCCATGGCACCCAGGACAAATTCCAGCTCTGGTAACGACATCCTGCTTCCCTGCATTTTCACTGTGTTTTTAATTTGCTTTAGTTCACTTCTTTTTTTTTTCCTCTGTCCTAATGTGCACCTCCAGTCAGTGGCAAGGAAAGGTGGTCTAGGGCGGTAAGGGGCTCCATGCTGCAGCTCCCACCTGGAGGCAAGATGTCCAGCACTGCAAGAACAGCCACAACACAACATGATGACTGGAGATGGAAATGGGGTAAACATCACTTTGGAAACAAGATGCATATTTTCAGCATTGAAATAATTTGCATGACTTTCAGAGGCAGGCACTGAATTTTGCATTTCCTCAAAGTCTTTCAAGGGAGGGAGTGCTGTTGTCTCCTATCTGCCCTTCTGTCCAAACAGATCAGTTAAAGTCCCTGGAGAAGGGCGGAGCAACTCCTGACAGTGTTTACCAGAGTCTTAACACTCCTAGATCTTGATACCTACAGAGTAAAACCCAGAGCGCATTGAAGCTCCAGGAGTCTCACTGGTGCTGTCGCCTGTCTTATCTGGCACTTTAATAGCACAACAGTTCTTAGCTTTACAACCAGGTTTTGGGAGGACCAGACTGGTGTCTGTGTTTGGGAATTGCTCTGCACAGCAATATGTTTTCCCGGGAGAGAGCAGGTTCTTGCTACTCCATTCCCCCTTTTTTTCTTTAATACTGCTGTCTCATTATCACTGAAGAGATTCTCTAACTCTCAAAACTCACTTAAATGCATGGCCTAAACTTTTTATTCACTTTGTCTATTTCTTCCCAGCCTGGAAGATTTCTCTTTGCTAGTCCTTTTACTTCCAATTACAGCCCCAGATCTGGGGTGAGACACTGGCAGAGCTCTATCTTGCCTATTCACTGTGACTGGGAGTCCTTAATGTCACAGCCTCGCTGCAGTTTTCATGCAAAGTGCTATACTGGTAACTGTGAGCGTCCAGACAGTGGATGGATGGATGGATGGATGGATGGATGGATGGATGGATGGATGGATGGATGGATGGACAAGTGTAGAGCTAAGCTGCTGGCACCCCTTGAGAAACCTGCTAAGGAGAGCAGCAACAACTGCCTCTTATCCAGCCTTTCATATCAGTTAAATTCTTCCTTGTCAAGGACAGGACAGTGGTGGAATCTGAGCTGCAGGCAGCCCCTCAAAAAGCAGAGCAACGATAGGTATCATTTTTTGCTTCAGTAGGCAAAACATCTGTTGGATTTCAAGTTCCAGGTGGTGGTTTGTACTGCTTTGGAAGTGATAAAGAATGGATTGGGACTGTGGGAGCATTCCAGGAAGTATAACATGAAGTTATGTCACCTCCTGGTCTTATGTGACCTAGTGGAAGGAATGCCAGGGCTTGTCCTTGCCAAAGTCCTCTTGCCCTGTTTTGCACAGACCTTCTCTTGAAAAAAACAATAAGCTGCCTGTGGTCCTCAACTCTTAGAATCACAGAATTGTTTAGGTTGGAAAAGACCTTTAAGATCATTGAATGCAACCATAAACCTAGCACTGCCAAGAGGATAAAGTACTCATACCAAAGTCTGCCCTAGCAGACCAGCATTGAAAGTGGAGGAAGAAAGACCAGTTCTTATCAACAGAGTAGTACAGCTAGCAGTAAAACCAGGATCATTGAACAACCCTGCAAGCCTCAATCCAACAAAGGCCTTGCTATATTATTTATTATTTGTCTTTTGAGGACTTTATGAAGATGGTGGCCTGCTCAGCAAAGTGTCAAGTATGCACACATGTATATGTGGGAAAGTGTTTGCCATGAAGTATGTAAAGTCCAAGTAAATGAGACAGGTGGCAGAGGCAAGGGAAAGGAAGTGCTATGGATCCCATTTCCTTGATGGGATATAGGCTGACTACAGTTCTGATTTTAGTAGTATTTGGAAGCATAGAGTTGTAGGGGAGAGGTTTCTCTGAACATCACTGAGTTGTCTCATAGTATGGCCTTTTTGTACATCTCTGAATGATTGTCATTGGCAATCTAGTCTTTTACTTTAGAGACTTGGGAATCCAGCACCAAGTTTCTGATCCTGAAGTAGTCTTTTACCCAGAGCAGCATCTTTCATTTGCTACAAGGTAAGATTTCTAGACCAGCAATACACTGGGTCGGATTTGATTGTTTTGGATTTGTGGGTTGGTTTACCAGTGTAGTGAATCAGCACTTGGCAAATGTCCTGTCCTGTAGGTGTAATATCTGTAGGGATGAAATAGTTTATAAATGCTGGTGGATATATCACTCTTCTCATTCTTGCGAGAGAGAGAAGTGTGGCATAGAAGAGATGAGGTTTTTTAACTCAGTGTCAGAGAAGAAAGCATTGTCTCAGGTGGGCAGCATACTGCCTTCCCCAGGGAGATGCTTACAGCAGGGAGCAGAGGTGCCCCATGGTAAATGACTCAGTCAGTGCTCCCTTCCCCTGCCTCTTTCCTTATTCCCAGAGATCAGATCAGCCCTCTGTGCCACAGCCTGTCACCTGATTTATGGGAGCCATAAACTGCAAAGCAGAAAGAAATAAAAATACTAAACACTTAGTTTTTTAAAAGGCCAACAGCACATTGAAGTCTCGGTGATAATTTGCTCATAAAGAAATATTAAGCTTCAGATCATAATCCCAGGCTGCAGATGGAGGCCGAGGTCTGGCCTGAGTCTCTCACACTTAGGCTGTAAGAGGAAAGGAATGGGATGAAAAAAACCGCATCGCATATGGGTATTAGGCTTGGCTGTCTTGCTGTCCACCACCAGTGCCTGGGAGGTCTTGTGGAGAAGTGCTGATGTTCTCCAGGAGAAGAATTTGTCTTGTATTGGAGAGACAATGGGCTCATGGAAGGATGAGAGGAAAGAAGGGATGGGAGGATAAGAATCCATGAGCAGCAGGCAAAAACCTGAGATTCATAGTCTGTGTGCAAGGGGCCAAATCGGTGAGTTGACAGCTGTTCCCCTTGGACTAAGCAGTGGTGCTTGCCTACTTTATCTGTAATACTGTCAGCCTGGCCAGCCAAATATTTGGTGCTGCTTGGGAAGCAGTTGCCTTTAATAATTGTTGTTGAATACTGTTTTTTGTTCAATGCAGAGAAGTATCTTTGTTTCCAGAGGTGAAAACCCTGCCAGTAAGAGTGGAGAAGCAGTACCTTAGGTAGTTTCAGTGTTTGACTGCTAGAGAGATCACCCAGCTGCCCCAGGCAGGGGCCTGTTCTGGGTGGATAAAATTCCTTTCTCGTTTGGCTTCCTGCTACAAACAGTCTCTGTGTCTGTTTACCTACTGGCCTTGCACTGGGGACAGGCACCTGGCAGTTAAAAGCAATGCATTTCTCCAAAACAAGGTCAAGGATTTCAGGACCAGTTCAGTGTGGATGTATTTTCCCATGTCTGATCTTCTCCACCCTACCCTGTCAAAACCACCCACTAGTCCACTGCCATCTCAAATCTTGCTATGATGCTGGTAAGATTGCAGGAGGATAGGAAGATTGTCAGCCATGTGTTTGATTTTTTCTTTCCTTCTGTCCTTTCCTTATGTCTCACTGGCAGGAAGGCTACCTGGCAACACTGTCTCGCTTCTTGGACAACAGAGAACTTGTTTGTCTTTTTCAAGTCTTCTTCCTAGAAGCAACTCTACTTGGAAAGAGAATCTTTCTTCCTCAGATACACATTCTAAATGTGATGAAGAGCCACTTATGAAGACACAGTAACTGGGAGGAAATTGTCACTTCTGGGTTTCTCCTCCCCTCCTCCCCCTTCCCTCCCCTCCTCCTCTCCCTCCTCCTCTCCCTCCTCTCTCCATTCATGAAGCCTGCTATTTCAGCTCTGTTCCAGGTGCAGCCTTAGCAGTGTGGAATTATCCCCCCACCTTGGCCCACTGACCACATTGCCCCTGACGATGCCCACTGTTCAGCCTGTGTTTGCAATGACAGCACACTGCTTATACACAACTTGGCATGCCTGTAACTCCCAGCTCCTTTTCTGCCAGGCAGCTTCTTGGCCCCTCTGTTCCCAGTCCATGCCGATGCCTGTTGTTATTCCTCCCCAGGGCACCCCTCTTGCACTCCTCTTCATGAAGCTGCTGTTGATCCAAAAGCTGAATTTCTCAGGGCTGTTCTGGATCCTCAGCTTGCTGAGAATATGATCATTTTCCCATGCTACATTTGAAGGGTTTTAATAACTCCCTGAGAACTGCTGTTGCAGTTCAGCCTAGCTGCATCTCAAAGGCTTGCTGGTGATCCCAGCAGACACATGGTAATGGTAACCAAAGGGGCAGGGTACTGCTTTTCAACAAGCACTTTCTTAATTAAAATAAGAAGGCTTTAACAAAAACAGCTCCAAAGCATAAGTAGCCTGGTTGAAAAGGGAATCTAAAGTATTTAACTTCTCCCACAAAGATGCCGCTTGGGCAATTCCAGGGTGGTCCTGGGTTCAGCAGTGCCTGTGCTCCTGCTGCAGGAGCTCCTGCACTCCTTGTGCAAGAAGAAGAGTTTCAAACACTCTTCATTAACCCCAGAGAAGCAGGGGTATGAGTCTAGTTTAACTCTCCCTGGGTAAAAAAATTCACTTTTACCTTGTAAACTAATCCAGTCAAGAGTGTTCCTTCCTCTGGAGCCCTTCACAGTATTGAATACTGTAGGAGAAACTTATCCAGGAGAGAGGGGTCACAAGCCATTTCCCCTCTAGTTAGAAGAGGCAGCTCATTTTCTTAGAGAAATCAAGACTTTCAAAACTTCTGGCTGCCCCCATCTTTCCCTTAGTATTTCCTAAAATGTTTAACAGCATCCTCTTTGCCCGTGTCCCAGAGACTGGGTTCCTCTTTGTGGTCAAGATTTCTCTTCCCTCCTCGTCAGTAACTGAGAAGCAAGGACCTTGTTAATACATCTTTGCAGGGAAAACAAGCGATCCTGATGGCCAAAATGCACCATTTCTTCTGGTAAGTGGCTGCAGAAGTGAAACTTTCTTCCTTTCTCCAATTGTATTTGTTTCTGCAAACATGAGGGAGAAGGGATGCTTTCTCCAATGAGACACAAAGTACAGTTGGAAGTGTGGTGAATGCTTAGTGATGCCTTTTAGTAGCACACAGAAAGAAATCAGCTCTGAACTTCCCCCCAGACCCTGCCTTTGATTAAGAGGTGGCGGGTGATGTGTTCATGCAGGTTTTGGCAACAGGCACTGGTCCCATCTGAATTGCAATGAACACCTCACTTCTAATAGGGCTGAAATAGTGGCCCTTTTTGGGTCGAAGTAAGCAATAGCAGCATGCTCTCAGCCAGTGCCAGAAGTGGTTGATAAATGACTAATCACTCCAGCAAAATGCTCAAAAATGAGGAGTGCTTCCAGGAACTTTACTTGGGTGTCTTAACTCTGACCTTCATGGAGCACAGGCACTCAGAAAGAGTAGTCCACAGGTACTGTTCATTATAAAGTATATAAATAATACTGCTTGAAACAACAGAACTATATGCTTTCTGGACATCTGCAGGTTTGAATAAGCAAGCAAGTACACCTGTAAGTCAGGGAAGGTTTGTCTCTTGGGTACCAGGGCAAGGCTGCTACCTGCACTGCTTTGGGCTGTAGCTACGCAGTGAATGAAACCTATTTGACTCTTTTGCTTGTGACCCTGCAGGGAAGCTGAGGGTAACAGAGGATGTTTGGCTGCTCTGCTGGTGGGGCAGTAGCTTAAATTGCTGTGTAACCCCTTCTGACTGGGTAACTTGATCACTGCAACAGGCATATGCCAGAGTGAGTAGCAGCAATCCCAGGCCAGCTAGGATCCAAAGCATGTCACCTGCTCAGCCGCTCCTTTTCTTTGATTTTGTTTCTGGTGCCATCCTTTCCAGTGATACCTTTGAACCAGCTACATCCATCGGTGCTTCTCTCCCATGATTGGATCAGCGACAAGCTCTCAATACCTTCCCCAGTGCTTTGGTTGTTAAGATGCTTCTTTTCTCTCTGTCCTTGCTGGTCCTCTGCATTTACCCTTGCTGCCTCCAGCAGGTTTTCTGTACTCCATGCTCCGTGTCTGCCAGGGTTGCTCTTCCCTTCTCTGTCTCCAAAGGAAAGGCCCTTCAGGAGCAGCGGTCAGCACAGCAGGCAGTAGACAGAAAATCATCCCTGGGAACTCCTAGTTCCTTTAGAAGTGACCTGGCTTGGCTTGTGTGGGCTTAATGGCCTGACAAGAGGCTGGCTGTGGGGAACTGCAGCAGTCCCCCTGCATGTAACTCCCACTCCTGAGAGAAATAGTCCTGTTGCTCTCATCTGATGCTGTGGTGCCGCACTGACTCCGTTACTCAGCCCTGCTTGTCCAGCAGCAATGTGATTAATTTTCCAAGTGACATCGTCTATTGAACACTTTGAATTGGGGTACTAGAGATGTAATTTAGATTACGGTAAAGTTCCATCTGGAGTGGAGACACTTAAGACATGCAGTGCAAATCTGCCTTCTTGACAGAGAATTTCCTCTTAAACTCAGGGACCCTTTCAGACATCACTGGGGTGCAAAATTGTTTTGTTGCAAGAGGAAAAGGGAGCCTGCCTGATGGAGATGGGTGTAGCAGCTGAGAAGAGTTGGCTCTTCAGCACCAGGTGGTAAATGAACCCTGTCTCATGACCCAAAGTGGTGCAGTGGATGTCTCTGAGCAGATGGGGCAGGGGATGCTTTCTCCGGACATCTCTTTTATTCCTAGGAAACCTGCGCAATATGCTTTTCAAGCCCGCTGTTCCAGAAGAGCACCTAACCACTGCTGAACTTTGATCAAGTGAATGTTGGTGTTAATAAGTTACAAAGTAACCCCAGTGCTCCGCAGGAGCTGAAGGCAGCCTGGGCGAAGTTCCCTGCTTTTCAGTCAGAGGCATCTTGTTACACTACACCCCATGCCGTTCCCATCAGCTTCATTACCTCGGGCAGCCAAAACTGCTCTTGTATTAGTTCAGCTCTGGGCTGATGCAGCCAGTTCTCCAGCTGCTGCAATGTCACTCTGCAGGAACATCAGCTTGGTGCTGGCCCAGGGCAGCAGAGCTGCCCTGTTCCCATTTGCCCCAGGAAACAGGGAGGTGTCATGGAAGAGGCATGGGGAGAGGCCAGGAGCTCTGCCATGGACCTGCTGCCCGACTCAGTCTTTTCCCTTTGACTTTTTGCAAGATGAAGGCCTTTTTCTTATGTCTGGCTTTTTGCCTTTTCTGCCCTCACAGACTCCTCCTATTTGGTGGCTTTGGGAATGACCACCTTGCTTCTGCAACTTAGATGTTACTGGGAATGTCTTGTTCACAGATCTCAGTATGATTCCTTATGAAGCACAAATGTACTTCACAAGAGCTGCTGAGGCTTCACTGTGAAGCAGGAAACCTCAAAGAAGGAAGTGATGCTGTTTAGATTCATGCTTGCTTTTTTTTTTTTTTTTTGTTACTGGGAATTTTACAGGTTTTTTTAGTGAAAATACATTCTTGAACAAAGCTCCCTGTTGGTGACCATGGGAGCTTTTTATCCCAACAACTACTTAGAACTTATTTAAAATGTAATTTAAAAAATGGGAAGAGATACTGAACTTTGGATAGTCTCTTCCTCTTTAATGGCACCCCTTAGTACCACAAAATGTCAGAAACTGTGTTCCCAGCACAAAACTGAGGAATGCATCTTCACGATGAGGAATGTTCTTCAGTTGTATGTGCTCCTCACCATCCCTGTCCCTTATTGACATCCTCAGGCTCCCTCAGCAGCATCTGTACTTACTGTCCTGGTGCTTGCTCCGGGACCCTGTTGCTCTCTGTGCCAGAGGTCCCAGCACTGCTGTCCTGACAGTGGAGCAGGCACCCGGGGGGGCCTTTGTGGTCTTGGGTGTCATCCCTCAGGAACAAGCTTTTCCCTTGGGTTTGGACCCCCTCTTTCTTTCTTTGCTTATGCCCCATTGCCCAAATTGCTTGAACAAGACCCAGCTTGAAGGTGTTCCTGTGCATGGCTAAGATTGGGTGGGTGAGCAGTGCCCGTCGAGAGCTGCGAGACAGCTGAAGGGAGACAGGCCAGGGAGTGCAGGAGTCCAGATGAGCAGTACCTCTCTGTGGGTCTCTCCCTGGAGCTGCTCCAGCTACAGCTGCTGTGGGACCAGGCAGCACGGTAGTCCTTTGAGCAGTGACATGGGCATGGTGGGGATGGATACCCTGCTGTCCTCATTGGAGGGGCCTGTCTTTCCCCTTCTCTCTGTGCTGGCTATTCCCAATGACAGCGAGCAGTGACAGTGAGAGGGGAGCTGAGCAGTGTGCTGCAGCTGGGGACTGATCCCTCGGGAGGGCTTTGCAATTACAGCTGTGCCCTGAGACGAGGCAATCTGGGTCCTGCCACCAGCCCTTCAGGATGTGAGGGGTTGCAATGCTGCAGCCACAGACGTGCTTCACACAGGGGGTGCCATGGCCGCCACTTGACAAAGCAGTGCAGGTTTGGCAGAGGTGCCTGTGCTGCTCCTCAGGCTGAGAGGGATAGGATACGTGTGGCACGATGGGTGCTCAGTGTGTCCCAAAGCCCGTGCTGCCAGATCCGCTCCCTCATGGAGCCTTAGCCAGGCTCGCCAGCCCTTGATGAGCGATAGGTCAGCCCTCACACTCCCCTCCGCAGGATGCGGTGACCCACCTCCAAAAGGCATCCCAGGGTCAGTCTCTGGAGGGAGCAAGAGGTGCTCAGGAAGGGGCTGCTGGATGCCGCGCGGGCGTGGAGAAACACCGGTGCCCCTGTCGATCTGCCCGCACTGCTCTGCAGCCCCTGCTCCCTACCTGCCCTCTGGGGCAGGAGGAGTGCGGGCCCGTGTGCCAGACGGGCACGTACGGCAGGGCGAGGGAAGGAGGCTTTTCGCGTGCGAGGGCTCCCGTCAACAAAGCCGTGTCTGTCCCGCTCCCACTATTGCTGCCTATGCGGTTGGGGACCGGGGGGGTGGAGGAGCACAAAGGACCCCAGACAATAGGGCGAGCGGGAGCATTCCTCACACCCATGGCGGCAGGCAAACGGGCTTTGTCTCCAGCCGCTGCCTCCCTCCGTTGCGGGGGCAGTCGCTGCCGTCCGTCCTCCCCTGCTCCTTTGTTCCCGCGCTGCTGCCAGGGGTGAGACAGGCAGGTGAGCGGCGCGCAAGGCAGGGGGCTGGCGACGTGCGGCGGCGGGCGCATATTAATGGATTTCTCCAGCCTGTCGCTGGGTGTTTGACTTGATTCATGAGACTTCTCTGTCGGATGCGGCCGGGAAGGGAGGGAGAGCAGGGAGACAGCTATTGTCTGCCAGGCCTGGGGCCCTGCCGGTGCTGCTCCGGTGGCTGCCGCTGCCTCCCTCAGCAGCAAAAGCCCTTTGGCACCTTTGCCCCGACGTCTTTCCCACCCGGGGTGTCCGTCTGTCCAGGGCCGTGCGAGGTGTGACTGTCTGGTACCAGCACACCGTGGGTGTTTGTGCGATGTGAAGCTGCGCTGGGAAGGCAGCAGGCACCACGCAGCTTCCCAAACACGCCGCCTGTAAGGCACGAGTGCAAGAGCATCACGCTCCAGCCACAACGGGCTGTGTCCAAGCAGGGCTGCTCACTGCTTGTGCAACTGAAAACCCTTCCGCCCAGTGCCTTAGTGACACCAGGAAAATGTTTTTGGTGCGGCTTTTTTTTTTTTTAATTTTTTTTTTTTTTTGGCAGCTGTAGATTTTACACCGCACGTGACGATTGCCTGTAATTTTTAAACAAAGCAAACAGGCAGCTGGGAGAGGACAGGTACTTGCCAGGCAGCAGTCAGCCTCTATCTTGAAAAGGCTGATTCAGGTACAGCATTTGATAATGCCCATGTTGGAAGGGTGTGGACGATAATATCAGAGAAGGAAAACAAACTAGACGGAGCACACTCCATCATGCCGACAAAGACCTGGCTTGCACATGCCGGGGTACAAATAGGGTTGTTTGCATATGCAGCTGACTCTGTCTTCCCTTTTCCCCACTCTCGAACATCGGTGGTGCCTGAGCTCCTTGGGGAGCTGTTTGAGTTGGGGGACAAATGTGTATGGGGGAGGGGGGGGGGAAAGGAGCATGTGGAGGAGGAATGAGAGCAGAGAGGGTGCTGCTTTGAGGGACTACAATAGAAAGGGGCTAGCTGGTGGGGAAAACGCTCTGGGGACAGGGTTTATCAGAATGAATATAGGAAGCTACAGATGAGCTTGCCTGACAGGTTTCCTTTTATACCTCTGACATACAGTTCATCCCACCCTGGACTAGACATTCACTCTGCAGAGCAAAGTAAAGATTCCTGGTTCGATTTTTTGTTCTTTTCTTTTTCTCAGCCGTCAAGGATTAAAGCTGATCTGAGGGGAAAAGAAGCATTTATTTTCAGTGGGTAAAGAGAGGAAGGCTGAAATGAAGGATTTTCTCCAATGATAGCACTTCCCAGACAGCAAACCCCACCTCTGAGCTTCCAGTAAACCTACCAGGACTACAGAGCAAACCAATCAAAAAATGTCAAGGTGTATTTACTCTTCTATTAACCTGCTGCCCCATTCATTCCCTCTCTGGCACGTGTTGGTGGCCCACGAGGGTGCACCCCAGTGCGGTGTGCTGGGAAGGGGGCATGGCTGAGAGCCAGGGTGAGGCAGGGGGGCTGAATGGCTCCTGACTCCTGCTCTCTGGCCATCACAGCATGGAAAGGGGGTGCTGAATGGGAGCCTGTGTTGGGAACAGCAGTACTTGGGGGCTGTGCGAGTCCTTTGTGTTTTCTGTTAGATGTTAGAGATCATCCAGACTTGACTGCTGTCAAATATTGGCTGCAAGTGAGATAGGTTCCTGAATGCCATGTTTTACCTTTGGGAAGAGCTTTTGGGAAAAGCTTTTTCCAATAAGCTTCTCTTTAAGATTTTTGCAGATGTCTTTTTTTTTTTTTTTTCTTTCTATTTTTTTTCTCTTTTTCTTCTCATAAAGAGAATTAGGCAATCACAGCATTTTGATTAAAGTTGCCTCTTAGCCTCTTCCTTCATAGCACAGGGTCATTCTGAAGAATGAAGGAAATGCTGAAAAATTGTGTATAGAAGGCTTGTCTGTTATTCCTTTCCCCATCTAATATTCCTCTCTGCACTGTCCTTAGAGCATGTCCTGCCCCTAGCTGCCCTGTTAACTTATCTCTGTTCATAACACCTTGTACAAAAAACCACAACCGAGTGCTTTTTACTCTGATTAAAATCATGCTGTGCTTTAGGAAACACATTCAGCTCTGGCCAACTGGGCTCCTGACAAGTTTCCAGTGCTGCTTTCAGCACCACAGAGATTGTGTAACTCCATCCGTGCGTCCTCCGTGCGGTGACGTCTCTCCCTCCGTCATGAGCTGGGCTGGCTACCGCACATCCAGGTTCAGCTGTTAATACCACAAGCAGCTTTTGGAACTGAAAGAGGAAGAGAGATTGCCAGCAGCCGTGTGAAATGCATAATACAGCTTTTCCTTGCTAGGAGACAATGTGGGAAGGGGCAAAAGGAGGAGGTTTTCCTAAGTAATTCCCCAAATCTTGTTGTTTGTGCAAATACCTCCCTGTTTAATGAGGGATTGGGGAGCTCAGCACCAGGAAAGCCAATGCTTCAGTACAGGATTAACCCCTGAAGGAAGAGCACAGTAGCATCTTATCCAAACTATGGCTTAAGTTTGCCTTGCTATGAAGCACACAGCACTTGCCAGCCTCTTCCAGGGATCCAAGCCGGGCACACTATGTTGCATCATTCCAGCGTTGCTAATAGAAGAGCTGAGGCTGCAGCTATTGTGTCACATTTTCAACAGAAACCTTTAAGTCTCGGCGACTTCCTGTGAGGATGCTGAAGCAAACACTGCCCAGACCTGTGAGTGAACAAGTTGCAAATGACATCGCTGGTTCAAAACGGTGCGTGGGCACGACGTGGGCGAAATGTTCCCTGCACTGGGTGTTTTCTAAAGGCCTCTGATGCATGAAGCATGACTGAATGACTTGTGTTTTCTTTAAATGACGAGTGGGTGAATCTTGAATCGTTGGACTGCTTTTATTTTTGTTAGATGTGTGTGGGCTGAAAACATGACTCAGTATTTTCTCTGCAAATGCAAAGATCGTACTGCCAATTCTGAGTATACTTCAGACAGTTTCACACAGAGAACTGGAACACTTTCAGTCCAGAGCTTTGCTTTTCAGCAGCCTTAAGCCTCTTGATGTGAAAATAAATAAGTGATACTAAAAATGAGTGCTTTGCCACAAGTTCCAAAAGAACATGGAATAAATGACCAAACATGGGGATAATACCTCTACCCCCATGTTTTCCCAACAGTTTATCTGATTTTTTTTCTCATGTTACTCTGGAAATGGCAATTAATTTCTGATTTCTCGTTCTGACTCTCCCTAGCCTCTGTTGCTTCTGGGCCATCTCTTTGTCTGCTGAGTATCATCTCTTGTGTTTGTTTAACCATCCTGGTTGCCCTGCTGGGTGAGAGCCACCATCCTCAGACTGTTGGCTGTGAGTTCGTACCTCCTCCCAAGAGACAAGTAGGCATATTTGTGGGTACCTGTATGCGGTTCAGCCAGAAGTCCCGGCAAACTTATTTTTCTCCCTTCTGATTTCCTCCCTGTGCTACTCTGCCTTCTTTATCCTCCCTTTATGCCATTTACAGCATGTGGCATGTGCTTTGGGAGATACATAAGGCCAGGCACGGACTTTGGATACTTTTATTGTGTGATGACGAGTGCTCTCTTCTCCCATATCCTCTTCTCTGCTGATGTGCAGTGTACTGGAAGTCATATCCTTCATAAGAATAGGTTTCTTCCTAAGACTCTCACCTGTAATCATAGCTCAGCATCCTAGAGTCCTCAATAAAACATTTTTCTCTGCTAATAGCAGCCCTCAGCTCACCATGGACCTTGCTGAAGATCTGAGAATGGCTAGAGAATAACAGACTAGTGGATGGATGATGCTGCACAGCAAAGGCTGTCTGTGAAGATGATGTGCCTATAGATTCATCCTTTAGAGTGTGCAGCATGAAAAGAATTCTGTACACTCCGCTTATTTGATTGCTAACTT
The DNA here is from genome assembly GCA_013399895.1 of Serilophus lunatus. Classification (NCBI taxonomy): domain Eukaryota; kingdom Metazoa; phylum Chordata; class Aves; order Passeriformes; family Eurylaimidae; genus Serilophus; species Serilophus lunatus. The sequence continues at coordinate 151,738 of VXBA01002050.1, forward strand.
CAATCACAGAGGAATTTTCACACTCAACCCCTAGCAATGGCCTTGGCGCATGTGGCCTGTACTTAGCACCATGACCCAAAGCCCACTGTGATCCTGACTCTCTACCTGTCCATATAACAGTGAGCCATACCTGACCCATTTAAGCACAAGCATAAGCACTACGATACAAGGTATGGTAGTGCTAGAGAACTGTATTATCTTCCTATCATTCCAGTTCCTCAGCCCTAAGATCTACTCCCTATTCCTGGAATTGTCTCTACCTTCCACTGCTTACCCCCAGCAATATTTCACCCCAAACTTGAGGCTGAGCACATCCATCATCCCTGCAGACCTCATGGAGAGCCACTTGGTGTGGTTGGCTCAAGTGCCTTTGCAGCCCTATCTCATAATGACAAGAACTGGGTGCCAGGCCTTATAATTTCTCTGTAATCCTCACAGTATTCAGGAATAATCCTACACTTCAAACTCTTTTTACCTCACAGCCTGATTCCATCCTCAAACATAAAATATCAGCCAGCACACCTTGAAACATAACCAAAAACTTTCTACCTTACTAAGTACCAGCACTCAGGCTTGCTCTGAGGAGCAGAGAAAGAAATGGTGCTCTTTAGTCCTGGGTGTCCCAATCCCTAATCTTGATTTTAAGTGTCTGAAGACCTGATGCCCTTTACATATGGGCCTGTATCTCTGAGCACCAGAGCCACTCACCCTGCCAGCCCCAGTCCACATGACTGTGTTTCTAAGGTCTTTGCTGGAGTTCAGGCATGGAGATGGAGGCAGCCAGTGGGGCTTTCTGGGTGAAGAGGCAGGAAGTTGTTCGTCAAAGGTTGTGCTTGATGGGGCAGGGCACGTTTTGGTGGAATTGGGGTGGAAAGATTATGCTTGGGCATGACTTGAAAGATCAACTGGCTTGCTGCAGCTGCTGAGGGATGGTAGGTTAGGTGCAACCCAGAGCATAGGGTGACAGGGAGTGTGACAGTGCCTGTACATCAGTGAGTTAGAAGGGAGTCATAGTGTGTTCCATTGATCACTCCTGTTTCTTAAAACAAGCTTCATTGCTCCTCCCTGCTTACTTCTCACTACCCTCCCACTGGTTCTTCATCATTGTCCCCAGCCTTTTTCCTCCAGCCTTTGGATTTCCAGAGCTACCTGCTGCTCTAGAGCTGGTTCTTCAGCCCTCTCCAGTCCTGTGGCACTGTTGTCTCACCTGCTTTCCGCAGTCAGAGCTCAGCCAGACGCCAAGCACATGAACACTATGTTGCCTATTACAAGGCGGTCTGCATGCTCTATTTCACTTTGGTGTGTCTTGCTGGTTGAGAAAAAAGAATGAAGAGTGCCATGGCCCCAGGTGTCTTCAGGTGTCATTGTGTTGCTATGAATAATGAGCTTACTTCTGAAGTTTTTTGGGATTGGCTTTAAACTTGCTTCATTTATTTATTTACATTGAAGGTAGGTATTGAAACTTTGTTTCTGAGCTGCATTTAACAAGACTTTCGTAGAAAAGCTCTCCAGGTTTCTGGGAAGAGTAGTTATTAAAAGTGCTTTTGTAATTCTTGTGGTGTGTATTCCTCAGCTTTTCTGAACTTCTGCTCTGTTACATTCAAGTATATTTTAGTGTAGTTGGAAAAAAAAGTTGGAAAGAGGAAAGCTGACAGAGACCAGATCAGACTGAAGGAGATGCTGCAGGTTATGCTGCTTTTTTTTTGCCACAGATGAAGTTGGTGTTCCCCACCTGCTTAAGGAATGCCTGCAGCAGATGGAATCACTTACACACCTTGTCCTGAAATAAAATCACAATGGGAAAATGAAGTTGCTTGTGGCAGCAGTTAAAGTGCATATTAAATAGCGAGCCTTACTTCGCATGCTTAAGATCACAACTTCTTTCTTAAAAAAGAGTTTTCTCCGTAATCAAGGCCTGTGAAGGGAAGCACCCACAGGGTGCTGAGGACAGCCTGCTTCCTCTTTCTTGGTTCCATTCATTCCCTCTCATTGCTGGGCAGCTTTCTTCTGTGTCAAGCGAAAACTTCCTCACCCAACCCCAACCCGTAGCTCTGGACTCACTCTGAGCCAAGCCAGGTCTCCTCCCACGTAGCCTCGCCCCATCCCTTACAGGAATGCCCTACCTTGTGCCTTACCAAGGTGATTAAGGGTTCTGTCATCTGCACACCTCCTGAAATACAACATGTGTGTGTTTTTATGGCCAATTTGGACAAAGTCACCACTCCAGCTGGTAACTGCAGTTTCCAGATAAGACCGGCCATGTGACAACCTAAGAAACACCAAACTAAGGAGCAAGCAATTGTCTATTTTCAGAATCCAGGTTGTTGCTCAAACACGGAATAACAACTTTAACTGGGACAGTTGTCTCTTGGTGGTTGTTGCATTACCAGGAGTTGATTATGCCATTACAAAGCAACTTCCTGGGTGTGCTTTTGAATTAGATTAATAAAGGGGAGAATCTTTTTAATGAGAAAGCCTCTTGGTATGTATTATTTCCTGAAACCCTGAAGTTGACATTTGTTGTCTTACTGGTGTTTCTTACCCCTATTAAACTTAACATCAGCATTTTGGAGAATGGATGTGTCCCTGGTCATATTTTCAGTTGCTGAAACACTGGGATGTGTTGGAGAACAAAAGAGCACTGAAACACCCGCTAACAATGTCTTGCAGGTCAAAACACTGTGGACTTTCTAAACAGGTCAAGGTTTGGTCGAAGAGCCTGGTGTTTCTTGAAGGTCTCCTTTACATCTCTAGCTCATTCTTCAATCAGTCACACAGCCTGTGTTCTGGATTTATTTGCTTTACATTTCTTTGCTGTCCAATTTGCTGCCAAATCATCATCTCATGTTGCTGTCTTATATAAACGTTAACATTAGCAAGCTTCACAATAACAGCCTGGAAAGGAAACATTTACTTCTGAGCTTCCCCCTGCCAAACAAATGTACAGCGTTTGCTTTTTTTGTGGCTACTGGTGGTTAAAGCCATGGGATGTAAAATTATAACGCTGTAGGCAGCGTTAGTCTATTACAGTTATGATCGCTGTAATATGCACTTCAGCATATTTATTGTTTTGATTTAAATTCGTACATTCAGCATGGAGGACATGAGTCCCCATTGCCTCATACAACATAATATCCATAGCCCCTTGAAAGTCTGCAGGAAAAAAGCAAACTCTATTTTAAAATAAAGTCTACTACTTTTTTTTTTTTTTTTTCTGGATGGCACAGAATGAAAGCATCAGTGTTACTTTTGTGTCCCGGAAGAAACGGTGGCGGCACGGAACGAATGGTGATGCGAACGAACAATTGCAGGGGGCCTGACACGAGAGCACCTCCCAGCTGGGCAGCACGGAGACACTGGCCTGCCCAGGATTCCTAAAATCAGATGTGCCCCAGCATGGAAACACTGGCCTGCCCAGGATTCCTAAAATCAGGCGTGCCCCAGCCCCACGTGTCCAGTGGCGTCCCGGCTGTGGGATCCCAGGTGTGGGATCCCGTGCGCGCCCGAGGAGCTGGGCACAGCATTTTACACAAACTGGAGTAAGACCAAGGGTACGTCACTGCTCGTCTGTGCCCCTTGGCCGGGTCCTTCAAGCACTGAATCCTCACGAGGAGAATTCAGCTGGAACCGTAGGGAACCTGCGTGGCCTCGGTGCCTGGGCTGCCTCGGGGGGGGCGGGAGGCGGCAGCGCCAGCGCTGCACAACCCTGTTCGGACCGACCTTCGCCGGCTTC
>VXBA01002050.1:156862-387673 GCA_013399895.1 Serilophus lunatus
AAAAAAAAAAAAAAAAAAAAAGGCCCGGCGGCTGCCGCTGCGACCGGGAGGCGGCGGCGGGGATTCACGGGCAGTTAAACAAAGGAGCAAGTTGTGGGCCCGCGGCGGCGGCGACTCGGCCGGGCCGGGGCTGCGGGGGCCGCGCGGTGCCGCCCCCGCCGTGCGGGGCCGTGATTGACAGCGCGGCGTTTAAATACCCCGAGCGAGAGAGAGAGAGCGAGAGAGAGCGAGCGAGTGCGAGCGAGAGACACCGAGCGAGCGGCCACAACAACAGCGCCGGCCGCCCCCGCCGCGCCCCCTGCCGGGCAGGGCCGGCACCGCCCGCACGGAACCGGCACCGGCGAGGTGTCGGGGGCGGGCGGGGGTGTTTGTTCTTTCCTTTCTTCCCCGAAATGCGAGCGCAGGTTAAAAGTAGGTTGAGTCTCTAGGTGTTACTTAACAGCAGTTATTACGCGCGAGTGTTCTCTCGCCGCGTTTTTGGGAAGAGAAGGAAGGCTCTCGGCGTTTCAGGTGTTGACTCTGTAAGCCGGGGTTGGTTTGTTCTTTGTACGTGGGTTCCACCCCCTTCCCCCTCCGAGTCAAACCGCAGGGTAATAGAAACTGTGAAAAGGGCTTTGTAAACCGTAAAAACTGCCAAGGCAGAGCTGTCGTGCCTTCAAAACAACCCCCTGTTAATATTTTCATCTAGAGTGATACTGCTCTTGCCGGTGCTGTTGTTTGGAGCGAGGCGCACTTTTGGGTTACGGCAGCTTAGCGCGAGTTTGTCGGAACTCGGTCACTGCCTGCCTGCAGCAAAGGTGCAGACATCGCCTGAAGGCGTTTGTACGGCTACAGATTCTCTCCGTTCCAAGTGTTTTCCTGCATTTGTGCAGTTGCTCTTTCAGTCTGTCCTGGCAACTGCTCAGGTTCCCTGCAGGCTTAGCTGGAATGCCAGCCTGGTGCGTCAGTATTACTGGGGTACGGGTGAACTACTTTCTGACATTGTTGTGAGGGGGAAATTATTGCCCGATTCCAAGGTTGGGACAGACCTGCACAGAGTTCCACAGTGGTTCCTGTGACGGAGCCCTGTCATGTAGTGGGTAGAAAGACCGTGCTGGCACTGAACTGCTTTGATGATCTGAAACCCTAAAAGTGGGAAATAAGCGAGCCAGCAGGAGCTGGCAAGAGCCAGGCTGCTCTGGGGTTTAGTTGCGTACTCAGCCCAGTCCCGTGACTCCGGGGCAGGTTTGTGGGAGACCCGTTGCCCTCTGCCAGCTGCGATCTGTTCTGGGAGTTCCTTTCCCCTTGATTTAAGTCTGTCACGTAGCTTGTGAAAGAAAATATGTGCTCTCAAATCTTGACGCTTTTGGTGAACTTGTTGGTTTCGTGTTTTCTTGGTTTAAGTTCTTAATTTTTTTTTTCTTTTCCCCCCTGGCCTGTGGAATAGGAGTAACGTGTATTTTGTGTTAAGAAACATATAAACCCGGACTTACTGAAGGCTGTGAAGTGCTAGCATGATACCTAGCACGTATTATTGGATTACAGACTCTTTGCTGCCTTCCTGTGTATAATCAAGAGAGTGTCTGAGCAGCGCAGCGGAGGCAGTACAAAGTCTGTTCTGACACACTGATGCTTAGTTCCTTTAAATTTTATGTGACTTTTTTTTTGTCTTCTGTGTTTTCTTCTTGCACTCCCTGTCTTCAAACGACTGTATTTTTGGCTTGCTGTTATAGGTGGATCAGTATTATCAAATTCGCATTTTATTGCTTCTGGCAAATATTTGTGTAAAAGCGAATGTTTTGTTGTGCCTGGCAAGGCTGTGAACCTACATTGGGGGTTTCAGCCGCTCTAGCAGTGGGCCTGACATGCCCAACATCCAGCCAGAGCCTGGTGTAATTAGCCCTTGCTGAACAAAAGAGCGAAACGCGTGTGCCTGTGCCGTGTTGGAGGCTTCCTCGCTTCCCGGAGCGCCTTGGAAGGGCGGAGAGAGTACTGAGACTCAGATGCGACAAACTGTCACATCTTTCACGTGGGCAAACCCATTTATATTTTAGACCATTTCTGTGTTTTTCCCATCTTTTTATCTTCTTTAAATGAAAATGTCACATTAAGATGCTTTCTGGCTTGTCTAGGGTATACTCCAGCTAGGATGCAGTGTAAAAAGTCCTTTATTCTCCTCTAAGTGCTCAACTTTTTCTTGGATCTGTTCAGTAAGTCTTGAAACCTGTTTAATTTCTTGGCTTCATCTTCAAATGATATGTATCATAGAATGACATTTCTCATCCTGTCTCCCATCCTTTTTTGATGCTGTGCCTCAGTTATTGGGTTAACTACATGCTGTCATCTTCTTGCTCGAGTTTCTTGCTGTGATGTATGTAACCTCACACACAGAATATCTCTCTTTAAACCGATCTTGCAGTCAGCTCTGTTCTTGAGATATGTTTGTGAAGTTTGCAGAAATCCTAATGTCAGATTTCAGACAGGTCAGAACAAACTGAAGTTTAAGCACAGAGTTCAGTCCTTGTCCATGCAGTGTCATGTTCTCTGTAACACTTCAGGATTTAATGTCTGTAGAGTTGGCTTTCTCTGGAGGTTTGCTTTGTGAAGCTGCTCTGGTCTTGTGCTGGTTGTGGAGGGGCGGGGAGGAGTCGGTCAGGTAAACTGAGAATTAAAAAGGCAGGTGCCCCTAGGAAGTCTGAGCAGCACTTTTCCAGGGGGTGTTTTGTTTCTCAACAAACATACAATGAACTTCTAACATATTTCAGTGATGAGTAGGTTAGGAAATTATGAAATACTTGAATGTCAATGACAGTAATGGTCTTTGCCTTTTGAAATGCCTGCAACCTTTCTAATGTATTTTTTTTATTCTGACAAAAGATTATTATTTTAAAACAAAGGAATTATTTTATTCTTTGATAGAACAGTGGGACATGGACAGAAACGCATCTTTTTTTTTTTTCAAAAGTGGTAGTTTTTCTGAAAATTTCATAGTGGTATCAACTTCTGTGTCTTCCCCCTCAGGGAGAAAAAAGACAGAAAACAGCCCATCCAACTTTGCTCAGCATCCATCTTCGGTGTTTTGTGTAAATGAAGTTTAAATTTAGAAGTCAATAATTTTTTATGTTTAGAGAAATAAGCATTTCATTTGAGGTTAGAGGGCAATAAACCAAATACGACGCTAATCTGTGTGTAGTGTACGTACGTATGTACTTCTGTTGCAAGGCAAAGACAAATTGATTAAATTCATAAGGAATTTTTTTAAGTTGGTAGCTCTTGCTCTCAGGATTAATTCTGTATTGTGTGTGGTCTTGAAAGAATTAACTTTGCTTTTGGCTTTCCTTGATCAGTTCATTGATGGTATTTTGCCATTAGGTGTTTGATGTGTTCTACAGCTTTGTCGTTATTAAAAACCATTTAATAACGTGATTTGGAAAGAAAGGTGGTTCATGTACCTTTTGAAGATGATTATTTAAACTGCAGATGCCTCGAGGCTTTTTTTTCCTCAGACGGAGGAAAAACTCAGAACCAAAATCACATCTGAACAAAGTTCATGTAGAACAAAAGTGTTTTTGGTATTGCATAGGTTTGAACATACCTTTGTTTTGTCTCTGAAGAAACAACCACTCTTTGATATGGTCTCAGTTTGAAGTCAAGATTCTGTCTTACAGCTGTTAGATTACATGGGACAGGTTTCTGGGCACACTGGCTTTCTCCTTAAGAAAAAAAGGAAATGCACATGCTGTAGTGACTGTTTTTCCTGAATTGGTTCTTTGTTTTGGAGCTTTATACATGAGGTTCTGCACGATGAGCTTTGCCAGCTCTTTGCTGCTGAAAGAGGCTGTCCTGCTTCTGGCTGCATGCTACTGTAGTTCCTCTTTTGCTGGTTCAGTGCTTGCCTGATTGGTAAATCGACTCTGCTCAGAAAACTGACAGAGCCCATTCTCTTGCTGGGTTAGCTTTTTGTTGGCTTACTGAGCTGAACGGGCTCATCAAAGGTTAGGATGAGTCCGAGGGTGTTACAGAGCACTGGTGAGGGCTGTGCTGCTGGAGGTGATGATAATGTGTGGGAAAAGACGGAAGAGTTGCTCATTTTTCTTCCTCACTGCCCACTTTGGGATCAATAGCTTACTCGGCTTTGTGGAACCTTGTTTTCATGTCCCAGTCACCCTATGTGATTCTGCTTTGAATGTGATGGCCTCAGCCCAGACCCTGCTCATCTCTTGGGGTCTGTAGGAATCAAGGGCAGGAACACAACCCCGAAGCCTCATCTGTGTGCAGGGAGGACAAGGTGTGGTGATGGTCGTGCCAGGAAACGCGAGGGCTGCAAAGGGACTGTTACAAATACCTCCTGGTTTGGACCTTCTGATCACAGAGCTGTAAGGTTGTGTCCTTGGAAAAGTTCAGGGGCCTGAAATGAATCAACAAATCCCTGTCTGGTTAGTAAAACTTGGGACTGGCAACAGAGGCTCTCAGCTGCCTTTCTGGCTTTTGTAATGTATTAGGCTTAAATTCTTCAGGTGGCAATTGGGTGTCTCTTAGGGAAGTGTTTCAGACCTCAGGGGGAAGCTCATGTGTTTGTTAACCTTCCTTTCCTTGTCTTGGCCTTGTTTCCTTGGAAGCAAGATGGAAGCCTGAGCTTAAGTCCAATGAGCTGTGTGTCCTCTGCCAAAGAATTAAGTCACTTCAAGTCACTTCAGCTCTTCTCACAGTACAAAAGCTGAAAGTTTTGGTTAAAGTGGGAAGAAACTAGTCACAATGAGGCTGCTAGACAAGCATTTGTGTAATTGAGTGTCTGCTACCAGTCCTCTTATTTTCTCCATTTGAGCAAACCATTTTTTTCCCTCTTGGTTCTCATCTGTGAAGTGGGAAGACTTATTAATATATATTAAAGTTAGATGTATTCTACCACAATAAGCATTGAAGAGTTTCAACTATTCAAATTTCTTCAGTTTTTGAAATTGTGTAATAACATGTGGAATTATGTGTATAAGTTTTTTCTTTATAGTTTTCTTGAAAAACTGGCTTTATTTGAAGTATGTATATGTTGGATGTTAGCTCTACTTTCCTTAGATCTGTAATTTGGTAAGTTTTTTTCATTTGTTGTTCTGGAATAAAACAGATGTTTTAGAATATGTCTCGACATAGTAACTAGGACAAGAAAACAACCATGTTGTCCAACAAAGATCTCTGAGAGAACTGAATGATACGTAATTCAGCTTTCTAAGTTAGAACTCCAACAAGGTTTTAGTGAGTTTCTGAGCAGTTACTAAATGATGATAGTTCTGATTTCTAAAGTTCAAATTAATTACTGCCTTTTCAGCATCAGTTAAAAGAGAGAGAGGTTCAGATTTAGTGATTTAAACACTACCCTTAATTTTTTATAGTATTATAGTTGACCTATATTTTTGGGATAATGGCTTTTTCTTTGGCCAGCCTTGACTGTGCAAACAAAGGCACTGTAAGTATGTATGTGTAATTTAACTGGCTAGTAGTGAATTTTTTATTACCTAGTTAATTTATGATGATACTGTATTTCAAACTGTCGTGTGTTGATGCTTGTGTAGCACTTTGGTATCTTTCCTTTGTTATGTTTAATACATGCATGATTTGACTGAAGAATTAAAAACATTTTCAGAAGGCTCTGTTTTGTGACACTTGTATCTACAAACTACAGAGGTAAGAGAAGTGTGAGTGGGGAGCTGCTGCTTGGTGCCCTGAATTTCTATGTATACACTGCAGAGTGTGAAATACATTCTTTTATTTTAGACTTATCTTGATCTGTGGATAATGCTGAGTTCTCTTAGGGCAACACAATGGCAGTAAGATGGATTAAGCTTTACAGTGGAGTATCACTCTGTTAACTGCCAGTGGGCAAAATCACATTAATTCTGTTTTCATTCTTCATTTGTGGTTTCTGGCTTTTCTTTTTGTGGACAGTTTTTGTATTCATTAGCAGATTTTTTAATGCAGTTTTCTGTGCACGTTCTGCATCATCTTTAGGAAGATTATGCAATACAGTGTCTCCATTCTGTTTACATAATACTTCAAGTTGAAGATGAACTAATACTCTTCATGTAAATATTTATACTTTCCCTAAAACATTGTAAAATAAAATACTATTGTCTCAAAACAACTTTGAGTAATTAGTGAAGACTTCCATAGGGACAACGTGCATGCTTAAAACCATAAACAAGTATGAAAATTCAATTAACAACACTGCTGTTGCTGTATTATCAATATATGAGAGATATTTTAGTGAAATATATAGCTTTTAAAATAGCTATTTTTCATTTGACAGTCCTTTCTAATGTATTGTAACATTAGCTCATGAATACACAGAGCTAACAATCTATGGAGTATGAGTAGTCTTGAGATGTCTGCTCGATGGTGGTAATGTGGATTTATGTGGCTGGTTACATCTCCTCAGGTCAATTCTGCTTTTGAATGGAATTAATATTTAATACTGTTTTCTCCATTACTTCAGCATTAACTAAAGTAGACTTTAAACCTGATGTTTCTTTTTGAAAATACTGAGTTCATTGTTGCTCAGGCAAGCATAAATGCTGATGTTTGCCACAAAAGCAAGTAAGCTTTCTTTTAAAAACCCTCCCACATCATTCTGTCTTAAAAGCGAACTGAGATGAGGATGGCTGTTCTAGATTTTTAATATATTGTTGTATAAAGTCTATTTATTTTCATCTGAAACCGTCAGCTGACATTGCAGCTAGCCTGGGAAATTAGTTTCATAAATTTAATTGTGTTTGTTCCATTTACATTAATACTTTGTTCTCTTAAAGGCTCTTAAAGCAGTACTCATGAAAACGAGTGCAAGGAAACGTGTCTCTCTGAGAAATGGAATCTTTGATACTGAAGATATGGAATTAATCTGATCTGTCATTCTTGCCACTTATCAGGCAGTGTTTTCTGAAGAGACTGACATTTTTCTTATGAGATGTTGGTGTTTGATTGCCAATAAACAAAGGCCAAATCAGATAAATGCAGAGCAACTAAAGAAATTGCTGTGTCTTATTACCCAAGAGTACTTGTAAAACTTCTAGTTGGCTTGCCCAAGGTACAGATTCTGTTTGGTTCCAATAACAAAAATATTTGGGTCTTTTCACTAAAGGATTGCATCAGGCTGTTGACTTGTAAAACTGGATGTGAAGAACAAGCAGAAGAGAAATGAGGTATTGCAAGTTAACAAAGGGCTTTCAGGGGTGCTGGTGGTGCATCTGTGAACTGTGCTGGTGTGGCACTGCTCAGGCAGTATTGTCAGTCTGCCTCTCAGGACAGCCTTATCCCTTTTATTTCCTGAAGGTGTGCTGTGTTGGTGTGTTACAGCCTCCAGCCCAAACACTCTGTCCTAGATGTTTCTCCATGCCCCGTTGCTTCTGTAAGAGAAGACCAAAAGCATGTTAAGAAAAATGGCGTGGACATGTAGCCTCCTAAATCTCAGGTGAAGTTCTGACTACAGTATTTATCCACCCGGGGGGGACACGTCAGTGTGAGGCAAAGGTGAGCAGCAACTTTCTGCCTTTGCTGTGCTCTCCTGTGTGAACACAGAGGGCATGTAGGGGCATCCCTTTGCATCTCTCAAGGCTGCAGTAAGATGTACTGCTCTGATGGAATGAGCATCACTGAAGGGGTTCAAAATGCTGTTCTTGCTAAGAGCGAAGGGGACAGCTGCAATATTGAGTGATTGGACTAATGTCCTTGCTGAAAAGTGCTTATTTAACATTTAACTGGGGGGAAAGCGGGTGCCTTGGCTGTCTCTTACCCTTCCAGCACAGTCAGCTGGCTTGTGTTTGAAGCATCTTGAAACTGGAGGATTTAGGTATTAACTAGATTTAAGAGTATCATTTGAGTAGATCAGAATTTTCTGAAGTGAAGGTCTAACTCTTAAGTGCTTCTGCAAATGTTGACTTTTATATTGTACCGGTAAGGAAAAATTCCATTTTTCCTTTGTGTTTTTAAATTGGTGTCTCAGCTACCATCACCAGTGAGAACATACTGTGCATTCTACTTCCTGGCCCTTACTTCGCTGTGGAAATAACTTCACTGTCTAATGAAAAAACACAAGCCCTCCACTTTATAGAAGAGTAACCTTTTTTACTCCTATTTAGTTCTGGTACAGGATACTAAATAGTTTCATTTCTGTAAGAGGTTCAAAATCTTGTGTATTGGTGAAAGGAATATATATCACTGGTGGCAGTGTTTGACCTGTTAATGTTGAGTGCCATTACTTTCTTCTTATGAAGATGCCTTGCACGCAAGTGGCCTTTTCCCAAAAGTGGTTGGTTCCTTACACTAAGGAACAGCACTGTAGACAAACCTCACATCTATTTTGTTTATTCCACATTAGTGCTCTTGGGCCTTTTTTCTTTCCCCTCAGCATGTGAATGATTGGCTGAATCTTTGTCTTTCATAGGGTTGCACTGTGCCTAATTCTCTTTTTTCTTTGGTGCTCCACTGAGTCCTAAACAGTGATGTTGTGTGTGGAGGGGGACAAGGAAATGAGACAAAGTCATGAAAAAATGGTAAAACAGGAAAATCAAGATTTAGCCTTTAAGAATGGTCAGATGATCAGTGCGATGATTTTGAGCAGGCATCTTGTTTGTCTGGACTAAGCTTACATAAAACAGGCACTGGTGCATTTGCATCATGTGATTAAAAGTGTATTGCAGTGCATTCCTTACTGCTTTTGGTACATGTGCAGAGAATGGGAGTGAACAAATCCCTGCAGCGTGTGATGTCAGTCCTCAGTGCATGGATGATTCTCAGGAGGTTTTTGTGGACCATATGGCAGCTTGAAGCAGTAAAGCCTCTGGCTGCAGTTTTCCATACCATTCCAGGGCAACACGAGTAAACTACAACATACTTTTCATAACTCTTAGTAAATGCTTTGAATAATCTATTTTTCTACTGCTTTTTTTTTTTTTGTACAGCTAATGGGAAATTTGAAGGTAAAAGTAGCAGATAAATGTGTTTTATATAAATATGTTGGTTAACGCAGTATATTCTGTTTCTGATAATGCCACCCTGAGGAGGCTGGACAAGTATCTTTCTAATGTGAATGTATGCATTGCTCTGAGCCTCTGAGAAATTAATCGGCTTTCTGTGAAGTTTTGGCATCATGATACTTTGGAACAAGGCTTTTTTTAAGTAAATGTGCTCTATTCCTTAATATGCTTGCCATGTGTTTAGAAAAAAAACATATAAATCTCTAAATGAAACTTGCTGATTATATGCCAAGAGGATGGGAGTAAAGTAGATACTTCCTTTTCAAAATTCTGTACCAGACACAAAGTAACTGGATGAGACTTCTGGTTTTCAGGTGTCTGAAAAATTGGAACTGAGATCAGAAGATTTTTCTGTTCACATGTGGTATCTACAAAGGGAATAAGCAGCCTAGTGAAGAAGAGAGTGTCTGCTAGGCAAAAAGCTGGATGGAGAGAGGTCAGGAAAGTGAAGACAACACAGAAGAAGACTGCTATTAGAACAAAGAATACTTGAAGAATATTAAAACTTCACACTCTTGCAGTACAAGTTAATTTTGAATATTCATTTGTGGCTGAAAAAAGCCTCTGTGATAAAATGTCCACTACAGCAACCAACCACCCTGAAGTGACTTGTGGAAGATCCAAGTTGTAATGCAGCCAGTGAGCTTGGTGATGCTTGATGGTACAAATGCATGGTTGAGTTATTGGTTGGATGGGAACTGCTGTATGGTGTGCAGAAAATAAGAAGTGAGATTAATATTAATTTAAATTTAATATACAAATTTCAGTATCTTTCTCTGAATGGAATTGAATCTGAATCAGCTGCATCAAGTCCAATTTTCTGAAGATAAATGCAGTCTGAGGTTGTCTTATGCAACTCCGTGGCTTGAACTGCTAAAAGAAAAAAATATCTTTTTAAAGCAAGCTGACTCTGGGTGTATTTAAATTAATGTACTACAAATTACATTGTAAGGTTGGGGAATTCTCACTCTTCAAATAGGTTGATTTGTTTTTCTTAGTGTTTTTAATTTTATTTAATTTCATAGCCAGTGCTACATAATATAAACAAACAGATAAATAAATTTTTCTTCTGTAATTGAATTATAAAAAAATGGCTTAATGGTTCACATTCAGTGCATTGTCAAACTCATTAAAGGCTCTTTAGAGGTCATTGACCTCTAAATCTTTGTCTAGGAAACATTTGTTCTAAAGGACTTTCTCCTGTCAAGTATTTACTAGTTTTTGTTAATTATTGAAGGAAAACCCTTCTGGCGCTTTCAGATTATATGTTAGTGGAGGTTGTAAAAACAGAACCAAAACAAAACAAAACAAAAGGCCAAACATTACAATTGCAAAAGCCAGAAAAAACAACACCTCTTGAGTGTTATTTATAGTCCAGAAAGTCTGTCAGGTATGAGGCAGGTTTTAGGCAAATGTAAAGTCTGTGCCAGTTCTTGACATAGAGAAATGGACAGTTCTGCCTTTTTAAAAGGAAAACCAGGTGCATTCATAGTCAGTGGTGTAGACTGTTCCTGTAGGAAACACTGTTAAGAAAAAGTATCAGTGTGTCTTAAGATCTGGGAAAGGTTGTGCTGTAATGCTTGCTCGCTGTATGTATTTATTCACTAATGTCAGGAGCACAGGCCAGAACTGAGGTAATCTTGTCAATGTCTGAGTGCCTTAACCAGGCACTTGTGTTTGGGTCATGTTACATTCTGTCCTGGCCCATTATTCCTGGATACTTTCCTGTGGAGTAAGAGGTCATAAGTGGGGGAGATAAAGAGTATCTTTACATGAGAAGTAACCTGGAGGTGAAGGCTCCCGTGAGATGTGTGTGGTTGAACTCCCACACCCTCAGTAAGCACTGCTGCCCCCTCTCTTGGCAAAACAAAATTACTTCTTTCATAACTACTCTGCTGCCCAGTGCTTTGGAAGTGTGGCAGCTGTGCTTGCCTTCTGGCTTAGTTGCCAGGGAATGTGGCACACGATGGCTAGAAGTGCAGGGCAAGCAGAGTAGGTGATGCTTTTGGAATTTTCGGGTGCAGTGGTGAGGTGCTACGTGAGTGTTGGTACTTCTGAGGGTAGCTGTCTTTCTTTTGCATTAAATAGGCTTTAGGGGCCAGCATCTTTGAACTGCTGAGGTTGGAAGGAGTCTCTTAAGATGATCTTGAGTCACTCAAGAAGGGTGAGCTAAAGCAGGCTGCTCAGGACTCTGCAGTTGTGTTCTGAGTATCTCCACAGATGGAGACTGTCTTTTCTGGACAAGCTTTTCTGATATTTGACCACTGTAGACACTAAAACTAAATAAGTAAGGGTTTATATAATTGGGATTAGATGGATTTTATATGCTTTAATCTGTTGCCATTGCCTTTTGTCCTGTCATTGGGCACTACTGAGCGATGTCTGTCACCTTTCCCCTTCCATCAGGGGATTTTATACACATGGATATTTACAGGTGGAAGGTCTCCCTGCACTTTCCCTTTTCCAAGCTGAAGGGTGGCAGCTGTCTCAGCTTCTCCTCATCTGAAGGATGCTTTAGTTCCTTAATCATCTCAGTGGCACGTAGCTGGACTTGCTGGACCTGGGACTCTAGGTGTGGCCTCACTGCTGTTGAGCAGAAGGGAAAGGTCACGACTCTCGAACTTCTGCAGGGCTTTTCCTTATTCATCCCAGAAAGCTCTTGGCTGCCTTTGCCATGGGGTTGCATTGGTGGATCACTGGTTGTCCACGAGGGCTACAAGGCCCTTCTCCTGCAGAGCTGTATTCCAGACAGTTCAACTTCAGCATGTAATGATGCAGATTAACCTTGCACACAAAGCCTAAGACCTGCAATGACGTGAACTTTATTTCTTGAATTGCAAAGACATCATTTACTTATCAAGGCATTTTTGGAGAATCAGTTCTTGTAGCATCGACACACGTAAAATGAAACAGTTGTGCTGCACTTTGGCAGACTGCCTTCTCTCATAGAAACAATTAAGCAAAATTTGAGTTAGAAATTTTCTACCAAAGAATTAAATTATTTTTTTTTTCACATTATGTGAACTGTAATGTCTCTTGTAACTTTAACAGGAATGGGAATTGCCAGTACTCATTTCCAGGAGGCCTTTTGCAGTAGGTCCTCTGCTTCATAATTTTCTTGTGCATTTCTTTGAGCATTTGAGTTATGGGAATTTTGCCCACTGTGAAGAAGATATTGTAAGAGCTATACATACGTACATTGATAAAATCTTCTTCCCATATGAAAGTTGTGGAGCTGAGGAGCACAGACTATGAAATAAAGATTACTTCTAAAAGTTTGTGTGTAAATTCTAGAATAAAAGATAAGGATTTGTGGTTTTGCAAATAATTTAGATGACTCTAAATAGCTTATGATAGAGTAAAAATGGTTTTGTAACCTGGATCTGAACTTCTGAGAATTTTGGATTAAAATCAGCATATCAGACTATATCCAGAATAAAAATAGTGGATGCACATAAAATTCAGTCCTAGTTCTGGTGTAACTCAACCTCCAAATTCTATTTAGCTTTGTTCTGCACTATTTGAAGTTTCCACATGGTCTGGAAATTTCTGTGCTTCGTTAATTCCATCTGAAGAGGATTGAACAGTTGGATTTCTGTAGATAGAGTAATGTGTAAAAGTAACTTCTCGATATGTTGTGGACTGCTTGGGTGCAGTTCTGACCTGTACGCCCCTCTGGACCTCTGTAAGCAGCTGAGAATCCAATAAAGGTCTTAAAATTATGGGCATTATCTAGTTGATTGAAGGAGCTTACTCTACTTACAGCTCTACCAGCCAGCCAATGTAACATCTGATATTTAGACTCATTATCTGTGTATCTGAAACAGTTTGCTTGTATCATAGCTTAAATAGAAGTTAATGTAATCAGATACTCCATCTGCTTTTGAAACGAGCAGGGTGAGCTAGAGATGATGAGCCAGTTTGCTCTCAGATTTCTTCAGAAATGAAGCATCTGTCTCTACTTAGTGTTGACTGTAAGTCTACTTGCCTTATAAAAGTGAGGTATTTCAAAGCTTTAGGAGCCACCATGGGGTTAGGGCTAGGGTTGTCTTGTGGTTAGAAGATGAAGAAATTATTCAGCTCTCTAAAAAGTTCTTAGCAATGTCTGAAAAATATTGTAGGCTGGAGGAGGAATTACTCATTTGAGGAGCAGAGAAGTTTAAAAATGTCTTTGATTTTTATTTTTCTTAAAGAACTATTGAATGACTTGGATTTTAAAGGCAATAAAAGATTTATTTCGGGTGCAGCTGCAGAGACTCTGAATGCTACTGTGAGTGTTAAGGCTACTTAGTAGAAGGCTCCAGGAGACTTCTAAAACCAATTGGGATAAGAAATTTTTAACCCAGTTAGGTGGTAAACTGTATGTGGTGTAAGGAGCCAATTAACAAGTGTGTAAAGCAGGCTGCAGCCAAGTTTGCTGTTGGTGCAGTCTGTAAAAGCAGCAAACCAGATATACAGTAACCCAGGAGTAAGGTGTTTGCAGCAGTGGAGTTTTAAGTGTGTGCTAGTGGTGGGTGCTGGTGCTGGAACATGGGAGACAGAAAATGGTATTGCCTAATGCTGTTAACAAAAAGTCTCTTCTCAAATCATTCCTGACATCATTGAAGGGCAGTTTAAAAACAATCATTAATGTCCTAATCAATGCCCTCAGGCTAGGAAGTCATTGTGGGTTTATTTTCACCTCAAAACTTCTTTATATCACTTGAGATACTTGAGAACAAGACAGATCTGATGGTGTCTACTGACAGTGTTACTCATGATGTCCTAAGCTTTGCAACATGTGCATTGCATAAAATAACCCAGTACTGATAGTACTTGTCAGCTTCATGATCTTTCTAAACAGCTCATCTTTATTAGGCAACCAGAATAGCCAGCTAATACTCTCTGTAGGAGGCTGCAGTCCGTGTTGATGAGGAACACTGAATGCTTCTTGCTGTTGAGAAGGAAATGGAACCCCTAAAGACATACCAAAAAGATTCCCAAATTAATTAAAAATCCTTACAGTGCAGACTGCCTAAAAAGAGGTGATTAAGCAAAAACTAATATTAGAGATGCTTGTTACGTGAGAACCTTGTGATAAATGTGGGGGGTTTTGTGCGACTTGGGTGTAGGTAATTCTGGAATTTAAAAACTGCTGAGAGCATGCAAGTCAGTGAGTATTGAAGAACCATTAGTGAGTTTTCTTTCCTGCTCAGTCTCTAAAAAATAAACCCCCAAAATTAAGTCTTGTTGTTCCCCTGAAAGTGATATTTTTTTAAATAAGAGCATATAGGTATCCTCCTGCTTCAAAATAGTCATCATGTTTCTCTCAAACTAGAAGGTGGGAATCTAGCTGAGAGTTTGTCCTTCTGGTCTTGTCCTGCTTTATGGAAAACCATGTTTCATGTGGTTTAGAAATGTAGCTTCCAAACTGGCTTACTTGTTTTATAGTTACTGTTGTACTTCAGTGAGTTACTGGAAAGAATGTTTTATAGGCAAAAAACTTACTGGTCACGGCATAAAGTCATACATCTGCCTGATAGTTGCATCGGCTACTGCTGTTGTGGGATCTACAGGCAACTGGTCTCAAGGAACTGATAGATACTTGGTCAGAGAAGGACTGGGGTTCCTGAAGGCCTTCTTCAGACTTAGACCATTTTAAATGATGTACTTGGTTCGTATGTGACATCTAATGCCATTGCATGCGTCTCTTGGACTTAGCGATGCCTCTCTTAATGTTGCATGGGGTATATGATTAAAGTCTAGGAAACTTTCTTGATGTAGGGAGGGATGTTCCCTGCAATCTAATTGGTAACCTACTGGCAGTTTACTTATTAGTTTGGAGCAGTTCTGAGTGTTAGCGAATAATGAAGGTGAAATCCAACAAGCAGGGCTGACCAGGTCTAGTGATGTCCATGGCCAAGAGAGGCAGTCCTACTTCTGATATTCCTCTCTCTGGGTTACATTGTCCCATTCCCTCTCATGGATTGTCTCTGACAGTTGCCCAGCTGTGCTGTAAGCTTACTTGATAAGCAGGCAAAAGACTGGTTAGGTTACTTTCTGTCAGAGGAGCGAGTGAAAATAGGTTGCCTTGTAACCAGGCAAATAACCAGGCCATTGCAGGGAAGGGGGATGGCAGTGCTTGCTTGGAAGGGAATGAGTAACCTGCCTCTTCCAGCGGGTGCAAACTTAGATTAGTGCAAGCTATATCATGGAGTTGCTTCCTATGAGTTGTGTGTCATTTTGGATTGAACCTCAGTTTCTGTTTGAAGGGTGTATGTGTAATTCCCTTAATTCCTCTTTCCTTCCCTTCCATTGGCCTCTCTCATAGAAACGAGTAACTAATGTGTCTGTAAAAGGCCCTTGCTCTACCTAACAGGAAACTGCTCTGCAATTGGTACTGAAATTCCTGTTGATTGTTGTCAAAGAACTTGGGGTGCCAGTAGATCTTAACCATATTATATGCAATGTCTCATTAAGATGGCTAATGGGAATTAACAGGGGTCTGTGTGCAAGTTGGAGCTGAAGAAGATTAGGCCAAAGAACTAAGAATGTAAAAGCTGAGTCAGGCAAATGTATCATAGAATTGTGGAGGTCAGAGAAGACCTCGTAAGATGATGGAGTCTATCCCTTAAACTAACACTGCCACGTTCACCACTAATCCATGTCCTCAGGTGCCACATTCACGTGCTTTTGAACACTTCCAGAGATGGTGATTCCATAATATGTATGCAAGGTATATATAATTAGGGCCATAGAATATATACCCTTAGTTTGCTGTCATAGCTACTTTATGCCTGATTGAGTGAAAGTTTAATTAATTTGTATACTGACTTCTCTTTTTTGCCCTCTTGATATCTCTGTAGAGCTTAGCCTATTTCTTCCTCTTTTTCTGCTGAGGAAATAAAGGCAGCAATTTTGGGTAGTCGTTTGTTCTGGGTTAGAATACAACCGCACACAGGCACTCAGTTAAGATATCTCTTCCAGGATAGCTATGGCAGCTGTTTTAAATGGCTGAAGATTTTGTGGTTTGGTGGTGGGGTGGGGTTTTTTGTTTTGTTTTTTTTTTTTCTTTCCACAGAATCAAGACAGAGTATCAGTTCTGCCTTCAAAACCTCTGATTTTGAAGGTATTATTTTTAAAGTACTTCCTTTTTGCTTGTAGTAACTTTTGGATTTGTTTTTCCGTTCTCTATAAGCGCAATTATAAGAGAACAGCCCTGACTGGAAATTGAAATAAGGCAAATTACCTAAATAAGTACAGTTATGTGTCAGGGGCTTTTACTAGGTTCTGGTATATCTCAGGTGAAGAGGTAAACTTCTGTTGGTTTGGAGTCTTGAGGAGGAGATAAAAATACACCATTGAAAAACTTTCTTAAACAGCTAGAAAGCCTTTGTTGTTAGTGTATATGGAGGCAATTATTTTCTGTGGTTTTTTTTTTTCTTCCTTCCAATACCCCCTCTCTCTGAAACAAATAACTACTCTGTGTGTTCTGCTGGCTATATAGGGCTCATACTACCTAATAGGAAAATAGAAGTATTATATAGACTGTACATTATAACCCAAACTGAAACTCATGTTGCCTGTGGTCAGATAAATTGGGACTCCAGTGTTCCTTGAATTAATTGAAATCCAACGTTGATCTTTTTTTCCTGCATCAGTTGTGGCAAGGACAGGATAGCTCTCATTTGTGCCAACAGGATTCAAGCAGTTGTAACTCCACTTGAAGGCACCTTGCCTGAAGTCAGATTGGACTATTGTTCCTCCTCTTTGGTGTGTCAGCCTGGCAATGCTGGGACAATGAATGGAGACAGATGAATCTGAACTGCTATAGAGAATGTTTCTGAATTCCTGAGCAGTGTGTTCTGCTTCTTATGCAAAGGGTTACACACATTGCTGATTTTAAAGAAGAATTCCTTCAGGACGGATCAATGTATATTTTTTTCTTTCTTTCCTACAAATCTTGTGTCCTGATTCACACACTGGTATCATCCTGATTTCTGTCATTGGTTCAACACTGAAATAAGGCCTTCAGCTATCACAGCTGCTTTTAAAATGCTTTTCCCCCCTTTGCTCTCACTGACAAGCTGTTTAGTTTTGAGGTCTACTCTAGTTTTAACTGTTATTTTTCTGATTGTCCCGAGGCAGCTTATTTTGCCAAAAGATCTAAAAGATCTAGGCACCTTTAGACCTTCAGACCTTCATTTCTGTAAAACAATGATTTTGAAAAGACCTGGACAAAAGTTAATTGTAAATACTCCTTCAAAGCAGCTTGTTGCTGTCAGAAATTGCATTTGGCATAGTGAAGATGGAGAAATTTGGTATATGCTTAGTAGATGATACGAAACAGAAGGGGGATACATCAGGAGTACTTTGGTAATGTTAACTTGGCTCTGTCAGGAAATTGTCATTATGAAAGTACTTCTCATAAAAGTGCTGCACATAATACATGATGATTGATGCCATTATGAATTGACCTGGGTTGCATGTTTTTCTAGCAGTCTTACATTGTGGGGAAAAGGTCGTTTGACCTCAGTGTGCATGTCAAGCTGTTTGGATTTTCTGAGTATGTAATCCTCAGTCTTCAGTTTGAACAGTCATTTGGCTTTATTTTGCTTAAATTCCTCTAGTTACATGAAATTGTTGTAGAGAAAATCAGCTTTCCAAACAATCTTTTAATGGATGATTAGAAGTAAGTATATATTGATTATACCAAATAGTCAGTTGTCAAAGTATTTTGTAAAAGTAGTGATCCTTTCTTACCTTCATTCTAGCAAATTCAATACATTAAACTCATCGTACTTAATACTCATGTACAAGCATGTGTTGAGTTTCAAAAACGTACCAATTTGTTTTCAGACTGGACTGGAATGGTGGAATGGAACAGTCAGTTTACAAAGAATGTACACTGCTGTTTTTCCCCTGAGATTTTAGATAGCATGATGATTTTGTTGATATGTGGCTACAGCCTAGATGTAGGTAGAAGGTTTTCCTTTCTTTGTAGCTGAATCTATTTCATTGTGTAAATTAATAGCTTTGTTCTGTTGTCCATACTGTTCCTGTTAGATTTCTACTTTTCAGAATCCATTCTGTGGAGTTGAGTTTTCTTTTACAAGATGTCACGGACTGATTTAATTTATTTTAACCCTTGTGCTTCGAGGAGATGAAAAGCACCGTTACTTGAGAAAGAAATGATGTATGCTGATTTTCTTTCTCAATGGAAAAATATGCACGAATGTTGCCATTAGAAGTGTCTTCTGAAAGGGCAGCACTAGCACAGTTATCAAGCTTAAAGTTTTATTTTGAAAGGTGAAGGAAGTTTGAGTCTTTGGAAGGACCTTTGGAATTCAGAATAGATCACATACCTGTCTACATGTTTGTGTTACTGCAATAACTCATTTCTGAGAAATATTACATAATTTAAAAGCAATAGGTTTCTATTACATTAGGGAAGTCTAAACCTATATAATGAACATTAGCATTTTTAATGTGCAGTTTGATGGTTAATCTGAAGTAGATCACGATCTCTTAGGACTTCGGAAGTATGAGAACAGATGTCTCTGCACAATCAGAGAGTCAGAGTTCTGTGTATATTATGGCACAGATCATTGGTATTCTTGGGATTCTGTGTTGTAGGGTGATGCAATATTTAATAAGTTAGTATATTTCTAGGTGTTTTGAGAGTTGGCCTTACAAGTCATTTTTCTGTCCTTAAGATTTTGGTTGGTGGAATGTGTGAGTGAATAGGTACTAGAACTAGATGTGCTGTTGGACCAGCATCCATGGGTTCTATACAAATCTTAAAAACCGTATTATTTTTTTTTTTTGAGAAAATTGGTAACATTGGGAGAGGGGAATGTTTGCTGCATATAACTGCTACTTTGTTTTTGTATTTTAAAATTGTTTTTTAAAGTGTATTTTTGCACATTCATGGAATTGTGTTTATACCAGTTGTTCCTTTGTGGAAGGTGTTTTGTTTTGGAAAGTGAACTGTGGCAAAATCAAAAGCTCAAATATTTTTACGTTGTGTATTTTTTGCTGTGGTTTGTTTTAAGGCAGTCTGATTCTGTATCTAGCCTGTAGAAGTTTATCATTTCTCTAGAATTGTTTAATTGCCAGAGTAAATCCTTGTAAGCCTGTTGTGATTCCAAAACTGCTACCATGCTTATTGTGGTAAGATGAAGAGACAGCTGGTGTTTCCTTTCACTTTCTCTTGTTGCTTTGTGGCTTCTCTTGGACAGTTTTATTCCTTTGGTGTATCTGCGTGCATTTTGGAGAGGGGTTGGAGGGGAAATTGAGGTTCAGGTTTTTAAAGCTCACTACATTTATTTTAAGTTTTAAACTGTTCTTCAGATAAACTTAATTTTTTAGCTGGTTTTGTGCTATGGGATGGTATCGAGTCTGTCAACAGTATTTTCACACTATGACTTTTGCCTTTCTATTCCTGTATTTTATACCTAACGAGTGGCAGATGAAGCTGGTTGTGGCAGTGACGCCTTTAGTACTTCCACCGTTTTAACCTGTAAATATTGCATACTTGGCATCCTTTGCCTACTTGGAAGGCACAGGCTTGAATTAAGTGACTAACCAGAATTCCTTAAAATTTGCCGCCCTGACTTCTGACTCCATAGTTTTCTTTGCATTCTTGGGTGGAGAAGGAGAAGCTGTTCGTTGTATAACTTGCAAACTCACTAGTTTATTTTGCCAATAAATGCAATAGAAATTTGGGGTTTGTTATCCTCAAACAGATTAGGACTGAAAGTAGCAACTGCAGACCTTGTTCCGGGTAAAATGGCAAGTTTGCTGTAATGCTTGCCTACTACTTACGTACTCTCATGCTTGATGATTTGAAATTGGATAATAAGGCCTGATACTGAAAAGCTGTATTGTCAGCGTAAGATTGCTAAACGGTTATTTCCTTTCTCATTTTAACAATCATTTTTAGAACAACAAAACTGTAGAAATGAAATAACAGAATATTTTTTCATATGTAATGTCTCTTAAACAACATTAAGTTATATATTTGGTAAATAACTGCATATGAACATAACATGTACCATTGTATTTATTTTTTTATTGATAGGTATCTTAAGGTTTCTAAAGCCTAGCTGAAAAAGGGAGTTGAGTGGCAGTTAGTTTCTTTTCCTTGGATCAGCTTAATGACTTGACCTGTCATGTGGCTCCCTGCTGGTTTAGATCTGGTGAGAGAAACAATGGAAGCCCGTGGTCAGGCAGTTGGAGGAAGGAGGGTGCGACCTTTTTTCAGTGGCAACAGCTACACTCAGTTTAGTGTTATGAGAAATTGTGCCCTGTGGTGTGACTTCAGTTTTTGGACAATTAAGGCTGTCCTGTTACTAATGTATCTTTGCTACCTCTAGATTTGACTTGTTCCTTTCCTCATCACTGTTAAGACACAGTAGGGATTTGCTATCTGTATATCTTATTGGCTGTTCTGTGGATAACTGGAAACTGGAAAAGGATTTTGAGGACCTGCTGTAACAGATAATAGGAAACATGCCTCTAACCCCTAGTCATTGTCTACGCTTGCATTCCTGGTAACAGGGAACATGGTCTAATACCCCTAGTGTTTTTCCACTGTTCCAGAATTTTTGTTGATTTTTTTTTTTTTTTTTTCCTTCTGGATGTCAAGACCTGTACTTTTTTTTTTTCCTTATACAGATAAAGCCTGCAGTGCTGAGGCGTAGCAAGGAAAGGCTGTGGGTGTGGATGCAAGGGAGGACATGAAGAGGATGTGCAGAGTTCTCATTCAGAAACAAAATAGTACAGGAAGAAAAAGACTATCCATAGTGTTTATTCAGGGAGAATATAAGAGGATCTTGGAAAATGTAATTTTTAGTAAGCCTATAGCTTGGAAAAGATGAAAGGTTTTGTGCCTAATAAACAAGAGCCCCTAACCTGCAGTTTTGCTGCACAATGACAGCAAAAACAGTCAGACTGTAAAGATCTGACTGTGGAAAACCAAGAGAGCTTTGAACTTAGTGTGTCCCAATAAAAAAATAAGAGACTCAAAAAAGCCCTTTGGCTCAATTTCGAGTGGTAAATCAACATCTAATAGTAAACCAATATCTATCCAATACTATCTGCTGAAGAAGTAGACATGCCTGTTATGGCCTGTTCTGTGAAGTTAATAGGTACAAAGTGTCAATGCTGGTGTGCAGAGAAGTGGGAGACTTCCTAAAACGTACATCTAGAAAGATGAGCCTGTCAGATGGTTTTGCACATGCTACTGGAAGAGGTGAAAAACAACCTTATGGAATTGAAGCAACAAGGAAAAGGGACAGAAGATGGAATCCAAGAAGATGGTGTCCCATGTACAGCACAAGATCTTAACAAATGAACTGTTCCCCTTGTTGTTAGGGATTCATCTGTTTTTCACAGTCCTGTTATTAGATGATTGAAGATTGCATATATCCTTCAATCTTCAAGATTTATATTTTCAGTATGCCTTGTATACAGGGAATCTCAGAAATTTCCTAGTAGGAATATCTTGATGATTCAACTGGGAAAATAGGCATCCAGACTTTGCTCATTTCTTCTCTTTTGTATTGCTATTTGTTTAATCTTTTGCTTTTATGCTTGGAATTTTTCATAAGGGAAGAGTACATAAAGTACTTGTTTCAATAAGATAATAATTGTGATAATAATAATAAAATAGTTAGCTTTTCAAATAGTCATATCCCTTTAAGGACACTGAAAATAAGGCCTTGAATCAAGAGTGCTTTGAATTTTCTTAAACCAGGATTCTTTGTCACACCAGCAGAGGTCTAAAATGTTGTGGTTGTGCTTGATAACATCAGAAGTAGGGAAGAGAAAAGCCAGACTGGATTGAAGGCAAGCAGGTTTGGAAGGTGTGGTGACAGATATGGATCCAGTAGTTGTTGGCTGTGGTAGAGATGTGCCAGGTGCCTGGGGTGGCTTTCAGTGCACACACATGCTCTCCATGCAGTCTTCAGGCAGAATACTTCCTGAAAGTGTTTTGGACTTTTGCGAGCTCCTTGTACAAGACATCGAAGCATAATTGTGAAATAGTTGTTGAATCTGTCATACTGTATTATCTGTACTCATCTCTTAAATTCTGAGTTAATAACTTCTGCAATAGAGAACAGCTTCTGCAGGATTTTTATACCCCCTGTGAAAGAAGCCCTTTACTGAAAAGCAGGGTCCGTTGGTACCTGTCAGAGATGTTTGATCATCCTCTTCTGATTGTTTTTGGTTTACACTTGCTGCTTTTACATAGCTATAAGTATCATAATTCAGTGGAAAGTTCAGATGAAATGAAAAACATTCTAGTGAGATGTAATTCTGGAGAATGTGTTCTTTTCTTCAGTTGCCAGGGATGGGCGTGGTCTTGTGTGTGAAAAAACTTGGCAGTTCCCCGATTCTTCTGTTACCTCTTGCTGGCTTTGCCTTGATAGTAGGGAGACCTTGGGAAAGTTATGAGTGTCTGATAACTCAGGGACTGATGCCATGGAACCTGTTTTTAACTACATTTTCCTATCTTGCTACTGATTATAGAACGTTTCGAGTAAAATTGGGCCTGTTCAGCCCTTCCACCTTCATGAACAGAATTAGAGACGTGTTTTTATGCAGTTTCCTACAGTTGGGGTATTTTATTAGTTTATTGAATTGTATTTTGCAATACTGTAGATGTTTGACCATTCCTGAGGATTAGTCTTACAGCCTCCCTGCAGGAGAGAAGCAATTTAGAAACTACGTAATATATACTAAGGATATTTCAACCCAAATGGATTGGGTTGGTTACGAGTTGAAGGGTAATAATATTTCACTCAGGAAAACATCAGTGCATTGGGAGTTTGGCTGTGTTTGAATATGTTAATGCTTTCCAGGATCTTTGCTACCTCTTGGTGACCTTGCTTTGATGCTTGAGGTCTGAAGTTGCACTTACCACAATAATTGATTGCTTGACAGTAGCCAGAGTGATTAATGTCAGAGTCATGTGTGTATGTTGGAGAAAGGGACTCAGGGAAGTGACTTGTAATGGTGCTGTGTGTGATTGATGTGCTCTCTGGCATCCTTGGCAGTGCTTGTTCTTGCAGGTGCTGGCACCTCATTTGCCCTTGGTTTCTGTCAGGCAACTGCTTCGAGCTTCACTTCCATGACCTCCAGTTAGTGTTTCACCTCTCCACTTAGCTCTGAGTTTACAGCATAAATTGTAGACAGAAAATGTTTGCTTTCATTATTGAATGGCCATTCCAGCTATTTTAATACCATTCCAGTCTCTATACACAAAATCCCATGTGCCTTTGTGAAAGGTTATGGAATTAATCAAGTCAGAAAAGTGGTTCGTGCTGAGCCTCAAAATAAATCAGAAATTCTGTTACCTGTAACATTCTATAAGAGACAATAGAATTAATGTTCTTAAATAGAGTATGACTAACAGTTGTCAAAGCTTGAAGGCATTACTATGTTTTTATGCCAAGTTCTTACTGTTAGCAGGATGACCTGATTGGGATGATGTTGAATGTATTAGAAAGGATGGAGTACAAACTTGGTCAAGATACAACATAAATATCTTTAGCTGTTGAAAAATTAGAAATTTAGCTAAAATAATGAGATTCCCAAGGATGTGTAAAACCAGCTTTCTCATTTGAGGCTTTTAGAATGTACATTTAAAAACAATTTTCTTATAATACATAGGATTATGAGTCACTCATCTATTCTATAAAAAGAGGGAGAACACAAAGAGAAGGAAATGGGACATAAATTTTTAAAGGCTGCTTCTGCCTTTTTGTTTATATGTCAGCTGGATTTTCATGTAATAACAATTCTTGTAGTTATGGTCTTAAAGCAGATACTAAATATTGCAAGAGTGACGATGAACTATGGCAGCTGAGTTTGGTATTTAGATTTTAAAATAGTATGCATATAAAAAAGCTATGTAATTTCTAGATTTCACGTGGTATGTAGTGAATGAAGAAGTAGAACTAGCTGAGTGTGTTTCCAGGGAATGCAGAGTGGTGTATTTTGTGCTTCTCATTGATAGTTACATGGGAGACGCTCTTGAGTTTCAGATGGGATTTGCTCATTGTGCTTTCAGTGCTAGACTGCTTTGGGTGTTGTTTTGGCAGCCTGTACTGACACTTGCTGGAGCGTGTCAGCAGTTTGGCACTAGGCTGCTGAGGAAAAGGCTTTGGAGCTGCATCGTTTCAAGGCGTCAGTGTTTGAGCAGTCATTACATTTCTGATATGAAACGGGTTACGTGACGAGCACTATCAAGTTCTTATGTTCCAGGAATGCATTGAATAAACATACCCAATTTTGGTGTAAATGTTCAGGGTTCGGTCTTGCTTCTGTACTGACTGTAAAGTCAGCGATTTTGTGAGTGTCAGTGAACATTTCAGATAATGAAGAACTCTGCCAGGATTCAGATTCGGCCAGCAAGCAGGGATTACATTTGTTTTTTTCTCCAGAACTTTGTGCAAAAACACATCTTCTCCAATTAACCTCTAGGGTTTTGACTTCTAAGAGAATGCATTTAACTTTGACTTGAAAATGGTGTTATTTAGATATTAACAGTGCAGATGTTTTGTTTTTTTGGTATTGTAAAGATTTCAATTTTAGTCACACTTTGACTGTTTTATTGGGGGAAAGGTGTGCACTGGGAAAACACTACATCTTTCAAATGCTCTTTAAAATATTTATTGCTGTTTTAAAACCAAAACAATTCTACCAAGTTATTTGTATGGTTACTTGTGTAACTTAGGAAGCTAATAGTAGTGTAAAGGTGTCAGGAAGAACATGAAAGTGTTCTTCCTTGGTTTGTCTTGTGTGGAAGGAGTTCAGTTATGTACGTTTTGCAGATCAAAAAAAAAAAGAGAGAAAAGAAAAAAAAACCTCATAATGTCTGTAAGGAAAATTGCATAAACTGTTCCTGGTAATTAGGATCAAAAGTTCTTTTTGGGAGGGGCTGAGAGGTAGCAGTGTATATGTGTTGTGGATTTGCTCATTTTTAAAGAAATTTGATTCTTGTTTTCTTTTTATGATTTTTTTAAAATGGCATTCTCTGTTCAGTGGTTAAGAAATTATTACTCAAAATTTATATGTCAACCTAGTAATTAGTTTGGTGGCTCATTACAATTTTGTAGAGTAAGCATATTTTGATAAAAACCTAAGATTTAATTGTTTTTAGCTTGAAAAATAAACCTTCTGTGTATTCTCATTAACATGTAAAAAATCCCGTTCCAGCTGCGTTGGGGTAGAGGAGCACCATGCTGTTGACATTGATCTGTACCATTGTCCCAACTGTGCAATTCTCCATGGACCTTCTCTGAGTAAGTATTTCATTTTACACGTTCAGACTGTTTTCTCTCCATGTATAACTGAAAAGAACTGTACAGAAGAATATATTCAAGATGAGTTTGATTATTTCGAAGGTAGTGGTTCTGCATGACTAACTCTGAGCTGATTAAAAACACGAAATAAACAAACCATCCTGAAGGGTTCCCTGACGTGGAGATGCAGATAGAATAAAATATAAGCCACCACTGTAGATTAGAGAAATCAAAGTGCACAGAGCTAGAAGAAAACAATCTGGACTTGGCAGAGAGTGAGAGAATAAAAATTAAGGGATCATAATTAAAAAAACAAACAAACAAAAGATGTCTTCAAGGTTCCTACATTTTAATTATCACAATTCTGATGCCTAGCAAGACAGCTTTGATAAAATGTGTGAGTTAGGTGTCTTACCTTTCTTGATGGTTGTAGGTTTTATGCCACAACACTCCAGTGAAATCTGATAATATGACCATCCTGTGAGCAGTGTGTGTTAGCTTTTGTTGGTTTTTGGTTTTGTTGTCCCCCCCCATTTATGTCTTTGAAAGTTACACAGCTACAAAGTTCATATTTCTGATTTATAAACAAGTCTCCAAGGTCAAAATGAGTTGTCAGAAGTGTGAAACAGAGCGGCAAGAGACATCTCTTTGGTTCTCCTTTCTGTAGATAAATTTGCTGTAGTGATCTGTAACTACTGAAAGGAAATGGCTTTACAAACACTCTAGATTCTCCAGCATGACTTTTGTTCTCAAATTGAAATTAATTTTTAGATATTTTTTTTACAATGCTGTTTCAATTTCCCAACAAGTCATTAAGTTTCTATGTTCAGACTGGAAAAATATGTGTATGCATTATGTGCCTTCAAACAGTGTTGTGGTCATTTGTGTTTTCTAATGTTGTTTGTGTTTTGATTTTTTTCCTTGAAGACCACGTAACAATTTATAGGCAACAGTGACTTAAGATCTATGAAGTTTTTCAAAGCTGAATTTACTTTACAATTAGAAATAAGTTTAAAGCCACTACACCATCATTTGTAGCCTTGTGGAATATGAATAAAGTGTTAAAGCATTAATTATTGATGTAAGGATGCTACATGTCTTGTGTGATGTCTAAGTTCAGAGTCTGTCTGCTAAAGGGTAAGATAAGTACTGCTTTGTGTGCTTGTAGTTTTTAGTACTCCAGTGGTAATTTTCAGTTAAAAATCTCCATGCCTCTTATAAATCAGAATACAAACAACAGCCAATTTCTTTCCCCAGCTTTCTGTCTCTTTTTTTTTTCTATTGAATAGAGGGACTAGGAGGAAAAGTAGAAGAGGGATTGTACCAGACTTCCAGAAAAATAAAGTAGTGAATTTGAAACTTCTTTTCACCTCTTGACTTGGGAGCTCATATGCTTCACCCTGATGCCTGTGAATAACCTTTCTGGTAATGCAGAAGCTGCCAGCTCTAATGCAAGTGTTGTCTCACCTGCACTAATTTGACAGTGAGATAGGAGTGATTTTTATTTTACATGTCTTTTCAGAAAGACAAGAATCTGTGGTAAAAATTATCCTTCTTACATCATACTGCCTCAAGTGTATAGATGATGATCTAGATTTAGCAGAAACTTCAGTCATGTCACTTACTAAACCAATCAGGGCTGGTATAATGAAATATGTCTTCACATGTAATTTTATTAATTGTTCTGAGCTGTCAGAATCAAGTCTATGATAGTTTGTGGTTTGGGCTCTTCTTAATGCAGTGTTTAGAGAGACTGATAAAGCCTCATGACTTCAAGTGCTGCAGCAGTGTTCCAGAATGCTTCAGTCACATGAAATTATGTATATAAGTAAAAAAGAGTATTTTTATTTACAGCTTCACATTCTAAAGTTTCTTTGTCTATGAGTTTTGAAAGAGACAAAAATTTAAATAATTTTAAGAGATTTCAACAGACATTAGTATATATGATCAAAGGAGGTATGCAAAAAATTCACTTAAAATATGCAAGAAACACATACTTTATGCTTTCAGTATCCTACAAAATTAATTACTTAAAAGGTCTAGTAATGAAAGGAAAGATACTACATAGTTAGATGGAAAGTTCAAATTAACCAATAAATTTCTTGAAACATTTTGATTAAAAAGAAATCTTTTTCTTTGTTTGAAAGAACAGCAATTTTACAAAACCTTTAGCAAGCATATGTAAAATACTAAATAATGTTAAAATCCTAAACAATTGAAATAGAGTGATTTTAAAAAATAGTAGTACACTATGGAGTTTGAGGGTTTTTTTAAATTATTTAGGTTTAGAGTCTTCATGTTACATTTTGTTATTTTCAAAGTTTTCATAATGATCCTAAAGTCTGATAATGCTCTATTTGCATGAATGCTGTAAGTCTGGTCTGCAATCAGACTGGTATTCAGAGCTCTTGGAGAGCATGAGATGCAGTGGATGTTAACAGGACTGTGGTTGTCAGGACACGCTTTCTTAATCTGTTTCTTAAAAATTTTTTTTTCAACTGTTACTGTAATGTCTTGAGGGGTTACAAAAAACCCTCTAGAACTGAGATATGTAAGCAGAGAAAGTTTTCATTGCTGTTGTCAGTTCCTCAGTGTTCTCTTACTTATGAGAGGATGATGCACATTGCCAAGTGCAAGAATGATTTCAGTTCTTTGATTTTTAAGTGTTAGACAGGCTTTAGAAAGTGTTCCTGTGCTGTAAAATCTCTTAAGCAGCTGCATCGTCTTACAATTTTAATGAGCTGTTGTAACAGCAGTGAATTTATGGGAAGCTACTCTATTGCAAATTAGTATTAGCTACTAATTTCTTGTGTTATTATTTATGACTGAGAAAATACCTTTGAAAACTTAATAAACCTGGCTTCATTATTTATGAAGTTTTACAGTATTTGGATAGTTGGCTCATTAAGCAGCACTGGTTTTCAGGTTAGCAAAGAGCTATAAATGTCAGTTTATTCTCTTAAATGTCTTCTAAAGGGCTCGTGTTGTCATGTCTGCAGGAAACAGCTCATCAATAAGAC
The DNA here is from genome assembly GCA_013399895.1 of Serilophus lunatus. NCBI lineage: Eukaryota > Metazoa > Chordata > Aves > Passeriformes > Eurylaimidae > Serilophus > Serilophus lunatus. The sequence goes on from VXBA01002050.1 coordinate 185,174, forward strand.
TAACTATCTCTTATATGTAATGACTATAAGATACCCATTATTCCTATATAACCACTTGTTTTTTTCTGGAGAAGCACCAATTATTTTTCTTTTTAGAAACTATTTCCCCTCCTTACATCCTTAGCTTCCTATTGCAGTTAGCTGTGTTTTCAGTCTTTCTATCACATTTTTAGATTTTGGGTGCCTCATGACTTACATAAACTTAAGAATGAGCTGTTCCATAAAGTTAAAATTTGTATTAATGCTGTCGTTTCTCTGGGTGCCGTGTTTGTATTACAGGCTGTTTGATAGATACCTGAAAACACGATTTGTGTTGACAAATAACCCTAGCTTTTCCCGCTTCTCAGTTTCCTCAGCATGTGTAACTAAATTTCTGCTTAATATTGCTGGTTAGCTTATAAATCTGGTGTTATTAAATCTTCTTGGGTCACTCTTGCAGTAGCAACTATCTAGCTGTGGAGCAGTTTGTCTTTTTTAGGAAAAACTGAAATGGAGCCTTAAAATTTCTGTACCTTTAGTATGTTTCTTAGTGTGATAAGTGATAGGCTGGCAAATAAATAGAAAGGTAGGAAGTTCAGCACTCTTAAAGTTTCATTCCCAGATGATGGAATGGTGTTCCTTTTTGCAAGATATCTCTTGTTTATTTACTGGGGCTTCTCAGCTTGTGAGAGATGCAGGTTTATTTGTATAGAGAGGAAGTGCTCCAAAGAGGAGTTTGCTAACAAACAGATGATATAACCAAAACCATAAGCATGTGTTAAAGCTTTATAAACGAAGATGCAAAATGAGTGGTTGATGAAGATGAGTCTGTGAAATATCCATTATGAAATGATTTGCTGTGAAATAATGAAAATTTGAAGATGAGCACTAAGTTCACCATGATATCATAAGCCACTTTGTCCTCTGCTTCATTCATGGTCAAAAAATTCAGATAAGGGGGCTGCATACAGCTTTGTTTTTTATGGTACAACCTTTCAATATATAAAGGGGGCTTATAAGAAATAAGACAACTTTTGCAGAGGCCTTTAGTGAAATGACAAGGGGTGATGGCTTGTAACTGAAAGAGGGTCTGCTTGGATCAGTTATAAAGAAGAAATTCTTATTGTGACAGTGGTGGCACAGGTTGTCCTGAGAAGGGGTAGCTGTCATATACAAGGCCAGGCTGAGTGGGGCTTTGTGCAATCTGGTGTAGTAGAAGGTGTCGCAGCCCCTGGCAGCAAGATTGGAACTAGATGATCTTTAAGGTTTCTTCCAACCCAAACCACTCTATCAAAATATATTTTTTTTTTGGGTATCTGTCATTTGTCATGGAAAGACCACCACAACAGTTTTTGAGAATGTCTAGTTTTACAATTTTCTTGGACCTTTAAGTGTAAGGAACTGTTAAAAATGCAATTCTGTTGCTATTGAACTATCAGTTTCAGATTCCCAGAATTGTAATTATCCTTTGTTTCTTACTAATATGCCATAACATTGCATTAAAGCTTCAAACCATTCGGGAGTTGTAACTTTTGGGGTGCAGTGGTTGTATTGCAAAGGTTGCACTTAGCCAAAATAGTTTGCGCCCGAAACTGTTACAGAGACTTAAACAGTGGATAAAAACACCAGCATGTGGTAGTGGATAGCAGTGACACTACCAGACTGGATATGGGCTGGCTCATAGGGTGAGATAGCATGAGGGATTAGGTTTTGTTAATTTTGTGTGAATATGTAAAATGAAGTCTGTAGATATTCAAGAGGTGTGGTTCTTTTGTTTATTTTAAAAAATTATCCAAGGAAGTTAGGAAATTAAAGTTCAGTTTCTAGTTTTGTTTGCACAGTTTTGTTTGAATTGTATACAATGTGCACTGAGGTTCTCCTGTAGAAGGAGCTATAGATAGAAGTATATAGGATTATTGCCAGGTGTCCTGATTAAAAAAAATAAGGTTTGTTAATCGTACGTGTTTAAGGCGTGTCTGGGTCACTGGTGGGGATGATTGCTAATCTGAGCCATCTGATTGAACTAATTCAAAGTTTAACCCTTCTGAAACTTGCAGTGAAGAAGAGGAGAAACTGGCACAGACATGACTACACGGAGCCGGACGACGGCTCTAAGCCGGTGCAGGCGGGAACGCGGACCTTCGTTAAACAGCTGCGGGCTCGCTCTTTCCCGAGGTACACAGCCTGGCGTGCCCTGGGGGGGAGGCGGAGGAACGTGGGCTCCGTCTGCCTTAGGGGAGGCAACTAAATGTCTCTTCTGTTTCAGATGGATACATTTGCCTTGTCATGTAGTAGCATCCCCTGTTCAGTTTTGCACTGGGATATGTTACCTGTTGGGACTGCTGCAGGGTGTTGTGAGAGGTTTTGAGGGTTGGGGGTTTTGTTTGTTTTTGTGGGGGCAGTAGCATGACTGATTGTTTTCTGGGTTTTGTGCTTTAACTGCCAAAATATTGTTTATCTTTTCCTATAGTTTGAGAATAGTTCTATTTCATTCCAAATAACATAGAATATTCATATGAGCTGGTAGTCTGTCCATTCTCACATGCTTTAGAGGAAAGTGGGGAAATGTGGTTATACTTTGATCCTGATCTTGATTGGCTGTCTCACTGAAGAATAATGTTCTTTGGAAGAGCTAGTGGTGGTGGTTGCTGCTAGCAACATGTGTTTTAATGCCTTCTCTGAGAATTCCTCTTTCCCATCCTTATAAGTTATTCTTTTCAGTCATATAGAATGACTATCAGTTCCCAGGTTGTGTGACAATAGAAGTTTCTTTGCTTGTTGAGGTTGTTTTCATTGTCTTTTAATTAAATGCTTTGTATATAATATGGTGTCTGCTTCTTTTGGAATCAAATGTAGCCATTCCCATCTGTCCTCTCATGAACTGAGACTTTTTTTTTTTTTTCAGTAGTGCTTGGAGGGTGCTTTTCTGCTAATACTTTGTCATTTCTTTCCACCAGTGCTGATGAAGTAATTTTGAAAATGCATGGAAGCCAGCTGACACAAAGATACCTGGAGAAACATGGGTTTGATGTTCCCATTATGGTTCCTAAATTAGATGGTCTGGGACTCAGACTTCCTCCACCAACTTTCTCTGTTTTAGATGTGGAACGCTATGTAGGTAAGAGTCACTCCGGAGTACTTATTAAAATGATCCCGTCTGTAAATTAAAGTAAATATTTGCATGATTATAAGAGTTTTCACAGTGCTAAATATTTCTTCTAAATTCAAGACTAACAGAGAAAAAATGTAAAGCTATGGTTTGGAGTGGTTTTTTCCTTTTCTTCCTCTTTTTTTTTTTTTTTTTTTTTTTTTTTTTTTTTTTTTTTTGAGTGTGTCTCTTTTTTGGTAGATATGTGATAGGACTACAGCCTTATTTCCCGACTTAAAAGTAAGATTTCGATTTCAGTGTAAGCTACATGTGGAATGCTGGAGTTTTTTCCTGCTACATGTTGTAAATGAATAAAATATTATGACAATGGAATGAATCACTCTTGTGATGAGTAAGTTTAATCATTGGTTAGACTGTGTCAAAACTTAATATTTTAGACTCAGTAAATTGGCCTTTCTGAATTAAGTCTTTCTTCCTGCAACATTGCCTATCTTGATTTCCTCTGGCAGGAGAGCTGGAGATTCCTAAGAAACATTTCTTTCTTATCAGATCTCTTTACAATCTGTAACTGTTTCAGCCACATGTAAGTGTGTATTAAAGAGAAATAGAGACTGAGCCAATTGCAGCAGGAATTCTCTTGTAACACATGGTACAGTTAGGAGGTCTGTGTATGGCCTTGTCTATGTTCTGGTGGTCACCTAATGTAATGATGTGTGCTGAAAGGAGGTTTTCTGTCCATCAATAGGCACCAGAATATAGAATGTTGGAACCATTTTGACCTGCCAGGTTGTCCAGCTTAGAGGAAAAATTGGAATGCCACGGATTTACCTTTCTATCACTGAAACTGAAAATAAGAAAACTGAATAAATACTATTTCAACTGGAATTTATCAGGATGATACAAACTTGCAATTTTAAAGTAATTATATATATATATAATGTACATCTAGACATGTTCCAACATTCCAAAATTAATTGTCAAATTAAATGGAGATAAAACAATTGCTCTTACAATGTTTTTGTTAGTCCTTTCTCTTGGCTAGAGGTTGATTTCTGCTTCACTAGTTCTGTAGGTGTATCACTTCAAAATACAGGGTGTGTAAACCAGTCCTTGTTGTCATCAGAAATGAAGCACAGTTATGATAATTATTAAATGAAACGACTGTATTTGCAAGTTGTGCACATATATAGGGAAGGTGGAGGTATGCTGACAATTTATAGTAAAATGGGGAGTAGAGCTGCCTTGATGACTTTCTCCATGCTATTCTTTCCAATTGTAGCTATAACCCCCCTCTTTTTTTTTTTTTCTTTATTAGATGTAGACATTCTATACTACTCTTTTTGGTTAACCACAAAGAAAGTGGATTTATTTTTAGAGTGTTTTCAGTTCTGTCCTTAGCTGATTATAGTAATTAAAGTTAAACCTAATAAAAAGTTGGTTTATGCTGATCTGTCTCTGTTCCAAGAGAATACTGATAGTAGTGAAATATTTGTGCAGAAATGTTTTGATAAAGGCTGGAAAAAAGTTAAATTTCTCTTAAACACCTGAAGTGTCTTTTTTATCTGTCATAGCCTTAAGAAAGTATTCCTGTTTTTCACAGGTGGTGACAAAGTGATAGATGTCATAGATGTAGCAAGACAAGCAGACAGTAAAATGAAGCTCCATAATTATATTAAATATTTCACAAATCCTGACCGACCCAAAGTATTGAATGTGATCAGCCTGGAATTTTCAGACACAAAGTGAGTATTGACTTCAATTCCTTGAATGTAGGAAGTGGTTTTCACTAAGCTAAACAATATGTGTGAGAGTATAATGCCTGTAGTGGTAAAGAGAGGAGGATGTGTTTATTTTATGTAGACAGCTAGCATGATGTAATGTCAGTATAAAACATTTATTAATTCATAAATAATATCTTTGTAGGAAGCTGTCATTTAAAAAGAGACCTTCTTACGCCTGTTTATATTTACAATTCTTTTTTGTTTGTTTTTTTAAAAGGATGTCTGAATTAGTGGAAGTACCAGATATTGCCAAAAAGCTTTCGTGGGTGGAAAATTATTGGCCAGATGATTCTGTCTTCCCTAAGCCTTTTGTTCAGAAGTATTGCTTGATGGGTGTCCAGGACAGCTATACTGATTTTCATATCGATTTTGGAGGAACATCAGTTTGGTACCATGTTCTCTGGGTATGAATGCTTCATGATTTTCAGAGTCACATAATATGCCCAGTTAGAGTGGACCCACAAGGATCATCAAGTCCAGTTCCTGGTGCTGCACAGGACTTTCCCCAAGAGTCACACCATGTGCCTGAGAGTATTGTTCAGATGCTTCTTGAACTCTGTCAGGCCTGGTGCTGTGATGACTTTCCTGGGGAGCCTGGTCCAGTGCCCTGTTCCAGTGGTTATGATTATGCAAAACAAAACTGGTTCAATGTGCAGCCTTCTGCTATGGCATTATCACCTGTATTGAATTTTGTGCTTGAAAAGCTGGGGGAGAAGCTTGCCAAGTGAATTACTCTTTGGTGTTGCATTTCTGTGCTTCTGTTTAGCATGCCATTGGTGACTTCTAGACTGTAATTGGTTGACTGATCACTTTAGTAGACTGGTAGGTGATGTAGTGAGGTTCTAGTAGGAAAAGAATAACTGAATGAAAATCATTGACATACTCAACTTTCTATTCTTCTCACAAACTTGGACCGTGTATACATCACAGAAGAGGCAAAGTGATTTCATCTTATGTTTTCTCATTTGCATGTGTGATTATATCCATGAATTCTTTATAAAAGTTGGAATTTTTTAATCCTCTGGTTTTGGTTTGTTTGCTTTCTTTAAATCGTAAGACACTAACTGGTTAGTGTACTACGCCTAAATTTTGGTGGATTACAGTTGTGAAACACTGGAGCAAGGGAGCCTTGAACATGCTGTAGTGGGAAGATGGAATACTTGCCATTAGATCAATATGTTACTTCATTAGGAGTGACTCAGAGGTTGTAGTATGCGTCTAGAAGGACATTAATTTATTTGATATTTTTGTCTAAATAGGGTGAGAAGATATTCTATTTGATCAAGCCCACTGATGAAAATTTGGCTCGTTATGAGTCTTGGAGTTCATCTGTCACTCAGAGTGAAGTATATTTTGGGGACAAGGTTGACAAGTGTTACAAATGTGTTGTAAAGCAAGGACACACTTTATTTGTTCCAACAGGTAAGATTTTACTCTTTTTATTACTCTAATTATTTACTCTTATTACTTAACATGTTTAATCAACAAGAATTAAGACTATCATAAAATAAATGTGTTACTGACATTTGGTATCCCCTAAAATATCAGAACAGGCATTTTCAAAACAAGTAATTAGCTTTTAAGCTTGCCTGACAGTCATAACAGGAATGAAAGGGTGTTTGCTACCCAATTAGAACACACTAAATTAAAGTTTAATTTGTTTATCAGGGAAATAGTACCACAGATAATTCACTTTATGGTAGATATCCAGATGGAATTCTTATCTTCATTTTGTAATACAGTTTGGTTTTTACAGATTCGAACATTGCAAGACCTACTAGGCATAATTGTTACAAAAACATCACGTAAGCTTCCTATGCTGTAGGCTAGAGGATTAAAAATACAAGATGGGTGTTTTTCTTGCTTCATTTTTTGTTTTGGTGAGAAATGCCAAAACAATTAAACTTCTTTATTAAAAAAAAAAAAACAAAACCAAAAAACACACAGAAAAGTCCTTCAAAGAAAATAGCTACCCCTCCCAAACTCCCAAATACCTTAATTTGTAAATCTTTAGTTAAAGTCAAACCATATTTTGCCAATAAAGTGCCAGGTTTTTGTATTTTCACCTATCCAACTTATCTGTATAAATACTTTCTATTACTTTATTATTAAAAATTTGTACTGGGTGCTATCTTCCCTTTTTTTGGGAAAGGAAGCTTTAAATACATGGAACAGGAAAGTGGTTTGTGATTGTACTTCTGGAGTAAGCCCTGAAGATTATGGTCAGTACCTTATTCTGTCATGGACTTCCTGGACTGCTGCATTTTTCTCATAGCTCAGTTCTCTACCTCTGAGGTTTAGTGTTTACTGTTCTATTTCATAGCTTGTGTAGAATAAATACTCCATGGTGAGGCCTCTCTGTGCACTTAACATTCCTGAATAGCTAGAGCTTTTATGCATATATACATTTTTATTTTTTTTTGGCAACAGATGGCATTAATTGTCTATGTTTGAGTGTCAGTTCACACATCTCTGAACAAAGAGTACAGAATTACAGAGTGAAGAACTTTATTGTGACCCCCAGATCTTTGAAAATAGTTACTGCTTTCCAAATCATCAGCTGAATCTGAGCTCTCACTGTAATGTGGCCTAAAAGAAAGGTATCATCAAATGTGTACATGTATTTGCATGTGTATACACATAAAATGGTACTTCTAGTTGTAGATGCGTGTATACACACATATACTTCTGATGGAGTATAATGTAAGAACCAGTAAATGAAACTAGGTTTCAAGATGGGTGTTTAGAAAAATGGGAAATCTTGAAATACTGAGTTACAGAGTGACATCTACTGAAAATCACTTCCACTGTTCCTGCTTGCGCTGATGCTAGTGGATGGCATAATTATTTTATATTCTCCGAAATATGTTCAGAGTTATTTAAATATTATTCAAGATATTCTGTGTAGTTTGCACCAAATTTTCTTTTCTTGTTACATAGACCTTGATCAAAACTGCAGCATAAAAATAGCAAGTAGGAATGTAAAACAATTAAAACTTGGAGTTTATACACGTATGCCATGAAAATCCTTGATGTTGATGCAACAGTGATGGGGCTTTATTGTCAGTTTTGTCAGTGTTTGGAGGGATGTGTGTTTAAAGGGCTGAAATAAACATATCCCTTGGAGAGTCTACTGTGATGATGATGAGTGAAAAATTGAAATCACATACTTAAGTTGCTGCCTGGGGTTAAACTATGACAGTAACTGAACATCCTTCTCTGCTGCATCGTAGGTGTGTTGCTTAGTCAGCATAGTTGTTTGGCTTCAGGTCTTTTTACGTGTGGCACCAAAACAAATAGAACTGTTTGTTATTAACTGAATTAGGTCATGGATTAATGGTGGTTTGTACTATGTAGTTGCTTGTGAGTATGGTCTGATCTTGCCTCAAGCAGAGGAGCTTCCTGTGTTTGTGCATCTTGCCTACAGTCAGGGAAACCATGAGATAATCTGCAAATGTCTGGCCAACTCATCTTTTGTCAAAGATCATCTGTATGCATGCAAAACCAGGAAAAAGAATGTAGAAAGAAAAAAGTCTATTTGTAGTTTATTTACATTAAAGCTGCACAGTATAAATTCTAAAGGTAACTATTTTTAATCAGGAAGCTCATATCATATGTTCTCTTGTGTACTTAGTTGAAATAATCCAATAGTAATTAGTCAGATTGTTAGCACGATGTTGGCTCTGCTTTACCATGTTGAATAGTGGAGTTCACAGGGACAATATTTCAATTATGTGACAAATTTTTATAGAGTGTCTAGACTGGGTTTTAAACTGATCATAATTTCACTTGACTTAGAATGACTGTATGTAGAATAATTTATGGAACCACTTCTGAATTCCTACTTGAGAAACTTCAGCATTGCTAAATGACTTTTTTATGTTGTGCAAACAACCCAGTTACTGTAAGCACATGCAAATATTGAAAGACATATAACTTCCATTTTGTTTTTTTGACTTTATCTTTTGTTCAGTATATTTTACTTCTCAGTTGCTTGTTTTTATGGATCAGAGTGAAAACTTTTACTTGAATTTTTACTTGAATTTTAGAGGGAATTTTTACTTGAAAAGTTGGCTTAGCATCCTTTCCTCTCTCAATGATAAATGTCTTGAGCTTCACTCTTTCAGAAAACTACAGTTCCATTATATTTCTGAAACGCTGTAGTTTACGTGTTGTCAAAACTTAGATTACTTTTTACTAGCACAGAATACAGATTTGTTAGCTATTTTTTTTCTTTCAGGAACAGCATTTTTACTTATATATGTTTTTAAGAACAGCCTTGGAATAATTCATATGTATGTATTAAGTTTCACAATCTGTCATTTCAGGCTGGATTCACGCTGTGCTCACATCTCAGGATTGTATGGCTTTTGGAGGAAACTTTTTGCACAACCTCAACATTGGCATGCAGCTCAGGTTAGTTTCAGCTCTTCCTATATTTTTTCCTCAGTAAGTAGGACATTCTTTTCGTAGAGATTTTTCCTCATGCACTTAACCAGGATGAAATTGGTACAGGCTCTCAAACAGACAATAGTGGCGTTTTCAGTTAGAATGTAACAAGCACGTTCTCTTATTTGACGTCTGCAAAGTTTATTTCAAAAGCAAGAATTTAAGTGAATAAAAGGAAAAAAAAAGGAAGAAAAAATCCCTCTACTGTGGAGATTAGTGTAAGTGAGTAAAACAAAACTAAGCAAGCCCAGGTGTGTGATACTGAGTTGAAATGAGTGTTCTCAAGTCAGCATTGCTCTAAGGGCAGCTGTATTTAGTTTTTGTCCAAGATGTAGAGCTGTCTTCTAAACATATTGTTTTTATTTATTACAGTGGAATCCTGATAAAATTCCATCTGTTAAAAGATCACACATTGGGTTTGTATCCTAGTTTTATGAAGTCCAACTTTATTCTTAGAAGTGCCGCAGTCAAACTTGATAAGGTCAGAGCCTGAATGAGACCAGAGTTCAATCTTGTCTGTGGTCTTGTTGGGATTTAACTATATGGTACTTGACTTCTTTTATTTATCATGGCCATGGTTATTTTATTTTATTTTATTTTGGACATTGTGTCAATTTGAATGAATTACATAGTTGAATGATGAATTTGATAATTCAAACATTCATGTTTTATAATGTTTGCATTTATTCAGGTGTTATGAAATGGAGAAGAGGCTAAAAACCCCGGATCTTTTCAAATTTCCTTTTTTTGAAGCCATCTGTTGGTTTGTGGCCAAAAATTTACTGGAAACATTGAAAGGTAATTCTTGTTTTAAGAGCTGCATATGTATCTGCTTGCATAATTCCTTTTCTCTTCATTGATAATGAAGAAAATTGCACTGCTGTTGTGTGAACAGGGGAAACTTCTTAAGCCGGAAAACTAGACTTGAATTACTTCTTTTTTTTTTTTCTTTTTTTTTGGAAAATCACATTATTTTTTTACCGTGTTTTAGTGAGGACTGCATTGTGAGAGTCCTAGATCCAGCAGCTCTTATTTTTAGTAAATGATCTTTCTAAAAACTACTTTGATAATTAAAAGTAATAATAAGCAAGAGATGATTAAAGGTAGTGAAGGGTAACTTGCACTGGACAGAGATGTTAGTGCATTTGGTGGTAATTAATGCCTCATAGCCTGCTGCTGGAACCTTTGAACTATTTTATTACTTGTTTTTCATCTAATGCTGATGCTGTATCTGGTCAATGAAAATATTCTCGATTAGAAAGGCAGAGTATCTGAGATGCTGGCACAGTGTAATTATACCACCAGGCAAGTAGGATTAATTTGCCATTATTTCGCAAGACTTTTTAAAGCAAGATAGGAAACGTATTTCTGTGGTATCAGTTTTAATCTCAGGCTTCTTTCATATAATTTAAAACCTTTGAGTACCCTTTGATAGCTTTTCCTTTGAGCAAATGATTCTGTGAAATAATCCCATCAGTTTATGTCCACGAGTTTCTTCTTGCTGGCTTCACAGCTGAACAGAGAAGTTTTCTTTTGACCTTTTCAGTCACTGTGCCTATTGCCTTCTGCTCTTGGTTGTGAAGGGGAAGATTCTGTGAGGGCTTCTTCTTCTGTGAAGATTCAGTTGCTTCAGGGCAACTGAAAGTTGTATCAGTTCCCATGAGCTGTGTTAAATCATTTATATCAGTGCTTATCCAATAGGCATCTCCACAACCTCCTGTTCTTGACTGTTGCTGTTTTTTTCCAAACTTCATCTATTCTTTAATTGCTGTATTTGTACCCATGTATAATTGAGTTTGAGAGAATGTCTGCCTGACTTTGCCTTTTTTCCTCAAATATCTTGCCCCTCTGCCTGCTCTATTTAGTCTTAATAATATGATTAATTTCAAAGGGCAGAAATCAACCTTTAGAGGAGGCTGCTCAATTCAGCCTCTGCTTTGAAAGAGATCAGAATCTAAGGTAACCTTTTTCTAATGCGGAAATAGTTGCAAGTTTTTGAAAATTATCTATTCTCCTTTCAGCAAATGGAGACATTGAACAACCTTTGTTTCCAAAGTGACAATCTAAAGTTTCTGGTGAACCTAAAGCAACTCAGAAATCTTGCCAAATAGAACAAATTAGTGAAAAACTTTTCCTTCCAAAAAGGAAGTATTTTTATCTTGAAAAATTGCCTTGGTTGGCCTCAGTCCTGCATGCTTAATGTTTACAAACTCATCAGAAAACCAGTGGAATATGTATATTTATATGTATATTTCTATATCAATTAGTAAACTATAAACTGTGTCTGTTCACCTCCCTCTTCCTCCTCCCCTTTATATCCCATGACTCCTTGAGTTCATGGGCTATGAGCCCCTTGTGACTTGTGTCTTAGGGAAGAGATATGAAACTTACTCTCATGTTATGTTTAATCTTTGGCTCAGCAGATGTTTGTTGCTGAACAATGCAACCTATAAATGCATCATAAAAAATAAAAATTGAGGTTTCCATGGCTAGAGTGAAGTTCATGTTGAGCTTTGGTATCAAGATGAGTATGAATTAGGTGTTTGCCAGTCAGAATCCATTGTTCTGTAAATAAGGGATGGTACCAGTTTGGTTGTGTAAGGTAATGGTGATTGTGTATGGTGATGGTTGTTAGTAGTACTTTATATAAAATTCAGGTCAGTAAGCAAAATTAACACACCATATCTTTCTGGTTCTTTTTATAAAATGGTAACAGGGCCATAAACATTTTGATTTTACCTTTTCATTGGCAGAAAGTGTTCTACAATAAGTATTGTTGCATTCACCTAAGTTATTTTTCTTTGTAGTGTTTAGGGCCTCAGAATAGGCAACTTGTTAATGTATCCAGTACTCATTAATTTGGATTACCTTTATTTCTTGTAGTCATTTCTATTGCATCTAAACAATCCTGCCTGTGGTACTGCATTGTATTCTTAAAATTTTATCAATTGAGTCAGTTAGTGGGGCAGGAAGACTTCTGCTGCAGCTTAAAGCCTGCCACTCCTCCTCATACCCTTGGAAAAGTAGGAGGGAGACCTTTGAGAGATGAACAACTGTTCAGTCACAGAACTTCCCTTTTTCTGCCAGCATACATTATCCATAAGACCCGTGTTATATTAGTGTATTCTTTTAAGGGAATAAAATGAGCCAAATAGTTCTAGTGTTGAACCATTTCCTATGGGCAAGTGGAAATATTTGTCAGGAATATGAGGAGAGGTTGTAATCTACTTTTGGCTGTTTATAGAGTGCTTGTTTTGTCCCTTCTTCTTTTATCCCCATGAAGGAAAAGTGAAAAGGAAAAGGGGTTGCAGTCACTTGAGGGCACCAGCTTCCTTAAGAAGAGAAGCTTCTGTAGCAGAGTGGTTTCCACTCCCTGTCCTCTTTGATTTTAGGAGGAAAAATGCTGTAAATCATGTGAGGGAGAACTGTGATAATTGGAAAGGTGACAAAAAATTTTGGGGAGCTAATGTGAGCAATTTGCTGTATGTATGGGAAGAAGTAATACAAATTCTAATTTAGAGATACATCCCACATCCTTCTGATCCCCTTTGACTAAAATATTTCTCAATGAAATAAAAGTGATTTATTTCTTCAAATATATTTGTTCTGTATTTTAGATCTGTTTTTTTTTTTTTTTCCTAACTGACCTTTTCTGTAATGCAAACTAACCCTAATTCACGCAAGAATAAGTTGGAAAAAAAGAAGGTTTTATGTAGAATCACTTTAGGGTTGGATTTGTTTGTTGTTGTTACAGTATGCACATAAATACAGGATGTCATGTTTCATTTGCTCGCACAATTTTTCCTTTAGTGTGCTCTTGCACAATAGCAGCTTTATTGGCTGAAGGGTAGGTATCATTCTATTGTTTTCACTGTTAACGTGTTTCTAAATTGGTTTCTGTATCCTTTTTAGAACTGAGGGAAGATGGCTTCCAGCCTCCAAGCTATTTAGTGCAAGGAGTGAAGGCTTTACTTACTGCTTTAAAATTATGGATGAAAAAAGAAGTAAGTATAAGGGATTTTGTTTGCTATTTTGGTGAGCTCTCTCTTGATTTAGAGCTAAGTTAAGGTCTGTGCCCTTTTAAAGTTTAAGATTATTTTTATCTGTTAATGAGTACTGAAGAAGTCTATGGAGAGTATATACTGCTGATCTGGGGAGGAATCATCATGACAATTTTATATTCCATGATGCTAATAAAGTCTATTAGTCCTATTAATAAGCTGGAGTATTGTAGCTGATAAAAGTAGAATCTTGCTTCACCTTTAGAATGGGATAAGAATGCTGGAGTATAAGGAGATAAGGTGAGGGCTTTTTTCTAAAAGTATGTTTATATAATCAATTAATCCTGGTCTGAAGCAGTGGAGGGGTGGAATGCCCTGCTATTTAGCATTTTCCATTAATGTCAGTGGTTTGGAAAGTGCATTTCAGCTACATCTGCTAAAGAGTCTGTGTAGATTCAGACTGAGGAATATTAACTTCAGTTGAATACTGTCCTTTCTGAACATTGATTGGCTCTTGTAAAATTGTTAGTATGCCATCAATGCTGGCTTTGCTGGTGCTGTTCTCTTCAGAAAAGCTTATTTGTTTTGGCACAGAACTGGATCTGGCCTAACCTCATGTGTTTTTTCATGTGCCTGTGCTAATAAGCCCTCTTGGAACCAGTGCTGGTGGGAAGTGCTGTTCACTGACAGGCAGTTGTTTCTGACTGAGCTTATTAATTCCAGTTTGTTGCTGGCTGTGATGACTTGAACTGGCTCTTTGAGATCTCTTTGGTGTTTGTATCCACAAGTTCTACTTTTAGGAGAGTTTACATAATTGCACAATGCTGTATGCAGTGAGCTCCCTGGAAGTGATGATGAGGTGCAAATGCAGAAGTAGTTATTATATGTGGCATCTGTTGGGGCCCAGCCTGTGTAGTGTAACTGATTCCAGCTGAAGCTCTGCTGGCCCTCTGTGTGGGTTGCCCAGTGTCTCTTATCCGTGCTGTCCTGGATCAAAGCTAGTCTAGTGAGCAATGTAGCAGTATTTACAGGACGTGCCTAAGCTGATAAACCACGTTGTGAATCCAAGCTCTCTCTGGATCTGTGGAATGGATAATAAGCTGGTCAGGTAATCAGACTGCTGATAACTGAGTTCAAACATAGCCCATATAAATCCTTATTTTAATTTGAAATTGGATTGGAATTCCTTTTTTCTAGATAGCTGTAGTACAATATTGTAGCATTTGTGTACTGTCTAGTAGCTCATTAAGTAGTTTGATTAATACTTCATGTGGAGTGTGATATATTTTCTACTTTTCTGTGGAAGAAAAATCAATTGCATTTGCTGCTTTCTGAATGCTTATTAATGAGACCTGAGAGTATTCCCAAACCACTGGCTGAACAGACACATCAATTCTGAGGAAACTGCAGAGCATCAGTGATCTAGCCAGGATGCTGTCCACCAGCTATCATGTTTTGTACCTTATGTTCATCTTTTCTAGCTACTGCTTCATGTATGAGCTAATCTTTTCTTTGCAGCAGGCCATGTGTGGGATAGGATTGTAGCTGTATGCAAGTGAGGACAGGAGGAGCTGTGTACAGTGCTGATTTCAGACAAATTCTGAAAAACAAATGACAAATGTCTACTCCTCAATTGAGGAACCTACTCATGAGGGCAGACATTTGTATCTTGGAGTGTGTCTTTTCGAGATAAATTATTATTCTTATTATGTGTTGTGTATGGTTTGCTTGAGAACTTCAAACTCCTTTTCAGCTGGGCAGTGGTGTCTTCATTTCTGCAGTGTTTAAAAACTGCCAAAAATTAAAAGAAGCTGAGGACAGAGATTGAGTGATACTAAAATTATCTTAGTTTTCATGTGTTGAGTTGAATTCAATTTGTGCAAGGCTTTCATCCATGTGTGTGTCTGCCCATTTCTTTGGTGCAGGCCAACATTGTGCATGCTGGTTGATACACACAGTAGTGATGATGCCCAGTCATCTGAGCTCTCAGATTTTAGCTCTGACTTCTTCCAGCTTGCATAAAGAACAGGTCTCAGATTCAGTTTTTCAGATGCCTGATTCGTGTACCAGTAAGATTATTTTGGGCAACTGTTCTGTGTTTTTAAAAAAAGATACTGCTAGCTGTTGTAAAACATAAAAAATAAGTGGAGGAAAGTATGTGAGGTTTATTATTTCCATTTTTATTTTTGTGTGTGTTTAAGGGTTGATATATCTCACCGTCATGCTAGTCTCCAAAGAGGGGTTGATACATTTGCCTATCGTGATTTTTTTTATCTTTACCTCTTGTTTTAAGACAAGTTTCTTTTTCACTTGTGGATTTCCAACTCTTAGAAAACCCTTTCTTCAAGCTCTTGAATGAATCATAGCTTTCTTTCATTATTTTCTTTACCTGCAATTGACTATTTTGTTACTACTGCTTTTCCTACTGTAAGAGAATTCCTCAGTCCCTAAGGCTGCATGTTTCTATTTCCAAGAACCAATATGCAGAGACAGTTTAGAAACAATTTATTTAATAATGATGATAATTTTTCAGACATGGCACCTATAAGTATTTGTATCTCTCTGCCACAGCTTAATTGAGAAAACTTTAGTGTAAATAGATAGCTTTTATAATGACAAACAAATGAGCTTGCCTGTGGAACTCACTTTGCACAAGGAGCTACTATAAATCAGACTGGCAAAATAATGTGTTTCTGATACAAACTACATTTGCATTAGGAAGGTTTTTTAGTGTTTTTAAACCATAGAAGCTTTGAAGTCTGTTTTTTGGGAGATTCTATTGGTCACTTCCTCTTGAAGCCTTCATGAACAGGAAAGCTTTTGGGAGAGTGAAGTCCCTAAATAGAAAGGATAGATAGAATGGTGTTAATGGTCATTTTAACTTGCTGGAAAAATGACACAGCTTAGTTACAGAGGTGCTGTGCCCTCAAGTGTGAATGTGTATAGGTGATGTGTTCAAAGAATGAAGAATGGTAAATAACAGCAGCTGGTTTAATCTTTCCTGTAGAATTAATGGCACTGAAATGAATGATTGTACCAAGATTATACATTCATGTTGGGTTTTTTTTTAGAGAGGGAGAAAGCATTTGTTTTAATGACTGAGAGGAAGCCAGGTTCAATGAAATACACATACAGTATTGAATTGCTTCTAGCAATCACTTTGCTGCTGAATCTAATTTTTGAAGTGTGTGTTGCTGAAAGTGTTTTGGATGCTTTTCCATTTAAATAGTTGATTAAAGGGGTAGCAGAATTCATGTCAGTCATTCTGGTCTACGTGTGAGTGCTGTTTTGTCTGTTTAATTCTACCTAAAAGTGTTTTGAGGGACGCTTAAACTACATACAAAATGTTAAACATACTCTTAACTAGATCTAGCTGTAGGGTGTTTGGGCTTACCCAGATTAGTTTGTATGTATATATGAAATCTGGTACAGTTTCAGAGGATTAAAGGGAACATAAACTCTCAAGGCTTTCTAAATTTTTTTATAGAGAATGATTTTTTTTTTTAATTGCATTCTCTAACCTACTAGGTTCTAAATAAGCTAAGAAAGTAATTTTTAAAAATTACATGTCAGGAAGATGTCTAAAAATTTGCACCTTAGTTACTGATGATTATTTTTTGTTATTATTATGTTATTCTTGATTTGTGCTTTAGATTAAATTTTTGCCATGGTGACATTCCCTTAGTCTGTAGCTGTTTTGAAGGTGACCAAAGAACGTCTGAAATATGGCTCAGTACTGACCATGCTAAAGGGGAAAAAAGTTGATTGCTGTACTGAGGATGAAAAAAAAATGTCAGTATGACTTTGTATTACCTCTTTCTTGGATTGTTGGAGACATTTGAGGGTAATCTGCTGCCTACTAAACCTTGGACTGGATGCTTCTGTGTGTGTGCTTATGTGTCTGCCCTGGCAGTTTGCAGTTATTATTGCAGAAGTGAATCTTTTTTTTTTTCCCTTTTACTTTTTTTCCCTGTAGATTTGTTTATTTCATATTATTTCTGCTTTTATCTGAAAAGAAAAAATGAATAAAGTATCTTTTCTTCCCCTTTTGCATACAGCTTGTAACAGAACATGCCTTTGAAATTCCAGACAACATTAGGCCTGGGCATCTCATCAAAGAGCTCTCTAAAGTGATTCGTTCTGTAGAGGTAAGAACAGAGGCAAATCTATGTAAACCTGAAGGGGAAAAAAACCTTTGAATCAGGGAACTTTGTAGTAGTTATGCTCCTGGTTGACCATATTCACCGTTTAGTTTATTAAACGTTCATTTAATAATAGAAGATCAAAAAGAAAACTGTTGACAATACTAAGCTCTGGGTCCTTCAGATAAAAAAATATATAGTGAAATTTTTTATGTTTTTAGATCAGTGTTTCTAAAATGTTCTCACTTATAACTACTTAAAAGAATTACTGTTAATGTGTTGTTAAAGAATTTAATTAGAAATTCTGTGTGTACTCCATTCTCCTACCCACGTGCTTGTTAGCTCTGGTCCAGTTGTCATCTCTGTTGCTCGCTTTTGTGTTTTGTGGCTGTTTGCTATATAGTCAGTGTGGGGGGTTTCCCTTTCCTTTTCTTTGATTACCTATACATACCAGTGTTTGGCTCCTTTATTCCTTACTGAATATCGATGCTTGAAAAGTTCTCACACTGGCATGCAAAGAGAAAAAAAATCATCAAACATGTCTGCCCTATGCTGCCTCCCTGAGTAAAACACTATGTTTTGGTGGTAACTTTTGGTGCTAAGCACCACTATTGTGGAATAGCGTAAAAGCCCCAAATGGGAAAGAGGTGCAGGACTAAGTACATCAAATCCAAGTGAAATATGTACTGTTTCTCTAAAAGGTCTAACAGTTTTAGTTGTATCACTTACATTTAATTAAATGAATAAGAAGCAGCAATAAATATGTGGATTTATTCCTCTGAGATGATTCTGAAATGTGTTCTTAATTACAGGAAGAAAACAGCAAACTAGTTAAAACTCAGGGAATTCTTGGTGTGTCTCCAATTTCACGATCTTCACATGAAACAACTTCCCCTCACCACTCCAGGCGACGGGTGAGGAAGCTGCGAGACCATGCTACCAAAACTCCTTCTAATCTGGACATCCTGGAACTCCACACTAGGGAGGTACTGAAAAGGCTGGAGATGTCACCGTGGGAGGAGGCAAGTATTATGTTATATGCAAGAAAAACAAAACCAGAATAAGTTTCTAATCTCTATGGAAAAGGAAACACTTGTAAGATGTGTAAGAATACAGATTTATGACACTTTGTCATATGAGATGTGGATAGATTTTTGATTTGTTTTGAGTTTTCCTGATAGGAATATCTCTTTTCCGTGATGATTTTCATTTTTTGGTGGAGGTTCCTTGGACATTTTGGTTCCGAGGGTACCCTGAATCCACTACCCACTTCAAGTACAGTTTTAGAATTAGGTCTGCAGTAGCTGTCAATTGCTATTTTGAATCAATTCTTTGAAGAAAAGGGAGCTTGCAAAGCCTTGATTTGGTGAGGTTCTGAGCCAACCTGCTTTTCCATGTGTTTTTACACAGCTGTTTCTTAGAGTTCATAAGACGTGGAACAAGAGACATTCATTTAGCCCCCAAAGACAGGAAGCTGAATTTAAAATTTACCACAAGTAGTTAACCCATGCAGTTCATTGCCACAAACAAATGTTTGGGAGAATTAGTCATTGTCATGCAATGTAGAAATAAAATGTTCACTATCATTATGGACTTGTAAATTAAAATTATTTTATATGTTCCTGGTTTGGGACATAACTGATTTGCCATATACTCTGAAATAATTTGCAATAATAAATTGTTTTAAGCTAAGAAAGTTCTGCTTATGGCAGGTTACTTTCCATTACTACTGTTTTGCTGTCCTCTAAATAGGTTATGAGATACTAATTTCAGGGACCAGATACCCAATCCAGGAGTTATAATGTTAGTTCCAATCCCAGCTTTTGGCCTGCCTGTCTCTATTGATACTTCTCCAAAGGAAACATAAAAGGAGTATTATAGCAAAGTTGTAGTTGTGTCAGATGCTTCAGGAGAATATAGGTGGTTCAAGTAAGAAGAAGGTGCAGTCATCTTCTGAAGTTTTTTTTTTACATCCAAACTTGTTTTGCCTGAGCTTTCTTCAGTTAGTTATTCAAGTGGTAACCATCTTAGTGCTGAGTTTCAGCTTTAATGGAGTGCAGAAAAAAACCAATTGAATTTATAGGAATAAATAATAAACAACACTGCTTTTACTTCTTTAGGATATCACAAGCTCAAGACTGAATGGAAGATTTAACAAGCCCTTCCAGCCATCTTCTACAGTACCTGAATGGCGAACAAAAGACAATGATCTTCGCCTTCTGCTGTCAAATGGAAGAATAATTAGGTATAAAGGGTTGATTGTGGAGCACTTTTTCATAGTCATTGTGGTCTGGAGTATGCTAATTGTTAATAATGTTTCTATTTGTGGAGATCTGAATTGTTTTTATGAGTAAGATTCATGTTAGGAATACAGAAGAAATGTCTGTGTCTGCTGTCCCCTAGTGGAGCCACGCTTACGGAGTGAAGAGGAGGGGATTGTTTGTACATTCCTTTGTTACAGCATTTCATTCAGTTGCTCAGTTGAGTCTGTACTGAAGGGAATCCTCCAAAGTAGAAACAGTTTTTCGTATCCATCTATTACTGATCCTCATTAAAACTATTCTGGTGTTAAATTTCATATCTTGATGGAAATGGTGGTTGTACAGGAAGTAAAATGGGAATATGTATAATTCGGAATGAAGAGATCTCGAGAGCATGTTGTAAATAATGAAGGAAAGCAATTACCTCAGGCTTGTAAGATTAACATGTTTTTTTTTGTCTTGTGAGACAGAGATGAGAGACGTCCATTTACAGATCGAAGTCTTTACACAGCAGATAGTGAAGATGAAGATGACAGGACAAGGTCGAAAAAGACAACTGTTAAAGTAGAAGACCAGCCCTCAGGATTTGAAGGAGAAGGGAATGCAGAAGCAGATGCCCAGAAACCACTGAACAGTAAGATTGTCTCATATCCTATCAATTGAACATTGCGATGATCTTGAAGAGAGTCTAACTACTTCTAGTTAGTCCAACTAAAATTTTACCAAAGTATAACGAGGATAAAGTAATAAATCAGAGGAGTAATATTAGAAGTTCCATAAAACATTTGTTAAATATTATCTGTCTGCTGAAGAAGCTAACAGGATATAGATAAAAAATAAAAGTCACCTTTCCATGTTAGTGCCATCTGGAGTACTATGTACAGCATTTTTCAGAGTGGGGATTTTAACTGGTGTTCTGGAAGAGTATTTATTTTTGGTCTGTTTCATAATGTAAGATTGCTGATTTTTTTTTTTTTAAACCAAAATATACTTCAGTGTGAAAAGCTCATCACATCATTCACTGTAGGGAATGAAGAATCATAATATGCAGCTAATTTTAAACAAATCTCGATTTTCACTTTTTCTGTTCCATTTGGTGATTACATATTTGATCGTACAATTTTGTATGTTTTGATAATGTGTAGGTTTATTCCATACAAATGATGGGATGTAATTTAGCATTCATAGTATCTTATGCTTTCAACCTTTGCAGTGATCTACAAGGCTGGGAAAGAATTTAGGTTCTTTGTAAAAAAACATGACCCCCAATTTCCAATGCTTTAAATGATCCTTCACTGGAATGAATATTTTTTGGTCTTTCTGTTGCCTCAAATCTTCCTGCCAAGTGTTCAGCAGTGATGATCATACAGTGTATTAGTAAAGTATCAATATTGAATGCCTGTTGTTAGTGCCTATTTTTAGTAGTGCTGTCTGTGTGCAGTGACAAATTGCTTTGACATAGCTGTGCAGCTTTCTGCTTAATTATAAAAGTCACATCCTTTAGCAGTAGAGTTTATAAGGGCTCAAAGGGCATCTACTAGGAAACTTGAAACCAACACTTAAAAGACTCCTTTAGAGACAGAGTTCCCTGAATTTCCTGCAGAACAATTCATAACAACATTTGAGTCCACTGTCAGCCTGGATAAAATATTTAATTATTTTCATTAACAAAGCACATTATAATCCCTGTTAACTGTGCTTCCAAATGTCACAGAGGACAGTATTATGAAACCTGCGCATGAAAGAGATCTCTCTTGGTAGTAATGAAACAACAAGGGAAACAGATTGTTGAATGAAGGCTTACTGTGATGTTTTTCTACTTACAAAATTAAACAAAGCAAATCAAAGTAAGTTTTGTGCTTGAATCAAAGATTAAATCATGCAAAGAACTGGTAAATTTTCTTAAAAATTGTAGATCTTCTTTCATATAGAATGAATGTGGCAGTGTGTAGAACTAGAAGTGGATGCTGAGATTGTTCTTCCAGAAATTGAGTACTCAGGACTATTTGCTAGTATTTTTAGTTGCAGATTGAGGGTCTTCAAACTTCCCTATTAAAGATTACATATTTTGCTTATTTTACCTTCATTGAGAGTCTAAAGAGAGAGAAAGGGGGAGGTATTGTCTGCACAACTACCTGTTTCTATAACAGCTGCCAACTTCCATTGTTCCTACTGGGATGGAGGCCAAGAGGCAATGTCCACAGACAGATGCCTTTAAACAGATCAAGTTCTGTATAGCTTTGTGTGTCATGCCAAGGTCCTGGTTTTAAATGGTGACCCAGTGTTAACAGAGAGACAAAGATCAAGTGCTGTGCTTAATAAAGTGAGATACCTTGTGGGTAAGGGGAAGGGGATTAAGATGTTTTTTTTAAATTCACAGTAGCTTAGCCTGATCTTACAGATAATGACTGCTTTCATTCACCTGATTTCTGGAGAATTCCTCCCAGTCTCTGGAAGCATGCAAAGCCCTGACTTTTCTTGGAAAAGGCAGTAGTGTAAAGGAAAAATCCTTTGAACTATAAAATTGTTTTCTGTATCATACATGGTATTGCATATCCTAGAATCTTGTTTGACTTTTTGAAATGAGCCAAACGCTTAAGTTATCATCAGAAATCCCTTGAGTTATTTTGAGCTACAGTAATTTAAAATACTAATTTTATTGTCATGTATTGAGCATTACTTTATTTAGCTTAACTTCATATTCAGTGATGTTGCTCATTTAATGTGTTTGGATATTCCTCTTTCTAACACTTTCTGAAGTTTAATTAGTCTTCTCTTGCTTCTGGTACCAGCTGTTCATTTTATTCGCATTCTGATAATCTTATTTTTAGCTTTCTTCTGACTCTAAAAATAATTATCATTATGCAGTGTTTAGAAATTAATAATATCCCTTGAAATGTATTTCATGCCTTCTTGTGCGCTTTGCCACAATCTTCAGTAGAGGCAAAACCCTACTAGAATTGCAGTGTCTATATGGTTACAGCTAAATCTTGTATTCTTGCATAAGTAGAGTTAGGAAGAATTGTGTTCTGTTTATGCAGTTTCATAAAAAACTATGCTGAAAGCAAACCAACATTTCATCTTTACTTGTCTTCATTCCAAAGTTAATTTCTGATCTGTGTAGGTTTGCTTTCAGCATAGTTTTGTACGAAACTATAAGTACTTAAAAAGTGGTCTTGCTTTCTTTAGCCACTACTTTCTTGGCACAGATTCATAAATTTTTTTATTCTATTTGGCTTTTCTCCAAAAAACTTCTGCGACTTAAACGACATATTGTCATCTGTCGGACTTAGAAACGAGCCAGACAGAGGGTTTGTCCAGGAGGCCCTTATCTAATGAGAGAACTTACAGCTTTTTATACTTTTTAGAAACTAGCGCGTTACATCTTTATTGGTCCATACAATTGATTTTAACCCTTCTATTGGCTAAGGTTAAACATGAAATCACTTCTCTTTGGGAACTTTGACTATTATTTTGATACTGGCTAAAGCTGTTGATCAGAAGAGCATGAGAAACCATCTCTACAAAAACAGCACCTGTTTGATAAAGGCAAATCGCTGTTATTGTACGAGAGATCCAAAGTACCTTGAGAAGAGGTCTCAAGCTGCTTGCACGTGTATTTTGAGAAAGTTCCACCAATATTTTGAGAACGAGGAGATTGTTTACTTTTTGCTTTTGCTGTTCTTCAGACAGAAATTTTCCAGGCTAACTTCATGTTTTTGCTAGAGAGGCAATTACTTAAGCTGACTTTAAAAAAACTCTCACTTAAGCTAACTTTAAAAAACTCTCAAAAATAGGCCCAAAACCCACAGTTTTCAAAAATGTACCACGATAGTCATCTTCAGTGGATTAGCAGCCTTGACACAGGTACACACACAGCTCACTGGCCTTCCAAACACTTAGAAATGTGTCTCCTGCTCATGGTTCTTTGGGACATACGCTGTGTTTTAAGAGTATATGCTTCTGAGAACTGCTCAGCTGCTTCATGTTTGAGTTCTTTCAGCACTTCAAGTCATCCATGTGGACTAGGTAGCTGCTTTGATTAATTGCTGTGAAATATGCAAGTGTTTTTGAATTCTGTTTTGACACCTCATTCTCTTATTAGTTCTTTACCTTACCACTACCAAAAAGCCTGTCTAAGGTTGATATTTCCTCATCTTTCTTTTCAGGTCATTCTGTGATAAAGACAATGCAAGTTGTCATCACAGTAATAGTTAAGTATTTAATAGGTTTGCATTTTAACCCTGATTAGCAGGTCTGCGGTAGCACAAAACAAGCAGAATATGCCAGTAAATTGTGACATGAAAGGAAAATTGCAAGTAATGCAGTGATTTTTTTATCTTTAAGTGAATTCTTTAATGTCCTCTGACTTCCATGTTTAGTGTTTCTGTATAACTGCTTTTAGTTTAAACAAGGAAATTCCAGATTCAGAGAGTCTAAGGCAAGTAATATTGAAGATTATTTCTGATTAGCATTATATGAGAGCCACTTCTCTGACTCCAGCCTATACACAAAAGCAGAAATCGCCCAAGGTGCCATCTGTGAAGTATGTGGAGAGAAAAAAATGTATTCTTCTGCTGCACATGGTTTATCTTTCTGTCTTTATCCAGTCAATTGCTCAAGGAGTCTGTTGGTGATCAGTAGACAACTCATAGTTCTAAGCAAAATTGACTTGTGAGCCAAATCGGTGTATGGATGTGCTTTTGTTTACAGACTGTTAAAAACTAAGTATTTATTGATTTTTACTTCCAAAATAATTGTTAAATATTATGTTTAATAAATGTTGTGCCTTTTGATTTTTCTCTCTGCAGTGTTCTTTGAAAGCGTGAAATCAGAACTCAGGAATGGATCCTCAGAATACTCTGATATTTCTGATTCAGAAGAATCTGAGCCTGATTGCACTACACAGGTACAGCTAGAAAAAAGTCACAAAAGTGAAGCAATTAAATATAATTTTGCTCATACACTTCAAATTCATCTTGTCAAATCTTGTGTTAAAACAGCAATGACAAAGTATATAGTTCTTATTCAGGCTAGTAGGTCAAACTTAATGTTTTGCCTCACTCTTCATTTATCTTGATGTTGAGAAAAATGGTAAAATATGCTGTCTTCAGCCAAATTTTACAATCTTCATTGTTGTTAAAGTGGGGCTGACAAAGGATGAGCCCTGCTCTGGACCAGGCAATGTCTGAGAAAATTTATCTCCTACATACTTTGTTTACTTCTTTCATAAAGTCTAAATTGCAGAATTCAAATGATGAGTATCTACCACACAGTTTTGTTTTAGAGTAGGGTTAGTTGGAAACAATCTTACAGGTATCCAGTTTTTTAAATAAGCTGAAGTGGCTAAATCCTTTTTGAGTATTTTAGACTACTGGATGTAAATGGGAGGGTCTAGATTGTAGTGATTTCTTTAGAACTGAACAAAATATAAATGGATATATATTTACAAATACATTTTAATACAACTTCTAGTATTTAGAAATGTGCATACATATATATATAAATGTTTTAATTATTTTTTTCATTTGCAAATTTTTCTTTGACTTAGCAATTTCAATTTTTATTGGTTTGTAGTACAATGGAATGATTACTTCGGATTTTTGTTTCATGTTTCTGGAAAGCTAATGCTTTAGTCTTTCACTCAATTGTCAGCCTATTATTAGGCTTTACAAGAAGACTTCAAATTCCTACTTTTCCCATAGTAGTCAAGCTGTTTTTCTGGTATTTATTGTCTTTTATCTAGATGTTGGAATAAGTGATAGGAACCTTCATGATGTGTCTTCTTCTGATTTAAACTGCATTGTCAGCACCTCTGGCTCAGCAAGTTTCCTTTTCTTAAACATAGAATCATTAGTTACTCAAAAGTAGTATATGAAGTAGTATATCTCATCTTCACAGGAGCATGTGGGCAGTTAGGGATGACTCTGAAAAAGAGTGAATGTTTCATATTAATGGTGTTTGCCCTCTTAGTTTTTCCATATTCATCTGCTTTTTATTTTAAAGTAGTATCTAATGGAATAATTTTTCTGCATGTTTAAATTTGTCTTTTGTAAAAGTGACATATCCAAAATGAACTCTCAGTAGCTCCTCTAAATACTTTCAATGTTTTTGTATTGTACTGAAGATGATCTTAATAAAACAGTGCCTTTATTACTAACATGGAATCGTAGTTATAGTTTAATCACCCATTTGTTTTACCTTCCAAGTGTCAAAAATTAACAAGCTGCTATTGTGAATGAAACTATTATATAAAAATACCCCTTGGTGATACAATGCACTTCATTCATTCTAGTTCCATTTTCGATGATAGGGATAGTGGTGTCAGGCTTGGAGGATTGTGTTTTCCAAGTTCTGATCTTCAACTTTCGACACTTTTATTGAGCATCATGTATATTCCTTGGCTTGAAAAAAAGTTCTGATGTTCTCTGTACTTGTTGAAAATACATTTCTCTGAATTACCAAGATGGAACATATGTATGGTAGCCCATGGTAGCCCTTGCTTCATGTAGAGGCATATTGAGTCACATATGGTTGCTCCACCTTTGAGAAGCTGCTGCCCATACAAGCTGTAATCTCAGCAGGAGCTGAAAAGCTCTTTCATTCATGAAATGAGGCTGTGCCACTGTAAAAGAGGCAACAGCTGTTGCGTCTCTGTTCCTGCTGTGTTCTGGCTTTACCTGAGAGCTTCTGTCATTCATCAAAGAGATGCTGCTGCTTCAAGTTATATTTTGTGAGGGCAAGAAACAGAAGCAGATATTTGGGGCAGAATGTGTTACATGTAATAGCCAGCAGTTCTGGCTGCTGCTTGGAACCATACTTCTGTATTTGTTTGTTCTACCTTGAATATGAAAGATAAGAATAATACTCTCTTTAAAGAGAATACAATGAATTGTATATAATTTAATACATATGGTGTTTTTTAAGAAAATGGATTTTGGAAATGGTTTCTATATTGCTTGAACATATCCTCATCTGTATTACAAAATTTGGATGTATAGCATCTCAGTTGCAATATGCTATATATATCAGCTGCATTCTAAATACTGTATATGTAAAGAAGTTGGACCCAGAAGCTTTTGAATACTTCACTTAGCATAAATTAAAGTAGTGAGTCCATTTAGGGGGTTTGGTGACCATTCTGCATATTGTTTCCTCTTGTTTCAGGAGAAGGATTCCTCCTCAGAGGAGTCAGAAAGCTCAGGTGATGAAGAGAAGCAGGAAGTAACATCAAATTTCAAAGAGGAATCTAAGGTCATGAGAGACCTTTGTCAAAATACCCAGAAGCCATCTAGAATTGAAACTCCCAGTAAAAAGTAAGCATGTTGTGGGCATTTTTCATGAACTGTTAGGTCTTTTCACATATACTTATTGTTTTACCTTATACTAGAGTTCTTCAGAGGTTTCTGTTTTGAGCTGCTTACTACTCCTTTTTTTTTGCTTTTTTTTTTTTTTAGAGAATGTCCTACCTCGACAAGTACAGAAGAAGAAGCTATTCAGGGCATGCTTTCTATGGCAGGATTGCACTATACTACATGTTTACCAGGTCATACTCAAAGCACAGACTGCACAAATAAAAGAACCTCTCTTCAGGAACACAGAAGCTACCCTAGGAGTCGGCATAAAGACAGACAGCCATCTCAGAGCCACAAAACAATAGAATGTGGTAAGTATCTGAACTAATGACACTGCTGCTCTCTGCTTTTGGACAGACTACAATTTTAGATTTGTAGTCCTTACATAAGGAGTTTTTAAGTAAATCAGACAGATTTAAAAAGTTGTGTTCTTTGGTTTTATTTTGCAGTTTTTTTTTCTCTATAGAAATGGAATGTTCCTTCTGAAAACTGGGGCAAACTTAGTTTATCATCAGAATACCTCTTCTAAATATTTCTGTCTAAAAGTTTCGTGGCATCCTTACAAGAGTGGCAAAGTTGTGACTAGATTGAAAATGTAATCTCTTTCAGAAAAGATGGACAGAACCTTCATGGTTAGAGATTTCATGGCGAGTGTGTTGCCTAGATATCCATAGGAATAATCTGATAGGTGATTTTTCAGGCATCTTTGGAAGATTTTTGGCTTTACTTCTGAAATTCTGCTATGACTACAGTGCATTAAACGAGGTTCTAATCTTGCAGAGGAGGGGTCATATATTTTGTCAGTGGTATTTTGATGTCTGTGGAAAGCAGACATCTGTTAAATGCATTTTGAGAACAACAGGCAGAAGAACATTAGCACTAATCTCCTCAAAGGAGTCAAAATTGCTGGAACAGAGAGAAAGTCATCATGTTTGAAAATTTCTTGCTTGAGAGGGAAGTGGAAGAGGATTATAGCTTTGCTGACGTGAAACATGGAATCCCACCTACAACCAGGGCACTGATACAAAGAACTGATAGTATGTTTTATTTGTTTACATAGATAACAGGAAAGCCTGATGTGATGTCATGGACTGTGTTCTGGTAGTTGAAGCTCTAGGTCCTTAAAACCCACTAAATAAATGAATGAATAAATAAATAAATAAATGTGCCACCACCACTAACCATCAAACCATACAGACCCATTCAGTGCCTGTCCACTTCTGTAACTTTATGAAATGTGTAAGGTCCAGGTTTCCAGACTCTGGTGGGTTGACTTAGGCCAGCAGCTCAACACCCACACAGCCTCTTGTTCTCTTTCCCGCCACTGTGGAATGGGGAAGGGAGTAGAAATAGCAAAAGTGATAAGATTAATGGATTGATATGAAGGCGGTTTAGTAAAAGAAAAAAATGAGGAAAGAAACAGGTGGTATAAAGGTAATCACTCACTATCTTCTTCAAGCAGACTAATGCCCAGACAGTTTCTATCCAGCCAGACCCAGTATATGTGTTAAACTCCACAGGTGGTCAAGATGAAACTGTGCTTCTTAGTTAGCAGTTTTGTAAGACCTTTCAATCTCTCCAAATCCAAATTGGATTGGTGTCTTGGGATTTTACAACTTAACTGAATTGTAAATTATTTTCATTGTGGACTCTTCTTCTATTGGCCTATCAGCATAGAACTTTCTTATATTGCACCTGAATAGCACATCAGTGCTTAGAAACAATACAATCAATAATTGAAATTTAAATGTCCATCTTGTTTTGAGATCCTCATGATACAAAGCTGTGGTAGGAGAATAAAGTTTAACAAAAAAAGTAAGCTGTCATCAACATCACTGCTTTGAAATGTGAACAGTGATATTTGTCTGTCCACCTTACTGTGGTATCAACCTTTAATTAGGTCTATTTATGCTGTGAGATTGTTTTCCCAATTTACAGTGTAGAAACAAGCAGCTCTAAATTTTAATTTGTATCTAGGAAATATTTGCCATTGTATTTTCCTTTCTTTCTTGTTTTAATTTTAAAGTCTTTCAAATGTATAATTAACTAGTTACTGACTTTAAAAGTTAAGCTTGTTGAACTTCTCTTTAGGTAGGTCTGTGAAGGAAGAGGAAGGAGACTTGGGAACTTCAGCATGGACTAGACACCTCAACGAAGCTTCGAGGATTACCCCTCAGGTAAAGGAATACTTTAACTTAATTTAATAGTACTTTGTTTTGAACGCATTTTTACAGGTGAAGAGATCATGAAATTGTAAGTACAGAAAGCATGGTGGACAGGTCTTTCCACAATGCCTGTCTGATGATAGAGACTTCTGGTTATGGCAACTGGATATTACAGTTTTGTCATGCGTTTTTTTGGTTGTTATTGTTTTGGTTTTTTTCCTTTTAAATTCTTTTCTCTCATACTGGCTAGTGCGAAGGTGTTCAAGGCAGTTTCTTGAAAAATAAAAAATACATGATTAAAAAAGCATGAATTTACATTCAGTCTAACTGGGGAAGCACTTTATTGTTTATTCATTGTTGTTCCCAACCAGAGCATCAGAACAAGTGAAATATGTTGATAGTATTTATAGTAAAGATACTTGCTTAGGAAATTGGTACTGCCAAACTGATACAATCTTTCAACAGCCAGCAGGTAGGAATATTTTTGTTTTCTGATGTCCAGATGGAATCCAGCAAGGATTGAAAGGTTGTGTCTTACACTCTGAACTTTTTTATACCCTGAACTTTTTTAGTATTTCTAAAGTTTCGTATATTGGAAGTATCAGAATAATTAACTAAATAGAACAATTAAAGTTTCAAAATTACAGCCATTAAGTTGCACTGCTTTTTTAATTGCATGCTTTGTAGTGTTTGCTTTTTAAGAATATGAAACTACATGGTAGTCCTTGTAGTTTTTAATTCCCAATTTAGAATTTATTCTCTCATCAGCTGAATATTGAAAACAAATTAGCTGTCTAATTAGTCAGTGGTTATGGTATAGCTTGCTATAATGGCTGGTTTAATCAAGAACAATTGCATTTGTTTTGGTCACTGCAAACTCAAACCAAAAAGTACAGAAATTGAATACACTAGTATGTGTAATTTATAGCATTGCCCTTAAGTGCATATGGAAAAGCTTGCAGAGACTATGTTGTATGGTTTTTTAAGAGGTGTCTATACAAGAAGAAATGATGGAATCATAAAGAGGTCAGATACTGGTGGAACTGAAATGTCTTTTACAAAGACACAGTAGTACAATGAGAAAAACTGGAGTGAACTTGTAGCTAGACAGTGCTAACTTCTGCTTTTTTCTTATTCTCATTTCCATACTAGGATGCAAATAAAACTCAAAAATATATCAAGAAAGAGGGGGCATCAGAAGCCAGTCAGAAGGTTCAGGAAAACAGAAGCATAGTCCACAGCAACAGCTTGAATTTTCAGCATGGCAAGTATGCACGAGACTCCAGTCTAATTCAAGGAGAATGTCAGCTGAGTGATGGCAGCCTTAGCCCTGACAGGCCGTATGGTGAAACATCCCTGTCTGTACCACTTCATCCAACAAAGAGGCCAGCGTCAAATCCACCCCCTATCAGCAACCAGGCGACAAAAGGTAATGGCTGTCTCCATCCTCTTGCCAGAGTTGGGGGGAAGAAAAGAAAAAGACTAGGAAAAGGAGCTGGTAAACATCAACAAGAGCTGTTAGGTGCAGAAACTGAATAAAGGACAGGATTAGACCTTGAGGAAAAATACAGAGTAAGCACGCTGTGGACACTCAAATTTTGGCACAGAATGCGTGAAGGTGGAATTAAGAGAGATCTCACTGGCTCTGTGGTCAGATGAAGCTTTCACAGTTACAATTGCACCTCTGCAGGATATCTCTTATTCATTTATTACAGGGAACAGACACAACTATTCTCTGAAACACTGACCTCAATCAGATTTGCTTATCCAAGTGAAGGCTTAAGAACTCTGGCACTTCAGAAATAGTAATAGTCTGATGAGTGTACTATTTAGTTTTTAGTTTCTAGTTCATATTCTATAATTTACTCCAGGAAATGCAGGAAGCTCAGTTTTAAGTTCTTTCCTGCTACAATCCCTGCTCTTCATAGACTGGAAATGTTTATCACAAATAAAATTATTATATTATTTACAATGCTAGCCAGATTTTAGGGAAAACCCTTTCTGGGACTTCTTACAGTTCTGATTCTGTTTTGTTTGTTTGCTTTTGAAAACAGTTGGGGTTAAAATTTTGCCTGCTTCAGCTTGAAAGCTGAGTTTCATTGTTGTTTTACAGTGATCAGAACTTGTTCTGAAATTCCTGAGGGAATACTTCATTTGTTTTTCAGGCAAACGTCCAAAGAAAGGAATGGCAACTGCTAAACAGCGCCTTGGGAAGATCTTGAAGCTGAACCGGAATGGCCATGCGCGCTTCTTTGTTTAATGTAGCTGCTACTTGTACTACTGCTGTCTTTCCTTACACAGACCAGTACTGAGGTCAACAGAGCCTGGAGCTGCTGTTATTCCTCTGCTTGAAGCAGACTTGCATGTACCATCTAAAACACTGC
This sequence comes from Serilophus lunatus, assembly GCA_013399895.1. Taxonomy (NCBI): domain Eukaryota; kingdom Metazoa; phylum Chordata; class Aves; order Passeriformes; family Eurylaimidae; genus Serilophus; species Serilophus lunatus. Next base: position 216,800 of record VXBA01002050.1, read on the forward strand.
CTGATGAACAAAAATGAGAAAGAAAAAGAAAAAAAAAGAAAAAAAAACACAAAAAAAACAACCCAATGCTGCATTTTCACTGTGCCACACCTGCTCAGCAATAACCATATGGGAATGGGGAAATCTTTGGAGAGACATGGACTGTGAGAAATAGTCTCTCATCAGGGCTTGAATATCATTTGTTGCTGGTAGTTTCTGACCTAATTAATGAGGAGAAGATGATGAAGGTGGTTTATCAATAATTTATTTCTGATAGATTTTCACAACTTTAAAATTCATTTTAAAAACCTATTTATTTGCAAGACTTTTTCTGTGGGGGTTATTAATTTAGATTTAGTAATGTGAAAGTTTTAAATTGTTTTGATAATGTGTGTTTGGTGCAGTGGAGAGCCACATTAATTGTGATTAGTCTGGACTCCTAAATTTAATATTCAGGTTATAGTCTTAAATAGGGGTGAGATGCATTATTAATTATTTTTTAAATTAAGGCATATGGAATCTTATTTTTTTTCCTGCTTTTTGTAAGCTATTGGCTGGGCTTCTGTTGACTTGCAAGTTGCATATTCTCTGCCAGCTTGATTATATTTTGACCTGTCCTCTTTATTATCAGATTTATTTATTTAATGGACTAGAAGAGACTCCTAAAGACAGAAGAATCTTCTTACATCAGTCCAGTAGCTAACTTGTTTTAAACTGCACCTCTTTCCTCCAAATTTGAGTGCATACTTTTCCTCTTGATGATCTGCCTGTGACGATTTTCTTCTGTGAGAAAGCTCCCTGAAATTGTATTTGTACAAGTTATTTAAGAGTTGGTACAAAGGAGGAAAACCCATTATATCGTTTTGGAGGAACGGGGACATCAGTTAAGATAAATGTTTCTTCAGAACAATTACTCTGAAATAGGTAATAAGAGATACATAGCAGTCATAAGATTTGGCATATTACTTAATGTAGCATGGAAGAAGCATTAAAATGTTATTATTGTACTTTAAACACATTTTACTGAAGAGTCAGGAAAGCAGGAGAGTGTGTGTTCCTTTCAAAGCTGGGTGAGACAGCCAATTAAAAGTCTTAACTGGTGCATATATAAGCATTTAAGTAGCTAACTGGTATCAGGATGATCATTTCTTTCAGGCTCCTTACAGAGCTGATTGCAAATGCCATTTCTGAATTGTAAATAATTTCGATTTTAAATTTGTATTTTTCTGTAATATAAAATTAAATATTTAACTTTTGAGGGACGGGGATCAAGGGGAATACTTTTACTTGATTCTGGAAAAAGGGCATTTTGCAGGGTCCAGCCAAAAGTTAAACATTAATATGCTAGTGATAACAATATTGTTGCTTGGTTGGGGTTTTCTTTGGTTGCTAAGAGTAAAAATACTCCTGTGTCATTATTCAAATCATCAAATTGATTTAACTTTCCACACCGTTTTTTCCTTCCTCCATATTCTATACTGGAATCATTCGCGTGTTATGGTTTCAAAACAAACTCAGTTGTACTTTCTAAAATATTGGTGCAGTTATTTTTATTTAGGCTAGATTAAGAATACCTTTAGAAATTTATGAAAATAGTTCTAATGTCGGTTGTTTTTTAATTGTTGCAGGATAAAAACCAGTTAGCACTACGTTACTCTCTTTCTAAATGGAGAAATATATATAGTACAACTGCAGATAAGTCAGGTAGCTTTCATAGCTTTACTTCATCTTGAAAATCATAATTTAGGAGTGTTTTTTGCAGCCCTACTTTTACATTACATTGACTTGTTTTGTGACTTGCATGGGTGAATTTTTTAACTTTTGTTTTGTTTGCTAATTAGTATTTCACAAAAGCATGTTTTCAATCTTTTTTAATTTAACACACGTTATCCACCTTTAGAATATTAGGAATGGAGGTAAAGGATTTCTAAAAAGAAGAAGATAAGCTAAGAGGTACTCTACAGGTGCTGAAAAAGACTATAAGGACTTTCTGTTCTCAGGTGCTGTGATTTCCAGATGGGAATAGTTGAAAGAGAATACTTTAACTATCTTCTAATATATTCTCACCAAAGTAAGTCAAAGAAAGAAACTATATTGTCAATATTAGTAAAAATTATATACCCATATAAATTTTCTCTGTGTTTAAACTTGAGCAAATGCCTGCCAGGCTTTGGAAACTGTTTTAGCTTTAGCATGTTAAACCAAACTGTTTCCTTCCTGCTAGCTATACAATTTCTAATAATAGAAAATTCCAGTTTAAGGCAGCAATCAGATTCAGAGTAGAATGAAGAACGAGCTGTCTCTCCTTAAAGGCGGATTTTTATCTGAAGTAAAAGTATGCCAGAATAGAATCTGGAGTAAGGAATTTTAAAATATGGAGTATACTTTTTTGTACCAGTGACTGGCTTATACAAAGTCTCTTTTCTGGCCATCCACATTATTTATCTGTATCTTGCTGTTGGAACATAGATATGGCTGGACCCATATATATTATTTCTTCTTGGTTTTATTCTTCCTGTTACTCTACTTTCTACCTTTTTTTTCTAAGTGGCTCTCCACTGTCATGAATTTGTGTAATAGTCTCTTCACAGGCTGTCAACACGCAGAGGTTCATTCTCATTTTCTTCAGATATCCATGCTTCCAGCAGAAGTTAAATCTGATGTTCCACCTCAGAATGAGTAATTTAAAAGAACTTGCCATGATGAGCAGTATTTAAAAAAAAAAAGGGGAGAAAAAAAAGACAAAACAACAGAGGAGGAAAAATAAGTCTCCTGGTAGCTCATGAAGAGGATGTGGTAACCTCATTTGTTTTGTGTACTTGTATGTACAGATATTTTTATTGTGTTCTAGATGAAATTGCTACTGCACCAATCTTTCTGTAGATGGACTGAACCTTGTGTTGTTGTAGTGGAGAGAAAAAGCCCAGTTTTCTTCCTTGCTGTCTCACTTGGGGTGGGAGAGAGAGAGAGTAGGGAACCCTAGCTGGACAATAGAGAATTAAGCCAGCAGTGGTAACTTGCTTTTAAGGATAATCCTTTTTGAAAAGTCAGGGAACTTGGATTTGGCATAAAATGTGTGGGTTTTTTTTTTTTTTTTTTTGTAGACAGAACAATAGGAAATGAAATATTGTAGGACCTTTCCCAGTCTCTTAAGTTCTTGTGTTCCTGCAATTGAAAAAAAGAAACATGAAAATGGAAAGGCCACCTAGAAACTATATCAAAGACCCAGCAACTTTCCCTTTTATTCTCCTACTATACTTGCTAATAAACCCTGGCTACAGGGTAGCCTTTGTTGACCTCTGAGGTAGATTACCTATGCAACCTATAATACTCTACATTAAGTCATTCTTAAACAGAATTTTGGAAGGGTTAGATGTTGAGAATTAAAATTGTTGTTTTCTGATCACTTAGGGGGTTTTTGATTAATTTTTTTTTATAATTTTTTTGGTGGTTGAAGTGCTTGTGTTACCTTTGGTAGAGATGTAAGAGAGCACAGTGTCATCACATTTTACACGCTTCAGCTTTCCCTAGGCTTTGCTATAAGGCATAAGCTACCTTCATTCACAAGGCCATTAAGTTCTAAATATTGAAAATCTTTGCAGGATTTCAAAGCCAGAGCTGATGAGAATCTTGCCTACCCCCTTTTGGTCGTTGTGGAGACTAAGCAGAACTGAAACCAGAATGACCCCATAACTAGTGCCCCATTTAGGCTCCACATGCCACCTATCCCTTCATACTCCCACCATGACCCCAAATCTAGTGTCTTTCCAGAGTGTCATTCACATAATACTTCCAGACCATTATAAGCTGTGTGTAGTTCTGGGTTTGAGTGTTCCCAGAGCTGCTCTTTCGCAGAAGAAATACAAATGGAACCAAGGGCCTTACTGTTTGTCGTTAAAACAAGATTAAAAGCTGCAACATCCATTTTTTTTCCAAAAAACACCCTGGTAAACCCTCTTTGTGGGAGTGTATGAGTAAGTCATGCAGTGGATGGGAAATAAAAGTAGCACTGATAAGGAAATGCATGTTCTTCATAGGCTGCATTTCTGTTTGGAAAAAAAGACTTTTTCTACTTTTAATATAAATTAAGCCATAAGAGTTTCATGCTGTGGGAAGGGAATGAAAGGGATCACTTTAAGAGATTATATTGCTATGTATTGTCACTTCTGCTGGGAAATGTCTATTGCTGCCAATGCTTTGGTAATTTTTTTTTTTTTTTTAAAAAACATGGAATTTGAAAAAAAAAAAGGGGGCTAGTTCTTGGCTATATTTACTAGTTTTGTAGTAACGTTTTGCTGGCCCATTTGTCTTTTCCTCTCCTTTTTCTACTCTCATAGTCTAATTTCTACCTTTCCTTCTTAATGTTTCTGAAGATATTAGCTTGTCTGCTCAGTAGGGGTCGGTGTATGTGTGTCTTCCTTTTTACAGAAACGCACTACTGTGTTAAGTATTTGGCTGGGAAATGGGATGCTGCAGCTTTAAGAGCATTTTTTTCAATTCATAACAGTATTTCCCATCCTCTTTTGCCTGCAGGCAGGGAAAGTGTATGTACAGTATTTATTTTGTTTTGATTTTACTTTAAATTTGTAAGTTTCTATAAGTAGTTCACATTGATTATTCTAGGGGAAGATAAGTGGCTTTGTTTAAATTTGTATTTGATATTCATAGTTTCCACTTTCTGTACTTTAAAATACTGAAATTAAAAAATTGTATTGCTTATGTTTTGATTTTAGCACTATAAATTGTTTAATTTCTTCAGACTTCTGCTTATTTGCTTCAGTGTAAATACAGTAAAATGTACAGAATATTGTGAGGAGAAAAATGCTTTTGTAGTCCAATCTCTGTGCCCGTTATTTGTCACAATTTAAAGAAGAAGTTTTGTGGAGAAGTGTGAGGGAATATTCTCATACCTTTTTTTAAAACTTTTTTCAAAGTGCAAATTTTCATTTCAATCCAAGTGTATTACATGGTAACTAAATGCGCTTTGTGAAGATGTGTATATTCTTTTTGAATGTTAATATAAAAAGGAGGTGGAAGTGCTTATGATTCATCATATTACCAGACCTAGATCTCTAAGTAGGGTGTCAAATAGTGTTTTCATGTTCTTGCTCTTGATTTTTGGTCAAGTTTGTCTTGTGCTACTGATGACTGACTTATCTCTTGATTTCTTTTTCCTTTTTTTTTTTTTTGTTTTTTAATTTTTCCTTTAAGTGTGTGCAGTTTCTGGATGAAGAGCTTTCTCTTTCACACTTGCACATGCTTAGTAGTACCTGCTTTTATTCTGGATGACTTCCCTGCTGATTTCTCCCACCACATGCCATCTTCTGGTTTACAATTGTCAGTGCTCCCTATTTTGACTATGGCAGTGCAGTCTTTGCATGTGGGTGCTCTACTCGGGGGTAATGGAAGCAAATTTACTTCTTAGCCTGGCTTCTAGTTCACAGAGGATTTAAGGTTGACTATAATGGTTAGGAGATCTGTTCATTGGCCAGGACTTCATTGTGCTTTACAGACAACAAGAATGCTGACTTCATCAAACCATATACTGTTTAATGAAATAGAGTCAAAAACCTCAACAAACTTGGACCTTTTGTGGCCTGAAGGTTAAAATATAGTAGTGTTGTAAATTTTGGGAGCAGAAACTTCTGTGCCATTTCAAAAACGAATTCCATTTGAGTGGAGTAAGAAATCAGGAGGAAAAATCACGGGCCTACTTACAAGGATTGAAGATTAAATATTTGTGTGTCCAGAAGCCTGTTCCCATTATGTTTTGACATGCCTTTATGTCTTTTCAATTATTGTGTTAAAACTGATTTTAAATTTGGTTAGCCCAAGATTTGCCAAAGATCTGAAAGAGCTGTTTGTCTATCAGAGCAACTATATATTTTGAAAAGGTCTTAATCACTGTGATTGAAGAGCAATGCTGCAACCTATGCATTTCCATCAGACAGTTTCATCTGGATTTGTCACACTGAACTCACTGCTCATACTAATGTTTTGGTCTTAAAGCAATAGATTTAAAAGAGCTCCTCAGACGGCCACAAATAGAAGTTTCATACCCATATAAAAACCAACATCAGCACCTTTACTATTTGTCCTTTCCTTTTTTTGCCAGCTACACTTCAGAGGTATTTTTCTGTGACTGCTGTTTGGTGGCTAATAGGATAATACACTGGAAAACATGAAATATTCAAAGTGCTGCTTTAAATGCTACTGGATAGTCTTCAGCAGCTGGAGCCGTATTTCCACTAAAAGTCAAGAGTTTCTGGTTGTCTGCATTTCTGTTTGCGGAGGATGGGAAATACTTACCTGGATTGTTCTCTCCTAAGGGAAAGATTGGTTTTAAAGATTTCAAGGCTACCAAATGTGACAAAAGAATTTAATTTCTAAAGTCAAGGAATGAACAGGATACCCATCTTTTTATCTGAAGACTAAAATTAATGGTTTGGGGTTTTAATCAGCAGTGTTCTAATGTGTTTGAGGTAATGTACCCCCTTGTAAAGTGCCTACAAACTTGCTTTTCTGTACACTTAGCAAAGTTCAGCTTTTTCTTTAGAGGGTTTGTCCTGACTTGCTTTAGTTGTGAAGCTTTTGTGGTGGTAGCTCATTAGTTAACATGTTCAACCAAACCTTTTCTAGTTTGTTTTGTTTAGATGGAAGTTTGGATTGATGATGGAAACCTGACTAGTAGCATGAATATGGTGAAGTCAATCATGCTGAGAGTTGGTTTCTATAGAAACATACTTTTTTCTTTGTATAGAAGTAATTGTCCTGGGAGCTCTTGAAATTACGCTTTTAGTGCTGGTAAGTAATGTCAGCTGTCTGAAACCAAAACTTAGTGAGGACTGGAACTGTAAAACCAGGATGTTATTGTTACTCCTGATATGACCAGGATTGTTAAACACCTTTGTTTCTGCAATGGTCAATGACTAAAGTTTTTACCTGCAGAAAAAATAGCTGATGATCAAGACAGTGAATGAAATCTGTCATTGCCAGAGCTCTGAGTATTCCACCTTTTGTTTCTGCAATGGTCAATGACTAAAGTTTTTACCTGCAGAAAAAATAGCTGATGATCAAGACAGTGAATGAAATCTGTCATTGCCAGAGCTCTGAGTATTCCACCTAACAGCTGCCTACTGGGACAGTTTGCTTTGTCTAGACTAAGATCTGATTTCTCTGAAACCAGCTGTATTCAGTCTTTCGAATACTGCACATTTTTGAAGAATTGTGTTTGGCTTAATAGATCTATTTATCTGTACCGCTTCTGCTGTATTTGCTTTGGTCTTGGAAAAAATACTCTACTTTGGAACATATAAGTCAACTAAAAGAACAGTATACAAAGAGTCTGCTTGTTTGTGATGCTTTGCCCCAAAGTTTATTTCTCATAAGAAACGTTTTGCTACAATGAGTGTGAGTGAAGTTCCCACCCATACTTGGAGAATGTGATATTTATATGGAAGAAATATTTGCCCATGAATCATACACCTTGATGGTAAGTCATAAAGATACAAGTCGGCTTTTTGTTCTGGTTAATGTAAAAGTCAAAAAACTCTAGAAACTGCTACTTTGGTCTCCTAAAATAGGATCTGGGCTGTGGAAGTGTGGTTTAACTTGGCAGCAATTTCAGGCTAGTATTAATTTGAAGAAGATACTAAATCATGTGCTTAATTCCTAAGTTGTTGACTCCTAGTTACAAATTTATATTTTTTTTTTTTTACTTTTCTACAAATAGCTCTGTTGCAAGTCTGGCCTGGTATGGATTTTCCTGAGCTCAACCAGCACTTGTAGAAATTGTTTTAAATTCCGTCATGATATGATTACTGAACAGAGCTGTTCCTATGTGTTAGACTGCCTCTCCTCAGAGGCAACTTCCCACTGAGTTACACCTATTGAAGGAGAGCATTCAGAGTGTTTTTGACATGCCAGCTGTCCTAAAAGTGATGTCAGAACTGGGTGGCTCAGATGATGTTCATCATTGAGAGAAACCTTTTGGCTTCCAAGTCTGTCCATATTCAGCTCAGGCCCACTGGGAGGGGGAGAACAAATGTCTGTGAGCTGTGCAGTGCACTTCTGCAGAATGAATCGGTCATATTGCAAAGGCTGCTGCACAGCTGTGCCTGTCATAAAAGTAAGTGCCACAAGTGATGCTGAATTGCCATAGTCTTAGGAGGGAGACCAGCCATTAAATAGAATGTGGCATGTGAAGGATCCCTTTCTCCCTAGGCCTTTGCAGCATATCAGAAGAGGCATTAGTGTGATGCTTGGGAAAAATGTAAAAACACTGTATAACTTACCTCTTCTGGTGCTACAAGAAATTATTTTAGCCACTATTTCTGTTGATACATTTTCTTCAAGATTAAGAGGATTTCACTTAAAGTTTAGTTTGTACAGAAAGCTGAAAGGTACTCGTGTTACACGTCCCACAGTTTCTTTATGAGTCAAGTTTGTAAGGGAAAGTGATCTGCATTAGAAAAACTGACATGTTTGGAGAGTGGAATTGATGTGTAGTGCTCTTGGTAGTGGTGTTGGATATAAGACATGTCCTCTCCACGCAAACCTTATGTACTCACAATACAGGATCACTGTAATGCACTGGTAGGCTATAGACTCTTCTCAGTAATGTTACTGTTGGCTATCTCTTGCATCTAATCTCAAATTTGAACAATATAGAATGTTGGCTGCCAAACTCCAGTAACATTAGTATTATTGCTATAGCTATGATTTAAGGAATGTCTTAACTAATCCTTGTATTACACATTTCAATTTACAATGCAATAATGCTCTTAAAATATTTTATTTAAATTCTTTTCCCTTTGGTCATGGCATTCATAGATTTCTAATTTTTTTTCTACACTGGTGTGAGCTCTTTAGAGTAAACTAAACTTATTTTAGAGTTCGTGGCTTGAAGAAAAAGATGAGTTTTCATTCTGTATCTGATTCGTGGTTCACTGAAAAGGATTGGGAACAACACAAAAAGAAATCACTGATCTGTTAAATGTTCTGTGGAGCTTGTACCTTCAATCTTCAGCTGAAGCACTAAAAAAGATTACAATTTTAAAGATGCTGTGTTGACCAATCAGATCAGAAATGTACATAGAGGTAGAGAATAGAAGTCATATATATAAAACAAAGTAATTTTTTCTTAATTAGCTACAAGAATTACTAGATTTTTCACCTTCATGGAGGAGTTGCATTGAATAGGCTTAATACCTGAAATACTTTGACTGAGGTGATAGAAATTACTGCAAGTAGTAGAGCCAAAATAGGGTTGATTTCTGGCCAGGAGCACCACGTTTTTTTAAGGAGTAATCTGGTTAGATTTGCAAACCTTGGCTACCCTTAATTTCTATCCAATTCAGATATTGAACGTGCATATAATGATTTTGATGGGGTCAGAATTAATGCCTCAGCTGATGTAGTGACATATCTTCAACTGTGAAGCTATGCTTCTAAGGGTTTTTAGGTGATGTTGTGGTTTGCCCTAAGGGATCATTGGTTAAAAATTAGGATGATTCAGCTCTCCCAGTGGTCTTCCTAGCCTATTTTGGGAAGGAGGCAGAACGACACTCCCTGCTGCTTGCGAATTGCTTTCTCTTGTGTAGGACTATGTTTAAGAGGAAGGCTTTCGCTTGTGCTGCCTAAATCTTAGCCTTTGTTTCACTAACAAGATGAGGGCCTTTGGTGAGGAAGCAGCAAGGATCAGAATAATTGGCCAATCAGCAGATTATTCAAACCTTGCCAGCCCATGGAGTGAAGAGCATGGAAGGAATGGGACCACAAAGACATCCCTGCTTTGACTGTGTGTGGAGATAAGAAATAGCCAGACTAGGATCTGACCTGTCACACCAGGGTCGTCTTAGAGGTCAACTCCCATCCCCAACCACTGCCCACTGGGGCAGATGTAAAAGGGTTTTCCTGATTCGGTGGCCTTTGCATGGATGTCAGGTTTGGAGAGGCTAAAGCATGTTTCTGTGATAAAGACAACAGAAAATAACATGGAGTTGTATCCAAGCTGGTACCTGGAATGGTATGTACAATTGTCGGAGGCAGCTTGAATTTTGCATATTTTGAAGTAGTAGTTAAGTCTTACTTACTTTTTCAGATCAGTCTTTCACTTACATCACTCGTACAATATGAAATGACCCTCTCAATTTTGCAGTTTTGGGAAAACTCTTTCTAACATTGCAATTTTGGTATGTTTCTTTGTTACTTTGAATAAAATGGTGTGGAATGTATCTTTATCTGATGTTTTAGTCACCTAATAATGTAGTAACTTTGCCTGGAAAGCCCTGTTAGCACTGAATCAGCAGCATTTCAGCCACTACAGTAAGAGGATGGAAAGAGGTTGAGCAGGCATACTTCCTTTTCTATAAAAACCATCCAAACCAAGCGTCTAAACCACGTGACCTCTAGGAGAATTGTTTAAGATCTCTGGATCCCAGGTCCCTTTTCTTGTATTCCTTTATGAGCTGCCAGAAAGATTGCACTATAATGGATCCAGATTCAGGATAGTTCTGCAAAGAATCTGAACTGGAGGATATTTCCCATCTCTTTATTTAACTTCTCTCATGTTTTGGCTTGTATACTGTTGTAACCCAGTTTGAGGCAAGTTAAAAATTGCAAGTCTGGAGAACTTTAAATGGATTATTTCTATATATTTTTAGTTTTTGTAGCTGAAAGTTACAAAATTTCATTGGGCATTTTAGAGATCTATATTGATTTTTACTTTTTTCCACTTAATTTTTTGGCTATTCTTTGTAGTTTTTCTGCACTGGAGAACTGAGTCCACTGATATGAATCTTGTATGGAAGCTGAGACATCTCTGACCTTCCCTTCTACATTTTTCAGGTTTCCTACATCTTTGAGGACATTTCTGAGTGCAACTCTTGTTAGCTGATTCTACTGTCTCCTCAAACGGTGTTGATATCTTAAGGTGCTGATTAATGATGCGGCATGAGCCCAAAGGTTCATACCTGTGAATAGCTGGTGACACTCAACAGCCCAAAGGGGTTTGAAATAAACAGCATCAAGGTCATCATCAATAACATCAATAGCTGGGAAATTAGGTGTAACAGTAAAATTTAAAAAAAGAGGCTTTTCTCTCTTGGAGGTGTTATGGCAAGGGGCTTTTAGATCACTTTCAAACATAGAACCTGCATCACTAATCCTTTGTAAGGTATGTTAGAGGTGTGCATAAGAAAAGATGCATATTTGTGTGTGTGTGTATGCACCTCATTTAATCCGTGCTTTTCCCAGAAGTGGAGATTGACCGCTGAGGTAATTACTGTCTTCATAAGAATGCAGTCTGACACAGGGCCAGGCTGTGCCTCTGATCTCCGGTGTAATCCACTTCTCACTCTCTGTGACAGTACCTGAGCAAAAACTAGGTTTTGGAAGCCCACGATTTGCATGTCTTGTGTGGAATACGGGGTAGTGATCTTGAGGAAGCAGCAAAAGAAAAAAAAGGAAGGGGTGCTGGAGATTGTGGGGGGAAAAATTAACTCTCTGATGTTGCTTACGTCAGCTACTGAACAATTCTGTGCCAAGTCATGAGAAGGATATCCTGGATGAAACATTTCGAAAACCAGTCTTTCTAATGTAGGATGCTGGGTTTAATAGCTCTGATATTAAGTATCTTGGCTTTGTTCTGAAATTGGGCAGGATTAACAAAGATTCCTACTAGCACACCCTGAAGAAATTATCTGGCGCCTTGTTCTGAAAATTTCCCAGTATATCAAGTCAGTTTTGACAGCAGGGCTCTGAGCAAAGCCAGATCTGGTGCCAACATGGTTTCTATTGCCTGGCTAGTAAAGTGTTTATAATGAATTCAATTATACATTTATTTACATATTCATATATTTAAATATCCTGCCATTATAAAGAAATCAGAAGGTGCTCTGCAATGCCATAATATCATATTCTAATGGTCAGCCAGAAGGGGAGTGGAGACCATTGCTAGTGGCAGTCTCTGCAAAAACTTTTATATTGTTTTCTTTCCTTTCCCCCCGTTGTGTTTCACTTGGGTGTTCCTGCTTGTTCTTTGTGGTGTATCTTTTCCAAGACAACAGCAATTGGATGCTAGATGACTATGCCTAATGAACTGATCTCTTTAACACCTCGTCCAAGGATTATTTATAATTTAACTTCTGGTAATATTTTTACAGAAATATTTAAGTAGAATAGAATTTCCCATTCTATCCATTTCATCGCAGTCTCAGAAGATGATGAGGATAATTCCTTCCTCTTTCCCTGTTCCTGCAGACTCAGCATGGAGAATGCTTCAACAATTTCCTTAGCTGTGGGTCACGCAACAGTGGAAACTACAGCAAATGAAATTATTTTTTCTGCTAGGAATAAAATGTGAAACTCTTGAATTTTATAGAAAAAACCCCCCACAAATAACCCTTGAGAGATAAGGATGTGTTCATTCCCTTTAGCCACATCTGCAAGCAGTGATGAATGAAAGCATTTACATCACTCTCAGAATATATGGTTTATTTTATCATTCCACTTTATGTGTTTCTTGAGTACAGTAGAGAAGAATATCAGACAGCTGTATTTTTATTTTTGAGCTCTGAACATAGGAAAATTAATACAGGATTCCTGACCACCAGGAGGAGCTCATGACACAGCCTGCAGCTTTAGCCTCCTGCTTCCGGGCTTGTCAGAATTTCTCCTAAGAGGGAAAATTCAAGTCCAAGCAGCTGTCAGTGCTGGCATTTGACATGCACGAAATAAAATTACACCTGGAAAAGGCAAAATGACTCAAAAGGGAGGGCAGGTGGGATAATGTGCCATGGGCAGATGCTGAAAGGTGAGAGAGTGTGATCATCCATCATATTGTGAATGGACTCGTTTATACAGGGAATCCCAGCCTCAAACTTTACTTCCAAATCTCTCTTTTTCCCCTTGGTAAAAAAATAAGCTGAGGTGGCATAAAGATCAGCTGGCAGCCAGAAGAGGGGAGTGTTCACATGGTACAGCACTTTTAAAAGTAAAGCTCTTTATAGCTCTGCTCACTAATGTGATTGTTCACAGCTATCCAAGCGCAGAAGAACAAGTTTTTAAGTTAAATGGTTGTAATTACTATTGTGGAATTGATGCCTGATTTCACAAAGCACAGAGCTTCACCTTGCAGCTACTGTAGTTTCTTCTGTCCGGGGCAAAGCAGGACCACAGCCATGAGCATTGAAATTGATGGGGAAATTATTTTAACAACTTTCTGCAAAACTGCAGAATGAATGAGAAGAACCCACTGTCTGTCACATCTGTTCTGCTCTCTGTCTATTTTTTTACTTGCTTTAAAATCTAGCATTTAACATTGCCTCAAGACTAACCAGTTCCCTTTTCACTGAGGCAAGAGACTAATGTCTGTAATCCAGTGACTGTAGGCACTTTTCTTCTTGCTGAAATAAATTAATACTGAACAGACTCTTTTTATCATGGTCATGCTCTTATCAGGCCATCTCCCTTTATATTGCTTCCTTCCCCAGCCATTGTGGAAACAGACATCCTGCCCAAGGCATCGAAATCCACAATCTGCTGCTTCTTCTACAGAGCCTCTGGAATTTTGCCAACAGCCCCTTGAGGTGGTCCCAGATGTGATTGCTTTTTCTGTGCTACCCAGAAAATATCCGGTAAAAACAAAGGGCTGTACTCACCCCAGTTACTGCTTTGGAGGCCAACACTTCCTCTGCTGCCAGGGATGTACAGTGAGAGATGCTAGGCATGATGTACCCCAGAGAAACCATGACTAAAATGGCAGGGTCACTGTCAAAGAGATATTCCTACAATAGAATAAAGCAAATCTTTTCATTGCATCTCTCAGCTGGTCCTCAAGTTTACCTCCAGTTCCCATGAACCCAGGAGATGTCTCTGGGCTGTCTTTCTCACAGCATTCTTCTGCAGGGAAAACACTAATTCCTTGCACCTACATTGTGTGTGGAAGGACCTTAGGTTTTAATACTGCTTTTCTTCGGAGGGGGGAAAAAAGCAAACAATTCTATTTTTATTTCAGAGTAACTTGGAGTAAAATTGCAAAACAGCCAATGCCTTAAAAGAAAAATTTTCTTTTGACTGACTCGATAGCTTTTTTTGGGAGAAGGCTGGGGGAGAGAGGAGGGAAATGAAAATACCAGCTAGTGACAGGTTTTGGATTTGTGAGGATGTTGTGCTACTCTGGTAGGTTTGATAACTTTCAGTAGTCCTGTTTATCAGAAAACCTACACTGTAGTCCTGGCTCTTACTGTAAGTGTTTGAAGATACCCATGAGGAGTCATGAGAATGAAGGCCAAGCAAAGGAACCTTGCTGCTGGGTTTCCTTGAGTAAATGTCTTGTAACCTCTTTGACCTCCCTGCAGCTTCCCTGCTCTAAGTTGCCTGATTCCCAAAGTTCCCATAGCCTAAAAGTGTGCTTTTCTCCATAGGCATTTGTGCATGCAGTAAAACATTCAGAAGGGTTTTAGACCAGTCATCAATATTTAGGCATTCACTCATTGAGAGAAGAAAGGTGAGAATGTGATTTCTCGAGTTTGTGCTTGTTGGTTAAAGGCATTACTTTAGTGTCACAGGAAAGAAAAACTTCAAACATCTCTTTATTGGGATTCATCTTGCAATCTGTCTACCACTAAAATAAAAAGAGTAGAGCAAAGTCAAAGAAGAGAAGAAAATAATGGATCCCAGTGAAATCTGCAATATACTATGACTCAACAACTCTGTTGCTCAGTTGGGCTGAGGAATTGTTATAATTGTAGGCACTTTATTGCTACTTTAAAGTATGGAAAACCTCTGCTTTGCAACTTATTTTCCTAACTGAAAATACTTTGAGAAAGTTGATGTTGCACTTGTCACTTGGAGTTTGCAGTGTCTGTTGGAAGAATGTTTATGCGGACCCTGAAATTACTACAGCTTTTCAGGGCTGCAACCAATTGAGTTATTCTCCCTCACATCTCCTCACCAGTCTGCAGATAAATCCAGCCAGCTTTCTGAGATTCAGCTCATGGCTGTGGTAAATGTATGTCATGTTGGAGAATATGTGGGCATGTTCAATACCACCTTCAGGTTTATTTTGAGGAGCAGAAGTGTATCTCTGTGGCAACTGTTCCGTTAAATATTGACTATCAGCAGTGTTAGAGGTAAGGAACCTCCCTGGGAAAATCATCTCATGAGGATTTGCATGATGTTTCTATGGTTGGAGAACAATTTTTTTAGTTTGCTTTTTGTTTTAAGTAAATTGGGACAGAGACATGTTTTGAAACATCTCTTCATACAAGGCAGGAGCATCATTTCAGCAAAGCACAAGGACTGATACTGAGTCCTTTGCAAGCAAGAGTGATAAAACAGAGCACCTTAGTGACTGAAGGTCTGAAATCCATTTTTAAAGAGTGCCTGCCTGTTTCTTGTTACTTTCCAGAAATGCCCTGACCTTGTGGACTTGCAGACAAGCTTTTCTTAACACAATGTGCAATGCCTGCTCCAGCCAGAAACACAAGAAAATGTCCCAAATAGAGGTGGCTTGTAAAGGATAAATGAGCTTAAGCCCAAATCATGATGAAAACTTTAATGGGAGAGAACTAAATATGACAATCTATGAAAAATTGGTGTTAATATCTAAATGGATGTGCAGACAAGAAGGATGTAAGTATATTTGTGCATTTGCAGGCCCAGTGACAACACAAGACCAGTCTACAGTGGTTCCATGTGGCATAGTCTTGACTTGCTTGTGTCAGAAGGAACACTATAAAACGCTCTTAGGTGGGACCTTTAGCTGTGCCCCTACCTCTCACGTGAGCTGACTGCTAGTCAAGGAGAGCCCATGTCAGCTGATGGGAAGGGTGGGTCTCAAAGAGCCAACCCATTACTTGATCAATTCCTCTATAGCCAGGCTCCTCTCAATGGCTTGTCCTCTTCGTGGAAGTCTTGTCTGGGATTGCTGTGATGGTAGGAGAGAGGACATCTCTCGGTGAATATTAATGATGATTTGTATTGTCATAGAGCTGAACTCTGTGTGGGTCATCATGCGCACTGTGCCCAAAGAGAGACTGATTATGCTGAATTTCTCTTTCTCCTTTTGTTTGGTAGATGTAGTTCCAAAGCTAGGCATCAGTTTGATAACTGAGAGCTGTAACATGTTTATCCCATAGAAAGGAAAACAAATGGACCCTCTCTGGGTGAGAGCTCTTGCCCTCTCTTTCATACATGTGTTTTACCAAAACCACAGCAAAGGAGAGATATGCTATTGCCTAGTGTCACAGAAGTAATGTTGTGCTAAACACACTAAAAGAAACTGACTGCAGAGCAGGGACCTCTGCCTGCACCCCGGGTCCCCAGCTTGGTAACCTGAGAGTTGGCTGTGGTTATTTCATTTCCAGGAAAGAGGCTGATGCTATTGACCCTAAGCTGTTATTTGCCTAATGAAATACAGGGAACTGGAGGTTTGGGGCTAGATATGAGGATCTGAGGCTTGCTGATTTTCCTCCCTCCTTCCCTGGAAGAGTTTTGCACGAATGCCTCAACACTCCAGAACACTAGTGTTGATGGCTGGTAGAAATGTCCCTGCTTCAAGGGTGTCATACCCTGAAATGCTCTGCATTGCTCTCTGCAGCCCTTACAGATGGAAACTCTGTGGCAGGAACTTTCCTGCCTGACAGAGGAGCCATAGTCTTAGCACTGCAGGGACCCTTGCAGCAAGATGGTGTTTTGCCAGATGCCCTCAGCCGCCTTTAATGGTTCTAGGCAGCCCATCATGTCTGAGACTCTGCCTATGATGCTGAACCTGGCTGTCACTTCATGTTGGTGGCCCAAGCAGAGTGTCCTGCCCGTTTTTACAGGCTTGTGTGACTCAGAACTTTGTACTTCAGCAGGCACCAGGAAGGTATGTCCTGCCCCTGGAGGTGCTGCAAGGACTTGGCCATAACAGCAGGCTCTGCCAGAGTTGCTTGCTCACTGATGGCAGAGGGAGGCAGATTATGTATCAAGCTGATTTCTGGATAGCGTGGAGGTCTTTGTCTGCCAGAGAGCCCAAATGGATTTGCAGATCACAAAAAAAATGCCGCCTCATTACCGAGCTGCAATCTGTTCCTGGTCTACTCTCCCCCGTTATATTCCTCACCAGGGATTTATTGTTCCTTTTCAATCTGATGTTTTAATCTCCAATTCCCCTGTCTTTGCCCCTCTCATTTCACTTTCCAGAGCTGCTGTTCTTATTTGTGTCTCCCGCGCCCTTGCCAGCTGGAGTGAGACACTTGCACAATGTCTCATTCAAGTACCTTTATCTGCCCATCCCTGCTAGCTGCCAAAAGAGAGGAGATGCTCTGGAAACCCAGCAAACGAAAATACTGCCACAAAGTCGCACAGGTCCTGCCCTTTCCTTCCCGCAACGCTTCTGCGGCCAAGGCAATATGAGCTGGCAGGCACAGGCTCTGGCGTTTTCAGGAGACACCAAAACGTGGGAGGCCATTGTATCTGTGCTTGTCCTGAGTCCTACATAAGACAACTTGCACCAGAGCAAAACAAGGGAAAAGGATGTACACATTTGCATTGCTGTTGCATGCACAGAGCTTGGCTAAGGTCTGTGCTACTTTCATGGTCATGAAATTCTTGCCCTGAAGAACCTACAGTAGAGCAGGAAGAAAAATGGCCCTGGCTGCTTGCTTTGCAGAGATAAATGGTGGCAGCTGAATACAAAGGCTTTAGAGACAGGGCCATCTTTCCCTACAGGTGGAAGCTGTCTGTGAGAAAGGACTGGGATGTACAGCATTTGAAGAGCTCCCAGGAAAGCCTGACAATTACATATTTCAGAACATGTATACTCTTAGATGAATAACGAGAATATTTAAACCTAAGGCGGCCAGTGATGTGGTACAGCAGGGACATGCTGTTTGCGCTTGAGTGCCAAATCTACGCCCCTCATCTGTGTTCCAGTGTCTACGGCATGTGCTGTACAACAAGTCCTTTCTCTCCCAGAAAGGGACGTGTTTCCTGTGGTTTGTCCTCTGGTGCCTATTTTTTAGCTTTTCCTGCTGAGAGGACAGAAGCCTCCAGTGATGCCATCAGCTGGAAGTGAAGGAGCAGCTGCGGCGAGCCTGTGTCGCCCCAGGATTGTCCGTGTTGGCTCTGCAGCCCCAGCGGCGCGTGCCAGGCGTTGTGCAGCTGCAGGGCTTGGCGCCAGTGGCGTGGTCTCTGCCTGTGCCGCAGAAAGCCTGATTCAGCAGCAAAATCCTCAAGCTGTATCCAAACCCTCCTGGAAAAACCATCTGCAGGCATCCAACTTGGGTGGGAACATCCAGTGCTGGATGTACTTGCTGGCTTGCTCCATCTTCCGCACGGCGTGTGGCTCCCTGGGGACAGAGCAATCTCCAAAGTCTTCACCTCGAGTATCCCGGCTCCTCGCTGCTTGAGAGTGTGAACAAAGCATGGGAGTTTGTGTTGTTCTCTCCTTCCTTACCCTGAATATATTAACCTGAAGCCTGCTGAAACCTGTTGACGCTCATTGGCTTTCTCCTGTCTTGGGACTGAAACTACTGCTTGGGTCTCCATCAGCCACACGTGTAGCATTCTGCTGGCACTTTTTAAAATTACGTTCTTCGGATAAAACAAGGAATTTAGGGGAGGAGAGGGGAGAAAAGAACACAATAAACTTTTTCCTTCATCTAAAACGGCAGTAGGTGGCTGGGGAGGAATGAGATAATTACAGGAATTGCCAGAACTTAGTGGTCTCATATCCTCTATACCTGCTGCTGAGTAGCCATGTGTTAAGTAGAACCAGTTTAATGTATTTGGGATAATCTCTTAATACTGCTCCTACTGTCTTCTCTCCATTGACATGCAGGTTATAGTTCTCTCCTTTCTGGATGTGCTTGATGGAAGTACAGCAAGAGGTGATGTGTTTTTCATGTCAGTACAATTTTGAACAATGTATGGCCCATGGATCTGAGGCTTTGATCTGGACTATTTGATCTAGAATGGTAACTTTCTCTCAGCTTTTTGCATCAAACTTGTGTTAGGATGCCAGTCAGGTGGTAGCCAGAGAGACACTGGGAAACGAGAGGGTGATTGTTTGACAACCTTGGTCGTGATGGGTGAATACAGTGAGCAACGCTGACCATCACCTCCCTCTTCATTTGTTTCTTTGTCTCTCCAAGGCTCAGCACTGTTCAGCCAGGTCAGCTGTAAGTAGGGGCCAGGCTGGATTGGAAAGCGGTTGGAAGGGACTGGCATGTCCTCATGGTGGTGATCAGGTCTGGGAATGCTCAGCATCACTGCTGGTTGAAAGCAAGTACTCTTGGTGGCCCAGAAGTCCAATTCTAAACAGAGCTGAGGAGTATTCCTGATATTCAGTTAATTCATCCTAGCTGAATCGTGCTTCAGTCCCAAGCTTTGACAAGTGCAGAAGGCCAAACTGTGGCTAGAGGCCTTGTGGCCCCTGAAAACTCATCTTTATGGGGCAGGGAAAACCCACATTGTTCACTGGCACCGTGACAGGGTACAAGGGTTTTGCCTCAGCCGTGCAGTTGCTCCCCTTGGAAGTGTTTTTCTGTCTCTGGGAGCAGCACCTCAGCTGGTGCAGATTGTGTTGGTCCCAGTGACATGCGGAGGCTGTTACATGCTTACATCAATCACAGCATACCAGTTTATTTTCTTTCTCTTTAGCTGTTTCATAATGCCTTCTCAGTTCAATTGCTAATTATTTTTCATAATTGGATTTGAGCAGATGCATTGATCTGGAATTTGTACAGATGTCCTGAATTTTGCAGTGTTCTCATTCCCATGGGGCACCTCTCACAAACCACTGATGCCACGGAGAGGCTCCTGCAAGGCAGCCAGCATTGCTGATAGTGGCACAGTCCCTGCCAAAGCAGTGATCTTTGTCAGGTGAATAGTCTCCTTGTCCCTTCTCTACCAGGTGAGCAGTAGCTGCTCTGAACAGTCCTCTCATTCTTGTCTTACACGGCAAGTCAGCTAGGGGCAGAAACGAGCAGAGGTTCGAACTGCTGGTGCCCGCACAGCAAGTATCCCCAAGACAGACCCGTGTGGAGAGGCTAGGGATATTCTGGCTAGTATTGCTTTAAGGCATCCAGGAGAAGAGTTGAATTCAGGTCTTCCATATTCAGGATGGTGACTCCTTGGTACTGGCCACAGTGGCCTGAAATCCAAGTGCCTCGGATGGCTATGGCTCCATTCTGCAACAGAAAGTCCTCTCTTCCTCTCTCTATGCATGTTCTTCATCTGTGCTGAGCCACAGTGACAAGGAAAACACATGGTGTTTCTTCCTTTGTATGGCCTACAGTGGAGCCTTGCTGAGCTGCCCTGGCCCAGTGCTCGGTCTTGTGCACAAAGGAAACCTCCTCCTGAGACACCCCACAGTGCTCAGATTTGCCTCTGAAGCAGGAGATGCAGTGACCTCTATTTCAACATGAATAATCACAATTGTACTTCCTGCCCCTCCAATGATGCAGGTCTTTATTAGATCTGACTGGGGTCTGTAACCTCTGCTGGCTGCAGGTTCTTCCAGCTGCGGGCGTGCTGTGTGAAGTGCTGTTTGTAATTCCTTCTATTCATGCTAACCCTACCTGCCATGAATGATGCAATCATGCGGACAAGATCATGGGGAGGTTCAAAGTCCAGGATAGAAAAAGCAGAGAGAGAAAGAAAAACAAAGAACCAAAAATAGACTTTCCAAGGTTGGAATTCATTTGAGTGTGCATCTCAGGGGACATCATAGACATGCTGGAGATAACGGAGTGGAGGAGAACATCCATTGGTGGCTTTGATTTGCCTGTAGCTCTCTGTGTTTAAGTAAGGCTGGTGGAGCCCTGGTTGCTGGAGAGAGTGGGATGGCAAGGTCCATCACCGAAGGCCAGTACAAGTGGACCTGTGCCGTTAGAAGCTTCTCCCTAGGAGTGGGGTGCAGAACTGGAGCAGGTTACCTGGAAAGGTCAGGGACTCTGACCTTGAGGGGTTTTAAGACTTGGCTAGACAAAACCATGGATGATCTGAGCTAGTGTTAGAAACAGTCCTGCTGCTTATGGGAGACAGGACCAGAGGCAGCCAGAAGTCCCCCCCAGCAGATACTTCTATGACCATACTTAACTTATTAAAATTGAATAAACATGCCCTTGTGTTGACTTAACCTTTCCAGTGAGCATGTTGATCTAGTTTTGTTGACATGCTCGTTCCTAGAATCTGATTCTCATTAAATACAAGTGAAAATGGGAGTGACCTGTATGTTACCTGAAAAAACATGTGAGTTAGGTGTTTGGTTATTTTCTGGTGCCATCTCTCTGGCCCTGAGGAGCTGGCAGGGGCTGCACACTGATCCCTGAGATGATATTGTGTCAATGCCACCCTGTGGCAAGCTCCACAGATGCAATTACTGGAATAAGATTCCTCCTTGTGATCAGGAGCCTAATGGCCCTTAAGTGCATGTTTCTGCTGTTTCTGCTCTGTCTTTGTACTTCAGCTTCTGCTGCAGGTAAGATGGGCTATGGCTTGCAAGGACTTGAGGAGTCCACTGCCAGATGTTTATTGCCTCACCTCTTCTGAATCAGGAGATATAATAATGTGTGGGATTTGTGTGCACAACTGTAGATATTCCTTTCAGCCCGGAGGTTACAGCTCTGCCAGCTGCTCCCAGTATGGAGCATGCTCTCCTTCCCCTACACTGCCTCCCACTTCCTAATAACTGCCATCCTTAAATAAACCTTCTTCCACCTCTGTCACCCACCAAGACCCTTGGAAGCTGCCAGCACAGTCCATACTCTCATCTGGGCTAGAGATATCCTGTATGTGCTGGCAGGGATGAGCATAAGTCCCATTTTCCTTCTGACCAGAGGCTTTGCTGTATCTCTACAAGTCACTGCTCCCAGTTATCCTAGACAACCCACGACATGTGTTCCTGTATTGTCTCACGTGGAATGAGGTAGTAGTTCTGGTCAGAGAAAACCCTTCTTGTTCCCCTTCCTTCCATCAGAGGCATGGGAAATGGTGAGCAATTAATCTGAAACTTTGCATAGTAAAACACAAATTCCCATAGACTGACATATTCTGGATAAGAGCCAAAAGAGGTTAAAAAGGAAACATGTTCCTTCCAGTATAATTGTATATTTGGCTTGAATTTTGATAAATTAGTAACAGCTGAGCAGAAAGGCCAAAAGGAGATAGTCCCCTCAACCCTGACTTGTGATGAAGACAGTTTGGGTTGCGTGCAAGTCAGGTGTCAGAGTGGGTCAATTAGCATAAAACACAGAGAATTAACTATGGATTAGACTGTGAGTAGCAATCAAGGTGAGTGGCTAATGGAGGCATAAAGCACTGTTGTTTTTTAATGTTTACGTTTTCTTTCAAATTCCCTAAAGGTGGGAAGAGAAGGAGCGAACTCAGGCACTGTGTTGGAGTCTAAGGGCAGCTGGAGGCCTGGAGTGATAAATCAGCAGCGTTGCAGTGAGATTAAGGGGGAAACTAATGTGATGTATGAGGTAACATGGAAAGAGAAGTCTTATTACTGCAGTCAGCTCTCGGATTCCATTTCAGATGGTTAAAGCAGGGGTAGATCAGGAACCCCCACTGATGGGGCTTACCTTCTGACAACAGCAGAGAGGAGGGTTTCTTCTGACTCCAGAAACATTTTCACCTGCAGAGAGCAGGTGAAATCCAAAATTTATCCATAGCAGGATAAAGTAGCTTGCATTAGTGGGGAATTAAATCTTTGTTAGGCAAGCTAGTGATCAGCATGGCCATTTTGGCATTTTCCCCTATTCAGGAAATGTGTTTTGTTCTTGCAGAATATTTATGGAGAGGCTTGGGGATTAGTCTGCTGCTCTAAAGCACGGGGTGGTTCTGGATGATGGTGCCATCGGCCTGTCTGACGGGAATACTGGACTTTAAAGACCCCCACCATAGCAGTTCCACAGAGTGACAGTCCCAGAAATGAGTAACAGCTCCACACAGAACAGCCTGAAGCTGTTAAACTTGTTTTTACTAAGTCACCAAGCAGTGGCTAGGAAGCGCTGCCTTTTATAGCCCTCAGCCAAGGCAGGAGGTAGAACAAAGGCCTGGTTCATGGAGGAATTTTCCCTGCAGGAGCAAGAGCTGTTGAGCATTGGAACTGCCCAGCTCCAGGTCAAAGGCAGATAAACCCTCAGACCTTAGCACTGATGCAATGCCACAAACTGTTGAAATAAGGGGGGATGGTGCTCTGTTATGAGATTTATTTTTTTAATTTGAAATGCTTGAGAAGGATTCTTATTTGGGAAAATTTTGGCTGCAGTTTGCTACAGCATTAGACTTCTCTGTTGGGTGTCTTCTGTTAGAAATGTTTAGATTTATTTTTGTTTGTGTTCTGTCTTACGCAGCTAAGAAAACAGTTTCAAATAGGACAAATTGTCTTGTTCTAGGGAGGAGGTCTGATCTGGAGAGTGAAAACAGCTTGCTACTTGGAGAGTCATCCACAAAAGAACAAAGCTCTGAGGACAGTTCCCTGAACTGTGCCCCACAAGAGATATTGTAGAGCCAAGATGTTGGCCTCAGGAAGCACAACTACATGAGACAATCTCATGTAAAGTGGCTTTCCTCCCCCATGACCCCACCTTGGCTTAGTGTGTACCAATGCCTGGCCCTCTGGGTCTTGCTCCTTTGGGCTGGGAGACAAGTGCCTTGAGTATTCCCTTCTCCTGCTTGTAAGAAAGGGGAACCATGTTAATTCGTTTCACAGAGATGCTGATACACCTTTCTGGTAGTCTTTAATAGTCGGTGCTGTAGAAGAATACTTGAGACTATTTTAATCAGGTGTGCATCTCTCTCATATTTGTGTATTGCATGTCACTGGCAACATGTGAGGAAGAAATACTCAGGAAAGAGATAATATTCCTCCACAACATTAATGGGAAATCTCTTCTGGATATGCAGAAATGCAAGTTCTTTGTGGCAGTTGAATGGAGAGTTATACTCAGATGCTTGGAAAAGTGAGATGACATTATATGGTTTATACATCTTGTGAGAATGATTTGCAATATTATTTTTAATTAATAATATAATAATATTAATAATAATTTATTATTAAAGCATCTTAATTTGTAGCATCTGCTTTGGCAGACTGATCATAATAAAGAACTTTACACTCGGTATAGAATATAAATCCTGGTAGGAAGGAACTTTGAAAGCAACAGCAATTTAATGGCTTGAAAACCAGACTTGGTTTAGTTCAATTTCTGGCCAAAGAACCAAAGTGTGGATTCAACACTTTTAGATTGTCAATTAAAAGGTTGTCCTCATAGCATCAAGAGGTCAAGACCCACCGTATCATCAGCCTGTTTTCCAGAAAAAGTCACCCTTGTCTGAAGGAAAACTGGAAATGCCTAAATGAGATGGTAAATATGGTGTGACTGAGCCAAGAGCCATTTTATTGTCAAGGCAAAAAAATTTTTCATTAAGACAGAAATGTTAAGAAAGGTAGTCTTTTGATAGGCAACTCATAAGACTATATTTGTGAGACCCTGTAGAAAGAGAAGTCAATGGAAATTATTCTTATATTTGCATGTAAGGCAACTGCATGTGTGTATTACTACTTCTGGGGCTGTGAGCCTGAGTCAGATTTATTAACTACTGCCTCCTTCAGTTTCTTATCCAGGGTAGCAAACCAGCTGTAGAAAGCTGAAAAGAAGTAGAGCTGCATGTCTTGTCCTTTCAGCCTGTTTCTTGTGTTCGTTTTGGTCTGTAAACATTTCTCAGGTCTCTTAAATAGATTTTCTGATTGTGTTCCCAGAACAGTCCACCAGCAGCCTCATTAAAGCTTATTTATGCTACTTTCATGCATGAATAAAAAAAAAATCTCTCATTCACTGCTGATTTTGTTTAGTTAGACCCTGTGCCTTGTGGTGGACATTGGAGTGACACTTTTGGCACCAAAAAAAAAATAAAAATTAAAAATAGTGGGACTGCAAGGAACAGTTTGACGCCTGCATCTTTTGTGGTACAAAAAGGAAGGGGTTAACCTGTTCTTGGCTGTATGGTATTGATTGAGGCCCACACAAAGAAAACAGCTGTAAATAGTTAAGAGCATTCCCTAGTAGCGGTGGTGTTTTTTGAGGGGATAGGTCATTGAAGTGGAATTCTGGAGGTATAACTTGTTTCCCAGGGATGCCACCAGCTTCCTGCATGATAGCAGGAGGAAGGTCACTAGTTGCTCCAGGTCTCAGCTCCCCAGCTGAGAATGATTCTGTCTCCCTCCTCTGCTTTTTCAAACTTGCTTGTTTATCTCACTCGGTTTTCAGCAGACTAACATCTACTCTGCCGCTGTGCTGACTGGTCACAGTGAGTCCTGCTCTCGGCTGGGGTTTCTAGACACCACTACGAATAACAGACATGATTTTCTCTTTATGCTTGTCTTCTCCTTCTCAGTCCATGCTGCAGTGCCTGTGAGGTAAGATTAACAGCTAAAAAAATCCAAGCCAACAATAAAATCAGTATAAATGAAGAATAAGGGAGTAAAGATCTAGTATGAGTGGTAAGTTGTGAAATAGGTTTGAATAATGTTTTCTCTAGCCCTGAGGACTGATGATCTATCTCATGCAAAGGTACCACTTTTTGGGACAAGAAGGATTTGAGCCTGTCTTTTAAGGCGATGGGGTGAACAAAAAGCAGCTTTGCCTGTTTCCTTTGTGCCAAGCACATTGTGAATATTCTTAAGCATTGCCACAAGGATTAACATCTCTGCATTTTAATGTGCCTGATGCTGGAATGTAGCTGGAAAGCAGAGCGGGCAGGAATGGTCTCTCCAGGCTGTAGGCTCTGCTAGGTGACTCTTTGAAGTGCTATTCAATAGCTTTCTGTTACTTTTTGTACTTTTTTTCCTTTTCCCCCTTTTTTTCCTCCTCCTTCAACGGCTTCTGGAACAAATTCTGATAGACTTCATGGTTCTCAGATTTACTGGACTGGACTGTTTTATCTCCAAATACTTTTGCATGGCAGTAGTATTAAAAGAAAAACAACAAAAAATCCACGTGGACAGAAGTACAGAGTTTGATGTTTACTTTGGATCATTAACCCATTCTGTAAATTTTATTTGATCTCTCCTTTTTTGTTCCTCCCCTCCTCTCTCTGTGTAATTTCAGAGCCTGCAAAGAGAAGCTATCTTTTGCTGCTTCGGAGAGCCTGATGGATTGTAAATGCACCTGCTCTGTTTAAAATCCAGCCAAACAGATAAGTGCCCTTTTAATTATCTCAGAACAGTGTTTTAGACACAGCTGTGCACAGCATCTCACTTCAGTTCAGTTTCAATTCGATGAGCCTCTGTGTTTCACCCCTGCAAATGAATGCTGTGTGGTTCTCATTCCAGCTGAGAAATACCAGACGATATTGGTATTTCATGTTAAGGTAATTAATTGGTGTCTGAGGCAACTGCAGCTGAGAGGTTGGGAAGCTCCCAGGGGTCTTTCTCTGCTTCTCCAGAGTTGCTGTCTCCAGCGGACCTGTGAGGATTTGGGACTCTGAGGAGCAGCTCTGTGGGACCAGATGAGGCTGATGTGACCCATCTAAATTTTAAGGAGACCTCTGGGACTCATTAGAAGTTTAATAACTAAACTTGGATGGCTTGATTGAGAAGATGCTTGTGCAGACTTGGCGCGATCTCAGAGAAACCAGTTCATGCTGCTGGCAGGAGAGAGGGCTTTCTGCATGTGCTACTCACATGTGTGTGGAGAAAGTGATAACCCCCACTTCCTCCTGCTGGTTTCCAGGTGGGAAAATAGCTGGGGATGGGGGAGAAAAGCCATTTGTTATACTGAGTTTACACAGGGTATGCGAAGAAGTATCACGGGCATGTTATAACAAGAACTATCCCCTCAAAGTTGCTGGGACGTTTATATCTATAGGTGGAAAATACAGACTATCAAGAGAGCAATTTCTGTGAGCTTAGATCTTCTTCTATAGATGACCACTGTCTCCTCGCAGACACATCACTGCAATTATTAAATAATTCAAGAAATCCATAAAATAGGGTCTCATGTACAGTGTAACTTCACTACAGTATACAGACATGGAGCTGGGGCAAACATATATGTATGTATACCTAGTTTTTATATATTTGCAATTTACTGCATTAGAGTAATGAAGAAAAGCACTGAAGCTGAATGTGTGAGCATTGGTGGGGATGTGTGGCGGGAGGCCAGACAGGAGCCAAATTATCTACTCCAGACTTGCCTTGCCTGCTCTACCAGGGATAATTACCTGCGTAAGATATCTACCTTGCTGTTAGGAAAGCTACAGACAAGTTTTCTGCAGCAAATTAGGCTGTAGTAACTGATCGGAGTTCATCTTACCTGCCTAAGCAAAAGATGACTTTCTTGGTGAAGGTGCCAGCCTAGGACTTAGAGAGACAGAGAGACAAGGTGGAGAAGTAGGAGGTTGCTGTGGTGCGAGAGAACTAGATCTGGATCAACTTATGTGATCTCTGAAGTGTCTGAAGTTCCCTCTTTTCTAGAAAAAAACTTCACTCCTGCTGTTGCCAAGAAAGTCTTTATATTAATAGAAGAAATGTCATGGCTGATAGTAATGATTATGCTCTGTCTTACAATCATAAACAGTACTTATTCCTGACTCTTAAGTACTCTGAGACAAAAAGCCTTGATACCTATTAAGAAACACTGATAAAATGAAACTCTAGTGAGAAAAAACACGGCTTGTTAGGAAGGGTGTTGTTGTTGTTCAGGAAGGGTGGATATGAAGTTAAAAAGGCTTGAATCATTGTGTACACCAATTAATGCAGCTTAATGTTTTTTAGCCTCAGAGATCCTCAAGGTCTTCATAGTTAGGTATGCAACTTTAAATCTCTTTTCTGCCAGCGAGCCTAAATCAGTGTTTCCCCAAATTAGGTCCCCTTAAATTAACCCTAACCTAGCCAGTTCCAGTCTGGCATCAAAGTCAAATTTGGAAATTGTATCCTGAAGTGTGGTACTCAACATATCATGCTGTGTGCTGCTTGACAGAAGAGGAAGAAAACTTACAATGCCCTTCAGGAGATAAGAGAGATGATACTGAGGATGTTCTATGCAACTGTGTTTGTCTGGGGCATCCTGCAGTTGAGGAGAACAGATTCAACAGATCTTGACAGGTTTCTGAAAAAAATAATCTTGTCCAGAAAAGAAGATCCTCGAATCCCTAACTCCTCGTCTTACAGGTGAGCCTTGAGGAAACCTGGGAGACCGTAGCTCCTGAATGCATGACCTTCCCTTGGGATTAGAAGAAAGCCATGGGGAAAGAAAAGAAAGAAGAGGCCATTTTTCTGAGGAAAAAGATAACTTTGCTGCGGGCTTTCTCACTCCTCATCGGCAGCATGGTTGGCAGTGGCATCTTTATCTCCCCAAAAGGAGTACTTAAGAACTCCGGCAGTGTGGGTTTCTCCCTGGTCGTCTGGTTTGGCTGTGGCCTCCTCTCAATGTTTGGTGAGTGGTGAGCTTTGTCAGCCTTTGCTTAAGCAGCTGGAAGGTGAGAGGAGTCTGCACGTTTTTATGTATAAAAAATTGGGAGATAAGTAAACAAAAAATTCCTGGTTCTACTGTAATGAAAACAAAGGTTTAAGAGGCCGAGGGGTGGTCACTAGGGTCTTTAGTTTAAATGATTCTCTGGGATGATTAACAGAATTCCAGCACTTATGGTCTGTGAATATCAATTCCTGTGCAAGTCCAGAGCACAGGAGGGACAGTGACTGCAGATAGAAATAACATGGTCTCAGCCTGAGTGATAATGAAGGAACCCCTTCTATAAGATGGAAGGGAGATGTAGACACCTAAAAGGGAATCCACGGGCTGTGCAGTGCTTTTCAGATGCCGTGAAAAGGGCGACAAGGGACAGTCCCAATATGCTATGTGGAATTCCTTTTCTGTTGCAGAGAACAATGAAACACTAGAGTAGGATACCAGGGGAGCTGCACAGTATCCACCAGATGGAGGAGGGTGTCAGAAATGGTGTGGATATGTCTGATGCTGCCTTGGAGAAGGAGATGGAGTAGATCAGTTCAGCCCCACTTTCTGTGATTTACCCTTGGCTTAATTTCTGGCATTTAATACCAGTCTTTTCTCACGAAGAATTGTCTTTTTGATGACAGTTTAATTCTATTTCTTCTCAAATAATAGAGCTTTTAAAGTTACAATGGATAAAACACATGGCTCTTACTTTCATTAACCGTATAAAATCATCACCTCAGAAACTCTCTATAGTTAGGACAACTATAAGATCTTCCAGCGCAGGAGAGAAATTTGATGCTTATTACAGTGGGTGACTTGAGTATTCTTTTGTCATAACCTAGACAAAAACCCCAAGAAAGGATAAATACTCTATGTGAAAAAACCCCACTTTGATGCTATGACATGCATATGCAAGTTTAGAAATCAACACATTCAACCGTCTGTGGCAACAAGTGTGGTTCTTGTTCTTAGTGTCTGTGTACCAGTATTTCACACTGCAGCCTGTGCGTGGTTGTTTGGTGATTGATGTACTTTTGCTCAAAGAAAATATTATGATATAATATGAGTATGTTTTTTCTAATCAAGCAGAGCAATAAATGATAATGTGTCTGCTAATCACATAGCCCAAGCTCTGTGCTTGTTTCTCTCTCCGCTGCATCCTTTAATAGATTCTGCTGGAAGGGCCTTGGGAATCTCTTTATTAAACTATTGTATTTTGTAGCTGGATATGTTGGTTTGTTCTTCCCTTTTATCAGCTTGATGACCTCCCCTGATCATTTCTCTGACACTTTTTTGCAGTATATTAAAAAGGCTTGTTTTCTTTTATGTTTTATTTTTTCTTTCAAGTGGGGCAGTTAAACTGCAGTTAAATTCGTGTTTGAAGCATGTAAAGGGGCCCACTAGAATAAAGGAGGCAAGCTGTCTGCCTACATTCAATGCTTTGAACAGGGATTCTGTGCAAATTTTCCAACAGAAGCAGAAAAAATAGAGTTCGTCACCATCGGCATGACCTGAATATGGCATGATTGCCACAGGACTTGGAGGCATGGCCACAGTGTTCCTCTGCACTATTCTTCCATGGCAACCTGAGCTGGGTGAAAAAGTGGACAGCACAGCTAGAGATGGTCTTACTCCACAGGGTCACATCCAACACTGCTCAGTCCCACTGCAAATAGAGTTATGCTTGAAGAAGAGAAATGTTTTGGGATTTCTTTTGATGAACAGAGGATGTGAATCTAATGTAGTCAGGGCTTAAGATTTGTACTTAGAAAGGTACAAATGGCATGATGAATTGCTCTGTAAAGAAAACACAGATGGGAATTTTTTTTTTTTTTTTGGCAGAAGCATAAAGATTTCTGTCCATTTGCCTGAAAGTTTTAAGCTGTCTTCTCTGGCATGATTCTCCCAGGGTTTCTCAGGGTTGTGCCCTGGCACAGGGGCAGGGAGGCACAGAAGCAGGCCAAGGCAGGAGCAGGCAGTGCCCAGCTCTGTCAGTGCATTTGTGTGTGAGCACACGAGAGGAGACTGACCGAGCCTATGCTTCCCTTATCTTCCCTTGCTCTGCCCCATCAGGGCTGTCTTTTCCCATGATGGCAGGTCTCCCCTTCCAGAGAAAATGCCCTTCTAGGTCCTCTGTTCCGTGTCTCCCGAAGAGGGATGGGATTTATATGAACATACAGGATAAGGACACAAGAACGTGGTCTTTGATCAAAAATGTGATTGGAATGACTGGTTCAACCATGACCTGTTAGCTGAGCTGCTGTAACCACCTTGTAAACACCATTTCACCAGTCCAACTGTGAGAAGAAGTGAGAATCCAGGATATTTTTCAAAGGAAACCTCTTGTAGTTTAGTGCAACATTTCTATCACACACCTTTCCCCTTAACTTCCATGGAAAAGTTATATTGTTAACCACAAAATAGAGAATTTCTTTTCTTTCCATCTGACAGATAAGCGTGTTACTCCAAAACTTACCCCAAAACCTACTGCACACAAAATTAGGAAAAAGTGGTTCTGCGAAACCCATTTTTTGTCCTCATATTTTAAATGTATTCATTTGATCCCTGAAAAGTCACACAGAAAAGGGAAGATCCATGGGATGATCAACTTGGTACATTTATACCTTAACTTTTCCAGGTGCCTTGTGTTATGCAGAGCTTGGAACAAGAATCACCAAGTCTGGAGGACATTATATCTACATTTTAGAGACACTAGGGCCTCTGCCAAGCTTCTTATTCCTGTGGGCAGAGTTTTTTGCTATCAGGTAAGAGATTTTATTTTTACTGATTCAAGAAAACCCAAAAGTTACGGTGCCAGGTAACAGTCCAGGCAGTTTGTAAAGGAAAGAGTAGAACAAGCTGAAAAATTGTGGAAGATTTTTCAGTGATGAAAGTAAAAAGACATAATGAGTAAATAGTTACATATTTAATGTGTTTTGTACTTGAAAAATATCTCTGGGCAGCTGGTATCCCCCAAGAGCCATGGTACTTTTCAGAGACTGACAATAGATGCCAGATTTATTTCAGATCTTCTGTTTTCATTGTGTAACTTTTTTGGTTTCTCCAGATTCAGAAAGTGGAGAAAACTTTCTGGCCTAGCCTCAAGTCTAATAACTTAGAACATTGTGAGTGACTTCTTTTTTTAACAGTATAAAGAAAGTCCTCACTTTTCAATAACCTGTGTCCTTCATGTAAGCTGAGATGAAGCAGGACATATGAACCACACTGCACTGATCAGTATGATTAATCTCAACTTTTGCTTTCAAGTTGGGAATTAATCTTTTTGCACCATGTGGTTTTTAACCCATTTCCTGAGAAATAACTACAAAAAAGACTGGGAATTCACCACCTGCATGGGTGAGCAGGATTAAACCAGATGGAACTTGCCAAGTTTTGCGCAGTTTTACCTCGTGCCATTTTTCAGCTGTCCTCAGACTGGTTTGTGCTCAGTTTCCCCACCCCTCTCCAGGCCTGCCAACAGCGCTGTGGTTTCCTTGGCGTTTGGGCGGTACATGCTGGAGCCGTTTTTTGCCCCCTGTGCAGCCCCTGTCCCTGCGGTGAAGCTTGTGTCCCTCCTGGGGTACTGTAAGTATTTATGGGACTGTCAGCTCTGGAGCCTCTCTACTCCAGACCAAGGGCACTTAAAGGGGGGTATCTTCTGAGATAACTGCGCGATCTGGGTCCTGTTTCATCTCCTTGGCTATCCAAAGCTTTGTAATTCAAGATGATGCCTTTTGGCCACTATAGTCTTCTAGAAGGAGAATGGGCCTCACTGTTGACCAGAGTCAGGTGGATTTTTCCAGGTATGGGAGCAGAAACTCTTTATGTATAGTTGTGCAAACGCCAGCTGGAAAAAGGGTGTAAGGCTCCAGGTTTTGAACTCCTCACCTGGTGCATCCATCCTGTGAAGCTGTTCTACCTGCTATGGATTGGTGTGTGCTGGCACAGAGAAAGCTGTGAAGTGGATCTGCTGAGAAGTCCTGGCACTCTCACACCTTTCCTTCAGGCAGGTGTGGATCACCCAGCAGGAACCAGGCTCCATTTTAGGAGCAGCTCCCCTTTCAAATACTGTGTGCTGTAATGTTCTCTGACATCTCTCAGCCTGAGCATTCTCTCTAAGGCATGCAGCCTTGTCCCCGGCATCCCTCGAGCCTTTGTATTTTTTCCTGTGTGTGTTGAACATGGTCTGCTGCTGTAGCAGTGTGGTCCTCTCTCCAGATACGGTCCTCACCCTCAATTCCTGGAGCGTCACCTGGAGTGCCCGGCTGCAGACAGCTCTCTCTTTCGTCAAACTCCTGGCTCTATCGCTCATCATCGTGCCCGGGATGATGCTGCTGGCCCAGGGTAGGTGCTGCTGCTGCATGGCTGAGGGAGGGTGCTCCATGTGCCCACCTGTCATGGTTTTTATCAGTCCCAGGTGAACAAGTGTCGTGCTCATTTAGCTGGCAGGAGCTTTCTCTGTCCATGTGCTGGGTGTGAATTAGCTGGGAGCTGAGACCAGCGTGGTTGTCATTAAGCTATGTCATTGCACAGGGCTGATGCACCTGGCTTGGCGGTGCTTTCTTCAAAACTGAGTGGGTCTTAATGCCTGAGGCTGTGTGATCCTACCCAGAATCATACAGGCACCTTGCTCTGGAGATGGTCCTTCTTTGGAGTCAGACTTGCCTGTTTCCAATGTGGCTTGAAATTTTTTCAAAGCAGCACAAATTTGATGGACACTGGGGACGTGTGACAGTATCTCATGGTGACCTGAGCCAGTCACAGCTGTGTAATGAGTTACCAGCCCTCAGCTTAACTCTGGTAACAGCATCTCTAACCTTTCTGTGGCTTAGGCTAATGTCTTTTTCCTACAGATCGAGGCAAGCAGTAATTTAGTGAACTTAAAATGGACTCCCGCAGGCTTGCATGCTTATATCCAGAGTGAGGGCTAAAAAACTCTACTAGTAATATCTTCTGGGAACGATACAAGAGTATTGGCTTTAATCCAAGGTTCAGTTTATAGAAAAACCCAAGGCATTCCCACTCAAGGGATGAAGCCTGCTCCCTCTTCATGTTATTACCTTCCTCTGCTGAGAAAACACCACAGGCAATGGGCTCCTTGCTCATGTTATTTTCTGATGTCTAGAGTTGGCTCCTTTGAGCATGCAAAGATCCCCCCTGGCTGGCAGCACTTCTGAACTGAAGGGCTGCCCTGCAGCTAGAAATCCTATGCCATTATTGTTAGGAATGCCTTCAAATGACAATCTGGAGCCCTGGCACCAGTCCTCCAGTGGGGAGGATAAGTGCTGGTGACATCTGGAGGGAGAATTCACCAAGAGACCCCAGTGTGACAGGTTGTATTTAATGTGACTCATGAGAGACTGTGAATCACTAATTAATGTGTTGCAGACAATAAATCCTTTTTATGCGCCATCACTTATCAGCCATCATTTTAGGAACAAGAAGAGTACCCAAACAGGCCCACTCTTATATTTTGGGTTAGTGTTCTTCAAATCTATTTTCATTTTTACTTCATTTTTTTGTTCATAAAAATCAATTTTTTGCTTTTAAAGCAGTTTGCCTGATTCCTCTGCCTTATTCTGGGTTGGTTTTTTTCGGTTGCACTTTTGTCCTTTCCTCTGCTATTACCTTCTTTTTGGCTCAGGTTTATTTTAGAGACTTGCTGGGACAGTGTTTCAAACCCAAGTACTCAAATCTTAGCACTGAACTTCTTGCAGAAGCACCTCCATAGAAGTGGCCTTTCTCCACATGCTCTGACATTTCATCCCTTTCCTGATGAAGCCCAGCTAGGCAAGCTTCACACCTCTTACTTTTAAAGAGACTTTAACATGGAAAACTTGAATATAGATGTAGAACCATACCTTGGGCCACCTAGATTTGAAAATGTTGGAAATGTAACTCATTTTATAAGTGTTTGAATGAGAGGCCATTAGGTGTTTCTCTCTTCCCTAAGTTTTTTGGGTTTTTTTGAGTTAGAAAAAATCCTGACTTTAGTTATTTTGTTGTTTTGTTTGTTATTTCAAGCAGAGAACTTGTGGGAAAATTAGGGGAGTTGGAAAAATAGAATCTCCATCTGAGCCGCCTCTACTTTTTAAATTTTATTTGCTTTGCCCTCTATGTCCTTCTCCTGTGGCAAGCGGTGATGGCTGGCAGGGGTGGCAGGCAGGGAGCCTGCTCCGGCTGATTGTACCTGCTCCTGTTCCCTCCTCTACCCTTGTTCCCATGCTCAGGCCATCACAGAGCTGGGGTCAGTGCCCCAGCAGCGGGAACAGGAGGGAGCACAGTGAGAGCCAAGTGAGTCGCCTTGCTGGCTGCACCACATCAAAGAGGAGTGTGTCTCCAGCTGCTTAGGGGTTTGGGGAGGGAAGATGAGGGTCAACCCAGAAAATTCATTCTGGGCCTAAAGAAAGGACAGGACTACCTAAGTCCTCTCATCTCTATGATCTCCTGTTCCCATAGCAGGCTCTGCTGGAAACAGCCAGCTGTTGCCGTTGTCCTTCCTGAAATATCCTCTGTAGCTGGACAAGGAATAGATTTTTTTGTCACTGTAGGGTAGTAAATGTATCAGCAAGGAAACCTGCTGGATGTATCAGCAAGTAAATGTATTCAAGGAAACCACAAATACTCTTCCCAGGTCTGGGCAAGAGGAAAGGAAACCTGTCTCTGACATCTCCTTGCTCTGTGTCCATTGTTTATGTCCTCTGCAGGTCACACCGAAAACTTCCAGAATGCTTTTGACAGACAGTCACTGGTTTTGGACAAGCTTCCCCTGGCTTTTTATGCAGGCATGTTCGCATATTCAGGCTGGTAGGTGGAACAGGAGGGCGCTTCATGGGCAGCAGACAGGTGCCCTCGGTGTGACTCAAACTCTCTCCCTGTTTCTTCTCGTTGTGTAGGTTTCAGGCCAGCTTTGTGCGTGAAGAGTTGGTCAGACCTGAACGGTAAGGCCAGGAAGAAGTCATCTCGGGCTACCAGCTTCTGGGGTACCGAGGCTTTCCCAAATTCCTCACAATGGGAGGAATAAGCTTGTGGGTTCACCTAAGCAATGCCTGCTACACTCTGCAGTCATGCTGTGCATAACAAAGGATAGCAGCCTGTTCTTTGTGTGTCTGTCTTCCCCTTTCTTGTAGAAATATCCCCCTGGCTGTCATCATCTCTGTGATCACAGTAATTGTGGGTTACATGCTCACCAACGTCTCCTATTACACAGTCCTGGCAACACAAGATGTTCTGGCTTCTCCTGCTGTTGCTGTGGTGAGTTGTCCCTACTCCTTATCTCTTAGGTGTGATCAGCTTAAGCGGTGGTCAAGGCAAGACTCTTGGAGGCAGTTTTTCTATAAAATGCTTTATTGCTTTGTCATTTCTCTGGATTACTGAGCAACAGTAACTTCTTCTAGTCTCGCCTAAAAGATAATGAAAAATAACCTGCAGATGACAGTAGAAAATGCAAGAGTTATATGTCACTACTTCAGTGGAAGAAATTTTCTTTATTTTGAACCTGATGTTGCCTAGAGATCACCACATGTTCCTAAAGTCAGGCTTGCTCTTCATCCAGAGCTTTGTGCAGCGAGCCTTCAAAAGCCTGATCTCCGTGGTCCCTGTCCTCGTTGCACTGTCCTGCTTTGGAACCATGAATGGAGGAATCTTCACATTTTCAAGGTCATCTCCCTATGAATTTATTATTCTGTTGGCTTACTGACTCAGAGGAAAGTACCAGTAACTTGTGCAATTCTCCATCTGCAAAATGGTATTTTAGACATTTATGTGAGTAAAATAAGGCTTTTGACTTCCAGGTTGTCAACTACAAGATGGTCGCTGTTGGCTAAAAGCCTATTCTCTTTTGTGGCCAGGCCTAGACTTTGCTGTCTAGGTCTGGTCACAAACAAAGATTTTTTCTTTCCCCCCACCATTCAGTTTAAATCCCCAGTTTCAAGTGAAATTTCAATGTTTCTGGTGAACTAGAAGCTTTGTTGATGTTGGCGGCTGCCCAGTGAGACCCTCTATTCTTTCACTGGGCTCACCCAGCTGCGCTGCTGCAGGGCACAGGGGCCCTCTGTTGTGAGGATCTCTAGCCAAAGGCAAACTCTCCTTTGAGGACTTGGCTTTGAGGTCAGTGAAATGTTATTGGGACGTGCTATTCGTAAAGCAATAGTTGAGGTTCAGCAAGTCTTTTTTGTAGCAATAAGAAAAGCTTTGTTCCATGGAAAAATTAACTTGACAGCTTCGTTGTCTATTACATTCTGTGTCCTTTTGAGAGCCTTAAGATGAGAGAGGAAGACAGAGCTCATGGAGAAGAATGTTGTGCTGGTCCTGAGAAGCTGAGCAAACTCTCTGGAGTAAGCTCTGCTTCACAGCAAAAGGAAAAATCAGTTGATATGAAAGGAATGGTTCATAGCATGAAAGCTAATGAGTTATTTGATTCAATACCCTGAAGTTCTGTATTAAATACAACTGTGGAAATTCTTCCCTGTTCGCTCCTCTAGATAGTGCTTTTCTTTGAGGATGGGAAGTCTCTGGACAGCACAAACGTTCTTCATGTCCCTTATTGTCTTTCTCTCCCCCATCCTGGCATCATTAACATAATCACTGCAGAAAGTCCATATAAACATCTCTGGGGCCTCCCTGGCTGCCTGCCAGCCACACCCCTGCAAAGCCACAGAGACAGCAATAAAACCAGTTGTACACTCGTGTCCCAGCTGCTTTGGGCCCTGCTCCAGCCCAGCTGATGCTCTGGCATGGTTTGCATGTGGATATTAAATTTATAAAATTGGATGCAATTGTCTTTTCCCTAATTGCCCTTTCACGAGTCAAAGGAGGGATGGAGACAAACAGCTCTCTGCTCTCATTTTGTAGCTGGTCTTGTGTGTAGCTGGACTCTTGGCAGTATGACAAAATACATTTTCCAACAGCTGACCTGAGGATTGAAAATCCTCTATTATTTAAGGAAACTGTACTTTATTTTTTCTCTCTATATATTTTATATATATAAATATAGTTGTCAAGGCCGACAATCCCCTTTCATAAACTCAACAGTTTCTCTTATAAAGGACTAAATTTTGTGGCCGCTCTACTTCCTTTCCACTGAAAAGATTAACCCCTTTTCTGGTGGTAAGAGACTTTCTTACTCCTGTTTTCCAGCTGAACTCATTCACTTTGGTCACTTTGGACTTACCTGGAAGTCCCTGCTAACGAGCCACCCAAGGGAATGCTGCTAGTGGTCCTGATGGTGGGCTCTGCTTTGTGTTGAACTGACTGTTCCTGGGAGAGCTATGGGAACTTAACAAAGGATTTTTCTTCCAAATGCCCTCAAAGTATAGCTCTAAGCAACCTGGTCTAATGCAAGGTGCCTCTCGCCATGACAAGGGCTTTGGAACTACGTGATTTTTAAGGTCCCTTCCAACCCAAACCATTCTATGATCCTCTGAAAGTGCAGCTACTGTGGCCTTGAACACCAGACATGTGTTGAGGAAGGGAGAGAGTGCACTGTGGCCTCAGGTGAGGTCAGTGATTGATCTCACTTCTAGTCTAGATGTAGGATGATAATGCACAGGGCTTCCTTTCTTCTCCTAGGACTCTGTTTGTGGCTTCCAGGGAAGGACAGTGGCCTCCTCTCTTCTCGATGATCCACATTAGAAGGCATACGCCCCTTCCTGCTGTCATGTTAATGGTAAGGAGATCTGGCTGTGTGGACATGCTCTGTTCCTGCAGTCTTGACTTTCTTGCAAAAACTGGACAAGCTGAGGAGTTTTAAAGGTTGTTGAGACACCAAGTCACCTCTGAAAAATAAAGGAAATTAAAGGAATACAGGAAATGGCTGCAAAGTGTTATGCCCCCTTGAGCCAGCAGGGGTATCCAAATTCACTGTGTTGAAGTCTCTGCCTTATAACTTTGGATACCTTTTAAAGAGCTGTCTCTACCATCTGCCACAGTTGCTCATTGATATTGTCCTATGGAAACACCAATATGCTTTTGCTGTTTGGAAAATGGAAATTCCCAGGTGTGATAGAAATGCAGGGAATGAGCATCTACATAGATGGTCTCAGTTTTGGTTTGTTTGGGTTTTTTTTATGGCAATGGCCCAGTGACATCCTGCAGTGCTTCTTGCAGCTTGGCTACCAGCTGAAAAATTAGCAAGTGTCCTTGTAGATGGCCCGTGTACTGGCAGTGCAGGCTTTTGGATCATGTATTTTTAATTGCCCTGCCTTGGACATAAAGCATCAGAGATGCTGCTGATCTTGAAAGGATTGCTCCTTTCTGTAGCACAACAGAGGAGTGTGTTTAGGCCTTTCGTCTTGCCTGTCTGTAACACAGTTTGTAAAGCTGTGAAATACTAACCTCTGAAATACTGGGTAGTAGCTGAAAGCTGCTGGAAGTTGCTGCCTGGGGCTGCATGGGGGCTGGAGGACGTGATCCACATTACCCTTTCTAGTCTGAGGACCGTACTAAGGCTTTAATGACTGTATTTTATCTTCACAACGCTCAGTTCCCTTTGGTCACTACCATGGTGTGCATCGGAGATATCTACCACCTAATGAACTTCTTTAGCTTTTCCCGATGGCTTTTCATAGGATTAGCCACCCTTGGGCTCATTGTCCATCGCCACCGTCACCCGGAGCTGCACAGCCCATTCAAGGTAATGCACGTGGCAGGCACGAATGTGCAGGCCTGTCAATTCTCTCTTTTATTTGCTAATAATTAAAGCATTACATGGCCATAGCTCTCTTTAGGCTCTAAGGCCCTACTAATGCTCAGTAAAGGCCTGTGGGGAGTACCTGAAATTGGTCGATACGCCCAAACAGCCAGATACGGTAAATCCTATAAAGCTGGTTCTACATGGTGTCACCAGTCATATCTGTTAGAAGACCACTTGCTCCAGGGGACAAAGTTTCAGGCTGGGAACTGGGAGACGTACAGAATGCAAGTCCCACACTTATCTCTTGTGGGCTACACGAGGGATGGTGATAGGTAAGTCTTGGCTCTATCTGAGAAGTGGGAGGGTGTCAAGCTCGGGGAAAAAAGAGTGACCAGAAGGGTTCTTCTGGCCTGACTTGAGGGGAATCATCCGCTGGCATAGGAATATTGTCTGGAATAAAGCAGTGGGCTCCTCGGATGGTTCTTCTCAAGCTGCTTGGTGCTGGGACTCTACTCGTGTCAGCTAGAGCTGGTGCCAGAGCAGCTCTCTGGTGCTCAGGGCACTTTTTACACTGCTGGATAATGTGCAGAAGGCATTTGGTTGGGACAGTGCTCGAGGCAGGCACAGTTTGTTACTCTCCCTGGTCATGCCTGCACGATGCCTCCAGCCAGCTCCTGGGGAAGAGAGGGGATCTTGAAGGCTACTGTCACTGGTCAGTGAGAACCGCGGGGAACAGGAACACTTACTACAACTCTCAGGGCTCCTCTCTGAGCTATGCACATCCTGGTGCAAAGTTTGAGGTACTTTTTCTTCTTGGTCTTTGCTGTAGACAGCACGTTTAGCAGAGACCTTGAAGCTTTGCAGTTTGCTGTCTAGCTGCACTTGTGTACTTCTCCAGAACCAGACTTTAAATAAGTTCTTGCTTTTTCTTTCAAACCGAGCTTCTCATGGGACGTTATCGTGTGGTGAGTGGCACTGCTGATGGTTTCATTTGCTGAGATATTGCTTCGTTTTTTTTAGACAGATTCAGAATTTTAACGGCTGCTAAATGCTGATTTAAGCGAGGGAGGGAAACACTGGCCTTTTGGCCAGTCTGGTTGACTTCCGCCCCTCCTCCCTAGTTTTATAACCACTCGAAATCCGCCGCCCATTCCCCACAAGAGGAAGGGCTGCGCGCAGGTTGCGCGGGAATGTGCTGCGCTCTAGTGGCCGGACACAGGCCGGCTCCTGCCGCTGGCTCGGGGAGAGCAAAACAGACGTACGTGTGACTATGCTTACTTATTCTCCCTATAGAATTTTGAGTTAAAAATGGTAAGGAAACGCCGGTAAGAGGAGGGAGAAGTCCTCTCACACATCTCTCGAGCAGATGTGCAGCATGAGCGTGTGCACATAGGAGAGGTCAGCAGGGGATGCTCCGGCTGGAAAGACAGCAAGAGCGCATAAGTTTGATGGCTGGATGGCTGCCATACCTAAAGCAACCGATCTCTTCAGCTTGGCATGGTGAGCATCCAAAATAGGAAAAGAGATTGTCATCCTAGATGAGACCAGCAGTTCCTTCATTCCATCAGCCATGGTGAGGAGTTGGCTGAGTTTGGATCCGGAGACGGAGGGAGTGTTTCACAGTTTTATTATTTATTGCGGTTTTCTGATTTGCTCTGCAAATAACCCAGATGAATTGGCTCATCCAACAGGGTGTGGCTGAAGTGCTAAGTGCTGCTTTGATTTTTCATCAAGGTGTAGCTGCAACTCATGATCTTGGTGCAGGTACTGTAGAGACAGGGAGTCTGATTTATCCTATTTTAGTTGCTATGAGTCCCAGGCAAACTGGAGGCAGGACAAAGTGAATAATGAGTTTTATAACTAAAGAACAGTTCCATTCAAAGTTTCATTTATATTCTCGGCTTCAGATTTTCCACCAGCAGTTGCCTTAGGTGACAAGTAGGTATGTGGCATGCACAGGAGCAGGGCAGGTCAAGAGCAAGGGGATATAGGTGACTTCTTGCTTGGTTACCATTTGCAAATGAGGTTTATATTTTGATGCACATGAATATAGGAGACATGCACATCATAGGGCACACTGGGCTCTGAAGCTGATACAATTGTTCTCATTCTGATTGTGCAGAACCACTGTGCAGGAAAAACACATGATTCTTCTCTTCTTTAGATGAAGAAGTGAATACAGTGTGTGCTGGCATGTATGGTGGCTGATTTGCTACAGCTATCAGTTTTGCCTGATAGTCTTCTCTGTTCTTTCCGCAGGTTCCCCTGTTTGTTCCTGTCTCTTTTACCATCATCTGCCTCTTCACAGTGGCAATGTCCTTCTACTCAGACCCTGTGAACATTAGCATTGGGTGCACCATGGTTTTAAGTGGTTTTCCAGTCTACTACCTCATAATTCACAAGCAGATGTCAGATCGTTGCCGTAACATGTTTTGTAAGTGTACGTTTCACTTTCAGTATTGTGGACCTAAACACAATCAGAGA
Organism: Serilophus lunatus; assembly: GCA_013399895.1. Lineage (NCBI taxonomy): Eukaryota > Metazoa > Chordata > Aves > Passeriformes > Eurylaimidae > Serilophus > Serilophus lunatus. Next base: position 258,353 of record VXBA01002050.1, read on the forward strand.
TGAGGATGCTGTTTTTTCCCAGGGTTCATCTCTCATGCAAATTGCTCCATGGCGAACGGACCTCATGAAACTGAAATCAGGACTCCTGTCACCTCTTTGACAGCCTTCCCAAGGCACAGCCTCCACAGCCAAATTTTTTTAACAAAGACAGGGCTGAGGTCTGCCAACGAGGGAACAGAGAGAATTGCTTTTGCACCTCAGCCTTGGTGCATCCTAAACTTCATCATATCTTTGAGATCACTAGCTCTGGGTCAAATTTGTCTGCGACTGAGCAACAATAGCAAAAGTTAGAATGGAGAGACTGACAAGAAGACGTTGTAACTCTTGTTGTTAACAAATATAATTGCTGAAAGGCTGGAGAGAGAGGACTGATAGGAGAAGACAGTGCTGCCTGAGGTCCGTCTGCTTGGTAAAGAGGGCAGGATGGTTAGGGCACAGATGTGGCTGTGTAAATGAAGTACATCTCCTCTAGTGTCTAGTTCTGATTTCCTTTGCATGTAGCTCTGATTTTCAGGCATATCTTGGGATTTCCTCCGGCCTAAGCCTCCTTCCTTTTTTTTCCCACTCTTTCAGATTATCTAACACACAAACTACAGTTACTGCTGGAAGTTGTCCAACAAGAAATCAAGACTTACTGAGAAAACCATCAGAAGTCACAGGAGACGATAAAAATCTACTCACTGCATTTCTGACACCTTTGATCCTTCCAAAAGCAGGCCATGCTTTTATGCTTTCAGTCACTGCAAATGAGGATGAACCTCAGCCAAAACCTTGCTGCAAGTGTTCCTAAGCTTGCCAGTTGGGATCAGGATGCACATATCACATCTGCTTCTGCCCTTTTATTTTTCAGAAGAGCAGACCAGCTCTCTGAAATGAGCTTGCTTTGCCTACAGTGTGTCTTTGAACTAAGATCCAAATTTTGCAGCCTAGCCCAGTCCTGAGTAAAATTGTATGTTTGTGTGTGTGTATAGACATACGATATTTTATTTTCCTAACTTGATAAATAGAGGAAAGGAGCATGTTGCAAAAGTTAGAATCCAATGCATGAAATCCAAATGCAAGTTTGAGACTGAAGTGCTGTAGTAGCCATGCTGTGGACAAGCATTATGAAGGGAAAGGGGTGGGGAGAGCAAATTATAGATAAGGCGGATGAACTGGAAAGGAGGAGGCATGCGGATAAAATTTTATTCATGAGAATGTAGAGATTCAGGTTGATGAGCTATTTTAAAACCATTTGAAATTCAAAACTTAACAAAGTAAGGTCAGAATGTTTTGCTTTGATTATTCTATAAGCAGAATAAGGTTTTTTTAGCTTTGAAATAATCTTTCAACTTTGAATTTTATTTTTCTAGAATGACATTTTAAGATGTATGAACATGTTGAACAAAATCAGCTAAATTACAACTGGAATAATGACAGAATAGATCCTGATCTTTCCCTCAATTCCCTCACCCCACTACTCACCAGTGAAGTTGAAAATTCAAGATTTGGCCCGACTCAACTCCAGTGAAATGCAGTTTCTCCTTAACTTACATGAGACTACGGATGAGACCTGGTCAGATTTCTGAATCAGTGCATCTTTTGGTGCTGCAAAAAGAAACGAACAACTTTATATCAGAGATTTAACTTTAGATCTGTGGGCAAATGACTTGCTGATTCAATATGTAAATGCTTCTTTGAACTAATGGCATAAGAAAGGTTTCCGTTAATAGATTACTTTGGTTTACATTATTAATGTGGCAATGTTATGTCCAGATAAAACAGCAATCAGTTACTTCCAATCGCGTAATTGTTAATCTTTTCCTAGAAGATGGGAAGTGACATGCCGAGACTCTTCTAATGACTGCTGGAGAAAGAAAGAACAGAACATGCAGCATTTTTAATCTTTTGTATCAAGCATTTATGTACTTAGAATAAAAATGAAACACCATTTACAAATCCAATGTAATCTATTGAAACTTGTAATTTTGGAACTAAGTAAGTTAGGTTTGTTTTTTTTTCAAATCAATTGAGAGTTATTATTCTTGTAATGACTGCTTCCTGTTCCTGTGCTGAATTAAGCTGGGACAGCAACAGTGTGGTTGTAGGGCTTGTTTCCCTCCCCCTCCAATTTAATTTACAAGCTGCTGGACATTGTCCAACAGGAAATCCATTCTTACTGAGAAAACCATCAAAACCTACAGGAGAAGGTACTGGGTTTAAATGGTAGTGTGGTTTCAAATGAGACCTGGAAATGTTTCCAGGAACCCAAACAAGAATTGGTCCCTCCTCATGCCAGGCTTTGCTGAAGCTGAACCCCTTGGCCCACCTTCCCACAGCATCACACAGGCACGATGCGGTGAGGGAGATGTGGGAATCAACCTGCATCAGACCTTGCAGAACCAGGTGAGCCCCATCACCCCAGTCCCTCTGCTTAGGTCCTGGTCTGGAGGATTTTCTGTATCTTGAGATAGAAGCTCGAGGTGCTGCAAGCCTGGTCCCATGCTGTGAAACCCCTGTGAGAACAGTGTGCCCACACTGTAGCATCAGTAATCCCACATCAAACCTTGGAGCAGTCTGAAATCGCAACGGAGCTGCTTTGTGTCTGCAGACAGACACAGGGGAAGGGTGAAAGGTCCCTTCTTTTTCCATTTCCTCTGAGGAGAAAAAGTGAACAGGAATTGAAATTCCTGAGGGGAAACTAAGTAACCCTGCCTGGTGTACCATATATAAGGATAAATCATTTGACATATGCAGGGAAACTACACTTGGGTGCCCCTGCTGACTATGCAAGAATATGATTTTGCAGGGCTATAAATAGGAGGTCTTCTCCAAGACCTGTCAGATACTGGAAATACAGACAGATATACCACTGACAATGAGAAATCAGAGGTTCAACATCTCCACGGGTGACATTGCAATTAAAAAGGAAAAAAATAAAATAAAAAAAGATGTTCAGAAGGTATCAGTTTACAGTGAGCTCAAGTTTCCAGTTTGTGGAAAATTGTTTGCTTTTAGTGAGGATGGTATGCTGCTCTCAGCAAAGCTATGTAAACATCTACTACTAAGCCAGAATGTTCTTCCTACAGCTGTTATCTCATGCATAATGAAGCTCTTAACTTCAGTTCAGATGAGTATTTTACTAGAGAATTCACAGAAGCAAAAATGAAGGGGTGAGACCTGATCCTATAAATCTCATTGGTCAAAGGGAAGTATAAAAGTTATGCTACTGTGGAGATGAAAACAAGACACTACATAGTGGATCAAAAGCAAACATTTGGGACTGTGCAGAGCTCAGAGGGCTGAAGCCTGCCTCACAGGGCACTGTACTTGGCATGCAGTGATTCGTGTGGCTCCGTGAGGCACTGAATACTGCAAACCTCCCAGGCAGTGCAACAACCAACCTGGGGAGGGTGTGTTGAGTGATGTGCCCACTTTCTGCATTGAGATTTGCGGTTCCCTTGGCAAGGCAAAACCAGCTTTTGCCTTTCAAAGAATGATGTTGTCCAGAAGCTACTGCTCGCAGAAAAGAGAAGGTCGTGAATATCCCTAGCCACTACAGGCTGGGGAATCAGCTTAAGGTAAGTGCTGGTGTGAGATGATGGGAACTAAGCAGCAGAGATAAACTATGCTGGTTCATCGGGATGCTGATTTTACCAAAACCATTGGCTGTGCCTGGCAGATGCGCATGTGCATGTTGCCATAACCAGAAGGAAATGTAACTCAGCCCCGTTTCCTAGGGGTCTGTGGCTGAAAGGCATCTGTGCCGTCCCACGGAGAGAGGCTTCGACAGAGACAGCAAGGTACAGATGTGCTGCTGGGAGCTCGCAAGGAGTACTCACAGGCCAGTTGCATTTTGTTTTCAAAGGTCTTATTGCACCTGGGGCACCTTTCCGTGCGAAGCAGGCTCATCCAGCCTGTCGGGCACAAGGCTGATGCCCCCAGCTCCCGGTGGCAGGGCTGTGCCAAGGAGGTGGCACACACCGGGCTCTGGCGGCACTCACAGGGCACCGTTGTGCAGGGAGGGTCGGAGACACGGCAAGTTGGGGATTTCATGGCTTGCCCTTAAGGTCTGCACGAGGGATGATGCTTGCTTCCAATTAGTTATACTGTAAGTGGTGTTTGTATCTTCATTAATTTATCTTCTTGTGTAAGAGAAAAGGTAGTGTGAGATTGTTTTTTGTATATAAAATTTCCTCTCTAAGAAGTTATGCCTGTGGAGGTATAAAGAGCAAATTTACTGTTGCCCTAGACCTGGTAGCGAAATCTGCAAAAGCTATCTTGCCAACAAAATATTTCTGTCTGCTTTTTAAGTGCTTCACCTCTGCTTATTTCTAATTAGGGTCAGTTGGTGTGCGGAAAATCCCTGCAAGGAGCGGGAAGTGGAAAAAGAAAGTAAGACACCATTGGATATTTTTGAGAGACCATGTGATTAGGGCAGACTGGGAGCCCTGGGTCCCAGTAAGGGAGCCAGCAGGAGTTAGCATCCATCTATGGAGTGGGGATAGCGGGAGGAGGGAAAGAGGCAGCCTTGGAGAAAAGCTGCTTGGAAAACACCATCCCAACCCACTTGCCTGCTTTCCTCTCCATTTCCCCCATTCCCATTCCCCCTCACATCCCACACTTGAATTCCACAAGCTTAAAATCCTTCATCCAGTGCCAGCAGCAGCGGCGTGGTGTTGTGCACAGGGGAGAAAATGGACAGCCACGTCCAAAAACATCTGGGAGCGCTGGATGTCGAATCTCCCGCACTGGGACTGATCTCCCGCAAGATGACAGAAGATGCATTTGGAGCGTTTCTCTGGGAGGAGGCCTGGCTGGTGTTACTGTGTACAGAGAGTGACCGTGGTCTGAAGGCAGCGCTGGAACAAGCTGCGTCTGTGAGGGAGACTCGGAACTTTCCTTGCTCTTTGTCCTGGCAATCCAGGGGCTGCCAAAGCCTTTATTGTGTGGACCTTTGCACTGTAAACTGCTCTGTGAGGGAGCTCCTCCTACAGCCATTTCCACTCGTTAGCCTGCTCCGAACACCCATGATCCCTGCCAAAGCCTGGAGGGCGTCAGAGCCGGATACACGGACGTTTCAGTTTCTGTTTCCATACCGCTTTCGAACTCCTTGGGCGGTTCAGAGTAGCTCTGTCACAGACCTTTGCAAGCTCCACAGCTGGCAGGTGGGCAGCTCTCAGCTTTGGGTATGTGACCCACGATAATGTTGCAGGGACAGCAAAGTGGTGACACGCGTAAAAAAAAAATGTTGTTGGGGTCCAAAACTGGGAAATTGAATGGAGGCTGAAGCACAGCAACAAGCAAAGTAAAATCCTTTGAAGTGGAATTACTGGTGGCTATCTCTTTCAGCTTCTTCTCTTTTTAGGTGCTGTGTCCCTAAGGTAGAGCAAAGAGCAGAGACTTTGCTGGTAAGTAATGACATCCCTCCATCCAAAAAGTTTGCCCCTGGCTGGCTGTGAGACACCCATCCAGTTGCTCTCGCTCCCCATCCTCAACAGGACAGGAGTGAGTAAATAAGATGGAAAAATTAATGAGTTGAGATCACTGGGTCACTGGGCAAGTCAGACTTGACTTGGGGAAGTTAATTTATTGCTGATTAAAATAGATTTGGATGGTGAACAAAAACCCAGAAATTAGAACACCTTTCCCCCTCCTCCACTTCTTCCCAGGTTCAACTTCACTCCTTCATTCCTGATGTTTTTACCTCTCCCTCTCCACCCCACCCAAAGCAACAGAGCAAGGAAGGGAAATGGTTGTTGTCTTTAGTCCATAAGGGTTGGTCTCTGCCCCTCCATCATCCTGGTCTAGCGATGGTTCCTTCCTATGCACTGCAGCTTCCTTCGGGGCCTGTCCACATGCTGCAGTATGGGGTTGTCTGAACAGCCTGTCTCACCATGGCTTCTCTATGGGCTGCAAGGGAATCTGTGCTCCAGGACCTGGAGCACCTCTTCCCCCTCTTCACTGACCTGAGAATCTACAGGGCTATTTCTCTCACATTTTTCCTTACTTCTCACTGCTCAGCAGCTTTCTCAGGGGAAACACGAGCTCTGCTGTGTCGTGCAGTGGGTCTGTTGAGCCATCTGTGTCTGGCATGGGACACCCCAGGGTCTCTGCTCACAGAGGCCACCCCTCAGCCCCCCGCTGCCAGCACCTGGGTACCTACACTGGTACAGTACCTGTGAGCAGCAGCTTTGTTTTCCTGAACATTAAATGAGGGATGGTGCTATCAGTGCCTTCTCAAAGCACTCTGACTTCTGCAGCTGATCACACACTGCTCAGAAGCCAAATCTTATTCCTGTTAGCGGGGTGGCATCACAGGCCTTCATGTAACAAGCTGAGTTTATTGTGTCAAGTGTATTTTCTTACAATATGTATTTTAGAGAAAAACAATGGCACAGGTCCAAGCTAGAGGGGTCAGCCTTGTTTCTGTGGTGCTTACCATACCTCATAAATGCATAAACAGCAGTTCCTTGCTTCTAGGGCAAACTTGCTCTTCCCAGCTGGAAGGGGGGGTCTCCTTTTTTGCGTAGTGATTATATTTCTGATCAGACCAGGGACACTGCATGGCTTGACAGCTTTGGAAAAACCCCTGCTTTAATCTGTGTTTGTCTTCTGGTGTAGGACAGAACAAACAACCTAGTGTTTGTCAGCTCTTCTGTCCCTGTGTTGTCTCCAGATTCATCTGTTGCTCCAGAAATGGAGTATGCCTGGTATTGGCTCGACGATTCTGATCAGTGGATTGAGTATGGGAAAGAGGTGAGATCCATCTGCTGTTGATGCCAAAAGCTTTTGTTAAGCATCTTTGGAGAGTTATTTAGGGCATGTTCTGCAGCTGGTGTGTTCTACACGCACCGCTGGGTGCCCTTGCAGTGCTGCTCCGATGCCCATGTGGAATTGTCTTATTAATTGTCCCTCAAAGCGGGACTGGAACTCTGAATGCTTTCAAAGGACTGGCTTTGAAAGTGTGTGCGTTTTCCCAAGTTGACATACATCTTTTGGCTGAAGCTGACCACACAGGCTGAAGGCTGCTTTGTTGCCATTGTTACAAGCAGCTGTTCTCTGTGGGGTTTCCCTCTGTCGCTGAAGAACAAAATGCTTGAAGCCTTAGAGATTTACTTCAAAATGGCATCTCATGATAGAGGCCTGGAGAAACACTGGTATTCCTCCAGAGTGACACCTAAACCAAAAGATGGTTTCTAACAGGTTTTTTTCCTAACAGGTTTCTTTGTTCTTTCTACAGCATCCAGATCACTGCTCTGCCGGCGTAACGTCTGCATTTTTGGAGAATGAGTATCTAGCTCACAAGGAAGCTGTTTTTTTCTTTGCTGGTTCTCAGCATTATAAGCTAGACTTTGCAGGTGGAGTATCTCCTTGTCTTAAGTCTGTTACACAACTGTCTTGAAGGTATCTTCCTCCATGCAGAGCTTTCTGCATCTCTTTGAACAGGTCTTTTCCTCCTGCAAATTTTCTCCAAGCAGAACTTGAGCAGTATGTACGTTTCTCTGCAGTTTTGAGATGCCCTGCCTGAGCTTCTACACTTGGGCATCTGCAATCAAAAAAACATCTCTGACAATGTTGTGTATTCAGAATAAGTGTTGAGAGTAAATGCTTCATGGCACCTGGCTCATGCATTTGGGTTGATACAACTAAAGAGGAGGAATGAGATACCAGAAAAAAACCCCCACCCAAAACACTGAAAAGTCAAATGGTGAAGGAATGAGACCATGGTGTTCATCTTGCAAACTAATTATGGGAGAGAAAGCCCAGAGTGCAGCAAATGAAAATTTAGGGCTGGTTGCACAGAGTGAGAAATGGGAAAATGAGAAATGCTTTCCTGTTTCTAATTTGTCTACCCATCTTAAAACTTCTGTTAGCTTTCCAAACTTTAAATCTGTTTCCTGGCATGAATAAAGGGTGGTGTTTAAAGGAGGAAACAATGGATAATTAGCCATGTCACACAGCATGTGCTCTGTGATATTGTTACAGGACCAAGAAAAGAGGTCAGACTTTCCTCTTGGCACCTCGTAACATCTCCACACTGCCAGAAAAGCCAGGTTTATGGCCCCCATTGTATTGAAAACTCCTCCCTGCTGCAGGCTTGCCATCAGATTTGGTTTTCTCTGGCTGGTAGCCTGGACACAAATACATATACAGGTGCAGTTGGTGCTTGGTTGTCTTCGAGTTTCACAACCTGTGCTATCAGGCGGTTGACCTTGCTGATCTCCAAGTAGGAGCAGTGCAAATGGGAATGCTTATGAAGTTTGGACTAGAATGGGTGGGATAGAGAGAGCACCACAATGTAATATTCTGGACTACCTCCTCTTTTATTTTTGTTTGACATGTAAGAGTGTGTCCCTGGACAAAGAATTATCTAATTATTGAGTTAATTGTGTTTTTCTTTGAAGACATGGTCCAAACGAATTTGGTCTTTGGAACACAAAGAATTGTTATTCGACTGCCAAAACATCTGTTACCTGAAGGTGGACAAGACAGAAGGTAATATACATTCATTTTTTAACATTGTCTCTAGAGGACAGCACCTTTCTGCTAAGAAGTTCACTTCTGCCTGTCTAAAAGGCAATTTTTGATTTCTTAAATTAATTTTCTGATACTTTTTGGTGATTGGTTTAATGATAAATTTTGTGGTGACAGTGTTTGTAAATTATGCAACGCTTCCTTGAAGCACTCTGGAGGGATGTTTGGTGGCAGTGTCTGGCAGCTATGAGAGACCACTAGAGTAGATTTGTTTTCTCTGTGAGAGGCGAGGCCACATAGGGCTGACATAACTGTGCCAGGAATTTTTATTCCTTGATTTATGCCTCAACACTAATAAATAAACTCTGCAGGCATTAGGAGCAAGGGACTGTCAATCCTGAGTTGTGGAGCATATGGATGCTGTCCCCTGGAAATCTGATGATAAATTAAAATACAGATTCAGGCAAATCCCCCTAAATGAAGTGAACTAGAGGCACTTACTTGAGTTGCCCTATCTTATAGCTCTTTTTGAAGAAAGTTCAGCTTAACAGAATTTGAGCACATCTGCTGTAAATGTTAGTTATGCTACTGATTTATTTTAAAAAGAGCTGCCTTTGCTTCAGAAACTCATCAGCAGAGAGTGCATATGAAACTGAGGGCTAAATTTAAGGGATGGTTCAACAAAAGTTGTGTTAAAAAAAAAAGGAAAACAAACTATAGATCTTTAATGGATACTGATCCTCCTATTGCTTGAGTTAAAACCTATGCACCAGTAGTGCTGGAAGTTGTTAAGTACTGACTAGTGCAGTAGTGCCTACAGGCCATAGCTGTCCATCCACAGCCTCTTTGACTGACTTGGTCTTGGGGACAGGCACCGTTGGCCACCTGTCTGGCTAGGGAATCAGAGAGGAGTAGCCACGTGGGGGGAGAGGGCTCATGCTCCAGTTTCCTTGAGGTTCAGGCAGCACGTGTGGTGGGCTAGCTGGAGCAGTAGGATAATCTATCCAGCTAGGAATGTGTTACTCCTCATTTGATGCTGTCCTACCAGTGTCTTGACCTGCCAAGAGATACCTTAGTGCCACTAGAATGTTTGTGGAAATCTAAACTGAGAAAGGCATAATGGTTATGAGAAAAGTAAAAGAAAAATTAAAATCCAAGGATACCTACAAGCTGCTGTGGAGCCCATGACTGGATTCTCTGGAAGGGGGATTTGGCTAGACTATTATCAGCTGACTTTCTCCTTTTTCTTTTCTGCAGCCAAAACATGACGCTATCACGTTCTGTCTATCCTCCACAATGGGACCAATCTGCACTACCCGATATTGGGTTCAAGGTAGGTTTTTCCAGGTCTCCAATGGTTAAGGTGAACTGTATCCTATACTGATTTTTCTGAGAACATGTCTCAAGGCAGTTAAGAAGTTGCCAGCTCTTAAACATGTCATATAAAATGAACAACTATGACATGAGACTGACAGTTTCACATTCAGAATAGATGTGAGTTTCCAGGGAAGCTCTCTGAGAACCCCTATGACACCACGCAGGATAAGGAAGGGCCTTTTGACCTTTACTGGTCTCACCTGTCCTTTGCACTCTTCCAAGGTACTTCATCCTCTGATAAACTGGATAACTTCTACGTTAAGAGGGTATTTTAGTATTTCCTCAGTTGATTTGAGACAAAGTGTTATTTGCTGTGGTCAAACTACAATCTAGCTCTATAGGGAATGAGCTAGGATGTCAGATTAAGGTGAAACTTTTTTGCTGTCCCCCAGCCTAAAAACTGCTGTACATTTCAACTTTAGGTTACTCTGAACTTAAGATAATCTAGATGAGGAGGTGTGTCCACCGAAGGAAGCTTGCATGGGATTGCACTGATTTCCTTCAGTCAGTGCCTGTGCTTCCACATGGGGAGTGAGGGTGAAAGTGCAGAGAGGATGATTAACAGGAAAAACAGGAGGTAAACAGGTAATTTCTTATGGTAGGGCTTTTCAGCAGATGTGAGGATGTTGATGAGTCCTTTGGAAGGACTGGGAGTTGTTACTGTCAGTAATACATTTTTTTTTAAAATTTCTAGTTGATACAGCTCAGCTGTGATTCCCATGAATATGGAAAAATCAAGAGGCTGTTTGAAAAGACAATGAAAAATTGCTGCATCAGGCAACTTCAGAGGATCCAGAACCCAACACTTTGGGACCTTTTTCAGTGGTTTGTATCTATTTTATTTCATTGTCCTTATGATATCAGAAGACTGGTATTTCCTGATCTGTTGTCTTCCACAGTCTACATTAGGAGTTGCTCTATCCAGCTACCCAGGAGAGGTGAGGATGCCATGTACCAGCATGCCTGGGTCTGACTGGTAGTGAGGTTCAGGATGTGTTCCCAGTAGGTGCACAAGCATCCGCAGAAAACATGAATACACACAGAGAAACCAGTGCAGACCGCACAGCACTCATGCCATTGTAAACAGCACCAACAGCCTCATTGCATTCCCTTCCTCTGGCTGAATGAAAATGAATGTCAAAATGGATGGTGGAATGAAAGTATGTTCCTGGAACACATGTCCATGGAGTGAGTCACTCCAGGAGCTGGTCTTAGACACTTGGCCTACCCATGTGCTGACCCCTGAGTCCTCTTGTGACCGATTATGTTCTACATAGACACATACACATACAAATGGATCATGATGTTTTCAGCAGTTGGCCTGGACTTCCTGGTCCCTCTCATAAGCAAGCTGAGACCTTATGGTCTCTCCAGCATCTGGTCTAGACTTATGACTGTTCCAAAACCTGGCTCCCAGGCCAGCTCCTGGCTGTTGATCACACACTGGCACATACTTGCTGCAGTTGCTGAGGCTGTGGACATCTGGCTCCTGTGACCCAAGGTCCTACTCCAGTTGCTGCACCCAGACCCCCATACGTGTACATGCACACAGGCTAGAGACTCCATCACCAAAGTAAGAGTTGCAAATTGGAGTTGTCTGAGAAGATAGGGCAACCGTACTGATCAGGCACTAGATGTGGCCAGACAATCTTACTAACCAGGCAGTGGCATGTTTTTGCATAAACAATTCTTTTTACCTCCTTATCCATCTATTTTCCTATTTGTCCTTCTCAGACCATCCTGATCTCACCCTTCTCCCACCTACATTTCCTCTGTTAAACATCCCTTTGTAAGTCCTGTGCAACCTCCAAATGCTCTTCCCCTCTGTCTCATAACAAGTCACACACTCTTGTGGGCAGTACCCTCTTTATGTCTGTGAGCTGCTCTGGACCCTTTCCATTGCTCACAGTGCCAGGTGTCCCCCTGACCCCTGGGGCTGAGGCTCCCCCGGGTAGCCCTGGAAGTGGACTGGGGCTCCTCTCTCTGTGATTGGGTTATTGGGGTTGCCTCTGTTCTTCTGTGTGTTTAGAAACGAACCTTTTAACACATAACCTAATAGAGTGTGTGTGTGTGATTCTTGCTCATGTTATTCAAAAAGTAAATTTTTTTCTTTCATCATAACTGAGCTCTGGTATTTCAAGTTTGTTCTTTTGGTTTTAGTTTCTTCCATATAGGGCTTAAAAAAGGATTTTTTTTTGTGGTTAAAAATGGGCTAGAACTTATATAATCTTTGCTGTGGCTTCATACAGCTCAGTTTTATAATCATATTTATGCATTCAGGATTTATATAATGTGGGAACTGACCGATTTCCAGTCAGGAGATGTTTGTCTCTTTATTCTCTTATGTGGTATGAAGTTGTGGGTGACACGGTCCATAGCAATGTTGAGAACTTTTTGTTTTGCTGGTGGGAGCCAACTGTGCAGCAGGGTACCAACAGAAGTGCAAAGCAGGCAGTAACCCCACTGAGAATGGTCTGTGTCACTGTTCCTCCATGACCCAAAAGCAGGAAGAGTTGAGTTGAGAAGTTGTCCTTGTTTGAACCATGATAACAAGTGGGAGTTTTTTGTTTGTTGGTTGTTTTTTTTGTTCATTTGGGTTTTTTTGGTCTGCAGGCAAAAAGAGAAGATGAGGAAGATCAATAAATTGAAAGGGGTGGATGAGCGGCTCCTGTTCCATGGGACAAATCCATCCCATGTGTCTGCCATCTGTGAGCAGAATTTTGACTGGAGACTCTGTGGGACCCATGGGACAATGTATGGAAAAGGTACAAGTCAGGATTGTGAGTGTAGGGGCTGTAGCAGCATGGGCTGCAGACCCCAGCCAGGCTGGTATGTGGATGTGATGTGACTGATGTTCCTGACCCCTGCACTCCTGCCATTAGGGCAATTTTGCATACGTGCATCTGCATCGTAGCAGGCAGAATCCACAGCAATACCATTCTAGGAGGGACTCTTTGCCTCAGTTGCCTGCTGTTCAGCAAAGCTCTTGGACAGGTGGGACTGGGAGGTTGATGGCAGAGTTTGGTAGATGACTAGAGTTTGTTGATGCTTCAAAATAAACCAGTGTGTGTTGCCATCCTGGCAAGAATGCATGTAGGACTACCTAGAGTTGTTGAATCTCTGGCTATCAAAGTGCTGACAGAAGATGTTTGTTCCTCAGCTGATGTACTGTCTTACGTGTGGCTTTTTCTGGTCCCTAGGAAGCTACTTTGCCAGAGATGCCAGCTATTCTCATGCTTACTGTCCCTCCCACAGTGGTCGCTGCAGCATGTTTGTAGCTCAAGTTCTTGTTGGAGATTTTGTTAAGGGAAACTCTGAATACTGTCGCCCTCCACCTAGAGCCAGCAATTCAAACAGACTTTATGACAGCTGTGTGGATGATCCAACAGACCCTTCCATCTTTGTCATCTTCGAGAAGCAACAAATTTACCCTGCCTATATCTTGGAGTACAGCATGGAAACCCGTTGTGTGATCCTGTAACGAATGGTGGAATCTCCCTTGAATTCACACTGAATAAATTACTCTTTAGTAAATTTTTTTAATCTTTGTTCAGTTTTAGTAGTAGCTTTGGAACACTTTGCAATGTGATGAACAAATATCACTCCTCTGGTGGTTTTGGGAGCATAGTTTTTTGATAGAGGCTATTCTTTTGCCCGCAGAAAATGCTAAATTGTAGCATTCACCATAACCTGGCCCACGGTTGTACCTGCCTTGCATACTCTCACGTGGTGACATCTGCCACTGCTGAATGCAGCACCCCTGAGTGTACAATTAAGTGATATGATCGCTTAGGGTTGATTCCTGCCTGTGATGGTACTGGTGCACCAAAGGGAAACTGGGCAAGGAATATGGAAGAAAGAAAAGTGAAAGTACCTATGTCACGGTGCACAGAGAGGAATCGTGGCCGCCTTTCCAGTAAGTGGCAGGAAGCTCCTGCATCCTGGAGGCTTTGCAATTAATGCTGCCAAGGAACTTTGCTTTGTTTCCTGGCCACATTGCGGACATCTCTTCTCGCCTTGTTCTGCTATGTCAAGTCTGACTGTCTCCATGACACCCTGTCCTTCCTCTCTCCCCACTGAGTTTAGGTCAAGAAAAGCAGGGATATTGCAGCTGCTGAAGTTAAATCTGCACCATGCCTTGACACCAACAGTGAGAAAGTCCATGGTGAGCTGAACAATGGCACACAGCAGCATCCCACTAGAGCTGCAGAGCCACTGCTGGCAGCAGTGAGCAGTGAAATAAAGTGGCTTTGTGAGGGTGGTCACTGGCACAGCCACTTCCTTCCCACCCTCCAGGCTGAAGCTGATGATGGTCATTTTTTATTGCCCTGCTGCTGCCTGGCACTTCTTCTGCCTAGGAAGTGCCCCAGTGGTTTTCTGATCCTACTGGGATGGATGGGGAGAAAGCTTAGATGACAGTCATAGTACTTGAAACTTGCTGGGTGGTGGGATAACATTTGAGATGACTGATGCCATGGAAACAATAATTTATGGTTTATTTTAAAACAGCCTTGATGTATAAGCTGTCATAGTTCAGCAAAGGAGTCATAAGTGATTCAGTTCTGTGTGCCATAGGTGGAAGGAACCAAGAAGAAGTGTATGTGTAAGATCTTATCAGCTTTCCTAGAGCCTGTTATCTTCAGGCACAATCGGTGCCCTTAGAAAATGTCAGAAGGACAGCTGACTGCAATGACTCCCTGAGCTGCCAATTAATTCCATTTGCTTTTGCAGGAGCCTGTATGTTGTTCTTTTGCAAATTAATGATCTAATCTTGTCAGACACAGGTGACCAGAGAACTTTTCATGCAGTCAGGAAGTAAAAATGAAACTCACTTAAATGGACTTTTGCCTGAATGTGCCGTATTTTTTTATTAAAAAAAAAAAAGCAAATAGCAGCAAGTTAGCTGGCACACACCTTTCTTAATAAGGAAAGTGGTGTACTTTTGGTGAACAGTTAATTGCTCTACTGTGCTATCAATACCACTGCATTGGAAAACTGCAGTGATTTTGTAGAGCTGTTTGCCTTGAATTTGTCTGTTGTCCTAGATCTGCATCCCGTGCCTTGCATAAACACGAATCTGAGCATTATTTGTACAAGCAATAACAGAAAGTCTGTTTTAAGATGATAATTTTATAACTAGGTGGGATTACATAGAAATCTTATTTGGTTTACAGACTTATTGCCTGGCTGTGGCATCCAGTGGGTGCTGTGCATGGTAAACCTTCACCCCACCATCACCTTCCCCTTGCTGCCTCTGAGCTACAGGCTTGCAAGGATCAGAAGAGACTGAATAATGACCATTTTCAGCTGTCACCTTGCCTTGGTCCTTGCAACATTGCATAGATTTTCTCCATGGTTTCATCGTTTTATTTGTATGTGCAGCCTTTGAGCAAGACAAATGTTGGCAGACGGAGAGTTTGGGAACGCAGTTTTGCTATTAAAAAAATGCTCTGTGGAAAGATGCCTTTGTACAAACCATCTTCCTCTATTCTTATCCTCCATGGCAGAAGAAACCATCCATCCTGTGAGAGGAAGTTTTTTCCAGCAAGGTAGGCTTCAGAGTATGATTGCCAAACTCCTTGGGGCAGGAGAAGGTAAGGGAGAGCCTGCTGAGGAGCAGGCCAGCCACTGAAAAAGTGGGGATCATTGATCTGAAAAAGAAGAACCCAGGTAGAGAACAGAAGAAGGGTGTAAACTGTGACAGTTTGGAAGAAAATTAGATTTTCCAGTAAGTCAAAACTATCTCTGACAGCAGGGAAAATTTTTTGCAGCTTCCAGCTGCCTCCAGAATTTGGTGCTGGGTGTTACATTGAGAAGATCAGGCAGGGTCTGGTATGAGCAGCTGTAACATTGTGCTGTAGCATGGGACTGCTGTGGGATCTGCAGGTACTGGAGAACCACATCTGGCATGGAAGCTCTCCCTGAGGAGCCCATGCTCTTTCACAGTCACTCTCTGCAACTTTCTTTTTGTGTCACTGCCCAGGGGAGCAGTCGTGCCTCCAGTGACATAGGAGGTGGATGGGGAGGAGCAGATGCAGGACATTCATGAAAACTTACCTAACCAAAACCATCACAAAAGTCAAACCCAAAAGACAGTGTTTAGCATGAGCAGTTTCCAGTTCTTGCGTCAACACCAATAAAGAAGTGGGGCAGGTTGAAGCATGAACTTCGAGTGGTACAAGATGTTAATGAACCTCTAGCCCAAAAAGATTTGGGAATCTAAAGCTAGAAGACTTTGGAATATTTCAGTCAGCGAGACACTAAGGGTGGAAACTGCTAATAAAAGTGAAAAGCAACTTAATCTGTGAATGCTTCTTCATAGGAATTTTGTTCAGTATCATAAGTTTGCTAAAACTTCTTCCCAATCTAAACCTCCTGCTATCTCTGGAGTGCCTGTGTGCCTTTGAGGTCCTGAGCAGAAAGTGTTCCTCAGCAGCCTTTAGATAAGGAATGCTTACAAACCGTTACCAACATATGGAATATGTGGCAAACAGTAAGCACGGATCTATAAGGTTTTCATTCATTTTTTTTTTTCCTGAAAAAATTTGAAAATCTCCGTACCGTGTTGAGAAAGAGTTCAATTATTTCTGACCCAGGTACATGAGACTGACAGTCTGGCCTGAGGAATGCTGTGTATAGCCAAGCTGATTTCTGTGAGGTTTGCTGTTTTCCCTGCCATCCAGACCAGCACTGGATGGGCAGGTATTTGGATGGGCTTATCCTGCAGCAGCAGACTCTCTGCGGTCTCCTGGAGAGGCAGCTGTGGGCACAAGCAGCTTTTCCAGTAATTTCTTTAGCAATTACTTTTCAGGAACCAGCAACAATTCAGAAGGATCAATTACATTTTATAACCATATAAATGATGTATTTTTTCTATTGACTCAAATGTATACAGTCTTTATCTCTGCCTGCAAAATGTTAGCTCAAGTGATCCTTTCATCCTAATGTATGTGTGTATGTGTATTTCTAATTGATCTTGTGGTGCTCTTAGGGCTTCACAGCATCCCTAGCTTTTAACACAGTTGGTTACATATTCATGAAACTGTTCTAGGCTTTCTATTAAATAACACCTCAGCAAGTCTTTAGGCTTTCTTTTAATTTACTGGTGCCTACTTTGACTTTTCAGCATTTGTAAGAATTTATTACATGATGATTAAACGGCAGAAACCTAATGCTTGATTGAACATGTTGAATGACATGTTATTTTCCAAAACGTTTAAAATGTCCAAAAACTTTTAAAAGTCAACCTGAGCCCCATAAATTGGCATGACCACTGTATGGGTGCCAGGTGAAGAAAACATGAATATTGTTCTTGGCGTGACATGCTCAACAATTGTATTATTTAACAAGGCTGTTTCTAGATCGAGGGAATAATGATTCCAAATCACTGTGTAGCTATGGTAATGATGGGGGCTGGGGGTTTGGGGATGGGGAAGGGTCTTTAGGGGCCTCCAGGAGACAGACTTGTAGGAATCAGATTTTTATGTCTCAGGAAACAACTTTTTCTATTTGTTCCTATTCTTTTGCAGTTCTTTTATTTTTTTTTTTGATGAAGCCTGTTGTCTGGAATGTCAAGTGCTAGGCATTATTTCCCAGAGCAACTATTTCCCAGAGCAACTCAAACTGTCTCTAAAGGGTTACTTTTACATATAGCTTACAAATACGAGCAATAGGGAAGGCTGACCTGGTTCTTATCCATCTGTACTTAATAAGCTTAGATTTTCCTTCCAGATGGTTTACAGCAATGTCAGAGGGCCCATTAATCACTGTGCCAGTGCTCAACTTTTAAATACTTGGGAAGTGTCTACACGTGATATCCCCATCACTGGAGGAAGCTCTGTCTTTACCCATTCTCAGAGAAGTTTTATTTCAGTCTGTGTTCTCTGAATAATTTTTCTTTGTATCTTCAGCTTCAGTCTCCTTAAGTGTTGGGTTTTTGTTTTTTTTTTTTGTTTTGTTTTTTTTTACTAGGTCCGAAGGAAATGTTGGAAGTCACATTGGTTTCTGCTTTAACACTGCACACAGTTTCACACTTGCTTCTTGCAGTCTCCTTTTGACTGCATTTCACAGATAGCCCCTTGCACCTTTTAGTTTGTTTTCCCTTCTGAAAATTTCTGTAAGTTTATGGGTATTTTTACTATGCTGTGCTGCATCCATCTCAAGCTGTGATCTACTTTTCTCTCCTGAAGGCCAGCTGACCTTTGTTTTGCCTCTCGGCTCAAGCAGGTTCTTCTAAGAGTCCTTTTCCATATACTTTTTCCCCTTTGATCCTCATGCAATCTGACCTCATTTTAGAGATTACACAACCTCTGCCTTCACATAACTTATTTTACTGAAAGTCCTCGCATCTATCATAATGTCTTAAAAAAAACCCACCTCCCTTTGTTTGTTTTTTTTATTGCTTTTTTGTTTGTTGGTTTGGCTTATTTGTTGAGGTTTTTTTCACTGAGCAAGTCAAATTCCTTATTAGCAGAATGCCCTCTTTACATTTCATTAGTCAGAGATGTGATTAGTTTCACTGCATGAAACTGTAGGCTACTAACTAAGCTTAAACTTTGTGACAGTGCTATCAAAAACACATTTTTCCCATCAGGGCCTCCTCCAGCTGCTGCTATTTCTGTACAGTCTGAGTAACTCCATGATGTGTCCTGCTCACTGGCTTTGCTTTTCCTTCCCAGATTGACTTTTGGATTGGTTTTCTTCCCCGCCCCCCCCCCCCCCCCCCGAACTTTTAGTTTGACTTGTTCCTCTTAATATGTGGCACCCAGGCAGTTTCCTGAATTGAAAAATAACTAATGAGAGTCATAAGTAATGCAAAAGCTTCATTACATAGCTGGGAAGACAACTTGTGGGATTTCTGTCTGTCTAAATCCTAACAACTGACATAAAAATTAACATAATCCTCTAATGACTGTGAATTCAAGATAATTGTGAAAATTGTTGTTCACCAAGGGAAGCAACTCTTTGCAATGAGCAGCACAAGGCACATGGACCTGGCAGTCAGATGGTCTACTTCCACATCTGCAGAGGTTTTGTTGGGAAACCCAGGCAAATTCAGAAGTGTTGACTTCTATGGATGAAATATCAATAACAACCAAGTAACGCTATTGTTATCTAACTCGGGTCAGGCGTCTGCTCAGTGCATATTCCATGGGCTGGCACACTCAGAGGGCAGAAAATTGCATGCCTGGGTTTGAGCACAGGCAAAAAGAAAATCCAAACCTTTTAGGACTTGTTCTCTTCCCTGAGGATTTGGAAACCAGACAGTTTTCTGGGCTGTGAAATGATGACAACAGTTCAGGAATTCCTGCAAAGTTTGGGTTTCCCTGTCGAGACTACTGTTAAGCAACCTGCCAGAAGCTGACAATCTTTTCCTTCTCCCTCCCTCTTTGTGTGCTGGCCTCCCCTTGGGGCTGCCATTTATTTTGCTCTTTGCATGTCTCATGCTTTACCTCAGTGTCTCACCAGGGTGCATGTGCATTTTTATGTATTCAGCAGCCCCTCATAATTATATCACTCAGGACCGTGAGTGGTTGAGGTCTAAAAATTGTTTATTTTCTTAATCAAACCAGAGTCTTTCAAAGTTGTTTTAATCTATTTTTTGTCTTTTTATGCTGTGCGCTCTTCTGTGAGGAGAGTGCTCTTTTATTTTGGAAATCCTAACAACTTACAGCAGAATACAGTGCCAGAAAGCTATCCCACATTGTGATGGGGACCATTTTGAGAATGGTGATGTTCTCCAATGTTATGTGGAAACACTGAGAAGGCAGCAAGCACCACAGACTGCGGAGATGGCGACTCTGGGGATACATCACCCTATCAGTCCTCAGCCATGCGTGCTCTGATGACGAGAGGGCAGTGTCCAGCAAACAGCTTCTGATGGACTGTGAGGTTTGGCTGGGGTGCGTTGGGAAACTCCAAGTCATAGGCAATTATCCCTGGTTAGCAAATAAAATGCTGTTCTGCAGGTCCTTTAGGCCAAAACTTTTTTTTTTTCTGATGGATAATTTCTCTCATTTTTCTAGTCTCCAAACCACTGTGCTGCTGCTTTAACCTCCATGAGCTGAGAAGGTAATTCAGGCTGACCAGAAAGGCACTCTCCAGTTTCAAGCGGGTTCTCGGCAGTATGAGATCAACATCAAAGGTGAAATATCCATTTTCTTGATGTCCCATGCAAGTGGGATGTGACTGGCACTGCAATGCAGCATGTCCTGGGAGGAGGGTTGCAGGCATGGGCACAAGATGGGTGAGAAGTTCTTTGTTTATTTTAATCAGTCCATGCTTCAGCAGCATGGAGGGGAGGGTGGGAAGGAGAGGGATTCTTCACTGAGCAGGCACAAGGACATGTGGAGGTGTTGGTGCAAGGAAGAATACAATCCCAGCCCAGGCCACGGGAGCGGTAAGGGGTGGGAGCTGAGAATAGATCTGGGAGACCTCTGAGCATGGCTGCAGCACCAGAGCTGCGCCAAGTCTCTTGTTCTTTTAGTCTGACTATCTTCAAGAAAAGAAGTCCTTCCGTAAGATCTGTTCTTACAGCAGTCAGACAGGTCTTCAGACGTGTGTTCGTAGTAATTGCAGTTGACACTGAAAATGAAAATGGCACAAGCTAGAAGGGGAAAACAAGCTGAGAGTACCCCAAATAGAAGGTGACCCGAACTTCCACGCGTTGCTGTCGATGCCGGAGAAGGTATCCCCGATGCGCTGCCGGCCAGCCCGGTCCCTATCCCTATGTGGCAGTGCCCGCCCGGCCCCAGAAGCCCGGGAGGAGCCGGCCCAACTCCGGACCCCTCGGCTCGGGGCACGGAGAAGGGATGGTGGGAGAGCTGCGGGGGTCGCGGTGCATGTGGGGCCGAGAGGGAGCGGGGAGGTCCCGCAGTCGCCCAGCGCTGACCGTCAGCAGCCGCAGGATCTGCTGGGTCCCGTTCTCCACGGGCGTCTGCAGCGCGGCCGGGTCAGCGCCCCCTCCGCAACGTGTCGCGCTCGGGTGGCGGCTGCTGAGCACTACGTGCGGATTAGGGCGGGATGGGACACACCGCAGGGAGAGCTGGAGGGGGATGTAACAGGCAGGAAGCGCTGCAGGGCGCACCGGAGGGCTGCAGGGCGACTGCAAATGCTTTTGGGACTGCCAGAGACTCGTCCGCCTCATTCATCGCCCGTGCTCATTCTGCACTATCTGGCCGTCACTGACGCCCGCCCCGCGGGCAGGATAGAAAGCTGTCGGTATCGGCTGGGTGGGCACAACCCACCCATATGGGAATGGTGGGTTGAGTATGGGAAGCGGGTGAGCATGCCCAGCATGTCCAGCACCCCATGCCAGTCACTCCCTTCTGGCTCTTCTTGCCCCGAAGTGTAGGAGAGACTGTAGCATACAGAGGCACATCAGGGCCCATCCCCATCACTGGATGACAGAGATGCCCCAAAAGAGTTATAAGCTCAAGGAAGACTTGGAGTGATACTTTCCCAAAATGTTCTCCCTGCCACCACTATTTTTTGGCTTGGGGATCTCTTGCATCAAAGCTGGTGTCTATATATGTAATAACCGTGGATGTATTCTTCTTTCAGTAATATTCCATCACTTCTAAAATCCATATTATAAACTTTTAGCTTCCACAATATCTTTTAAAAAATATTCTCAAAGCTGAATGGGATGTTTTTTTGAGGGAGGCTCTCTTTTGCTTTGCTTTGAACTTGGCGTCTGTTTAATAAAAGGGATGCAGATATTCTCCCAGTGCTTTCTTCATCACCTCACACATTTTTGTCATTTTTTGCTGATTTTTTCTCAATGCTCCTAGGAAACTGAAAAGAGGCTGCCTTTACAGATGGCTTGGGAATTTGTTGAAAATTCATTTTAATTTGAAAGTTCTCTTTGTGTGAGAAGAGCTCACTTTCTGCAAACTTCTGCTGAAAAACAAATTCCAGAAAATGACCTGCTTTTCCCATCAAAGCCCCTGGGAGAAATCCCCATCTATAAGTTCACCTGGAAAGAATTCCAGAGCCTGAAATTGCAGCTCCTTCTTCTGAGGAACCCCTATTCCACGCCCTAAGCACAGTCAGGAGGGTGGAGGGCTTTTGGGAGCAAGGAGGGTGGCACTGTGGAAGGGTGCTGAAGGGAGGTAACATGCACAGGTACTCAGACTGCACTGCGGCCACCAGCAATCCTTGGTGGGGGACACAGAGAGAAGAGATGGACACGAGAGAGCCCCTCCAATCTGCTGTGGTTCAGGGATGGCAAAGGGTGTGTAGTGATAAGACAAGGAGTGATGACTTTAAACTGGAAGAGGGTAGGTTTAAATTAGATATTAGGAAGAAATTCTTTACTGTGAGGGTGGTGAGGCACTGGAACAGGTTGCTTACAGAAGCTGTGGATGCCTCATCCCTGTAAGTGGGGTGCTTTGAGCAATGTGGTCTAGTGGAAGGTTGTCCCTGCCCACGGCAGGGTGATGAAACTAGATGATCTTTAAAGTCCCTTCCAACCCAAACTATTCTATGATTTCATGATCACATGGAAGACATTAGAGAGATGTAGCTGATATAGCTCAGAGTTGAGCCTGTGATCTGGCTAGTTTAAATTGCTGGTTTTCTCTCATCATTTGTGTAATAATTTGTCTGTGACACCACTATGACCCAAAGCCAGTTGCTAACAATCATCTCCCTTACCTAGAGCAAGGTGCTGCCCCTATAACTTCTACAGATGTGGAGCCACAGTTCCAGATTTAGCTATGCACTTTCGAATTTTAACTTGGTTCACAGAAATTTGGGTCTTCTTGATATTGTGGCATGCTGAGGTAAGGTTGTAAATATGAGAACCTTCCTTATGTATTTATAATTAAGGAATTAAGGACTGAAATAAGGATATGAGCATGTTGGAGGGAAAAATAGCGGCTAGTTCATCACAGATATGATGTCCCTCTTGTGCACACACAGCGTAGGTGATTGTTGTGTGCATTGTAATTTGACTTTGTATATGAATTCAGTTTACCCAGGTTCACAGTAAGCATGAGATGCTGGTGACTGTGCTTTTCCTTGGGGTGTGACTGTGCCATGCAGCTAGGCCTTTTCCAAGCAGAAAAAATCCTCAACACAAACTGCTGTGACCATTGCCGTGGGGGGAGGAACAGGGAAGAAAAAAGGTCAGGGGCATAATAGCGTAAGCCAATTGTGAACTGCATTTGAGTTTCTGTGATATACATATATACTTTCTGTGAAGATCTTAAAAAGAAATCAAGTGCAGTGATGGCTGCTTATGATATATCATATTTGAAGGAGGCCGCAAGCTGTGGAAGGCAGCCTTGAATAAATATTACAAGTGTGTATGTCATGCCTAGAGGGGGTGGTGTGCATCATTGTACAGTATCTTCCAAAACGAGTCTGAGAGAGCAAGAGGTAGGTAGGATGTCTCCTTCTTATGTCTGGGGCTGGAAAAATTGTGTGGCTTCTCTGGTGGCTTTCTCTAGCAGCTAGAAAAAGAGAGAAGTTTTTTCAGGATCTCTGCAGGGCAAGTGAGCTGTTAGCAGACCAAGGTAGTGCCCAAGAACTATCTGGGTAGTTTCTTCTGGGTTTTATCTTCTCATAGCTCTGTTCCATTACTGTGCTTTTGTAAGTGAGTGTGTGGAGTTCTTATCCTTATGTCTTCCCCAGCAATAAAGCTGAGCCTGAGTCATCCCACATAATCCAGGCATGTTGCTGCATGGGAGCTGGTGAATCTGGCATTCACCAGAGAGGCTGCCAGGCTCCTGAGGCCTCTGCAAGCAGCAGACTGGGCTTCCCCAGCCTCTGAAGCATCATCCTTTGCTGAGCTGCTGTCTGGTGGGCAGAGCCAGCTGCCTGATTGTGGGGAGAAGCAGAAATTATCCTGAGCATCCCTGGCGAGAAGCAGAACAGTGGGAGCACCTGGGATGGGTATTGAAATGTGAGGCACTCTCACATCAATGGAAAACATAAAAGTGTAAGGCAGAGTCTAGATCCCTGGAGAAGAACTACATATTTCAGGGTCCTGTTTTTTGTGATGGAGATCACACCACTATAAATGGATCAGAGTGTTTGCTGAGTATCACCACTTAGAGTGAGGCGCAGTAAAAGGATGTTCACAAATCTTTGCAAAACTTTCACAGACAGCACTTCAAGTGCCCGTGAGTGTTTTCCCTGTGCTATCATCACAAGGTCCGAGAGGAGAGGATCTCTTTTTTTCAACACCACAAGAGGAGCTAGTGCTGGTTGGGAGACCACCCTCTAAGGCTCAGCGACTTTAGAGACAGATTCTATGTGAAGGGAAGAAAACATGAAGTTGGGATAGTCAGCTCCTCAGTTAGTCACTACAACATGAAAAGGCTGTGCAGATCCCTCCATACTGAAGGCAAACTGCCTGCAGCAGAAACAGCAGGGAGCAGAGGAGGGGCTGGATGTAGGAGCAGCACAGGCACTGTGTTGCACAATGACATCTGCTCTCCTGGGCAGCATTCCCAGTGATCAAAAACCTCCTGTCTCATTCATAATACATTTCTCTTCTCTTTCAAAAAAAAAAATGGTCCAGAGACATCTGAATCCTCAGACTGTGATAGAAATCTGCAGAATTTCTAGTGCTGCAATGAGTGGCAGTAGGAAACAGGACAAGGAATGCTATGGGATGTTATGCTCATTGTTTTCCTGACTGTGGAAAATAGTGTCTGTTTATGGAGTCCTCTCCTGCTTTAGAGTGACTCATTTATCTGCTGATGTAGACTTTGTGCAGGTAGGCTGGGCAGTGAGTTTGACAGTGTTGGCAGGCTGTCACTGTGGCAGGCATGCTGGAAGGGGAGCGTGCCGAGGAGAGATCCTCACGGCCTGGGCAGCTTCCCACTTTCTGCTGAAGAAAAGTTACACGGCTGAGGGTGTTCAAAAAGGTCTGATAAAGATGGAAAAACTTCACCATAATGTAGTTTCTAGAGTTGTGGTTTTATATTTTTCTATTAAGGCTGATACTTGTGATAAGGTGAAACAGCAGGTCCAGCTGAGGTGTGCAAAGCCATAGAGCCTGGGGAAAACGTAGTTTTGGTTTGCCACACAGCCTGCTGGTGAGCTGGGGAAATCAAAGAATGAGGCTGACACCCTGTTTTGTGGATGCTGTAGTCTGGAGCAGGAGAAACAGAGGGTCTGCAAGAGCAGAGATATCAATTAGGGGACATTTGTAGCTTTCGTTTGTAAGACAGAACAGTTTCTAAAAAATATAAAGACAGAAGGTTTTCTGAGGCAGCCCTTGCAATATGATCAGGAGACTCTCCTGTGGGAATCCTGTGAGTTCGTTAGTCTTGGTCAAACTTGTTTCAAACAGTCGCTCATATGCTGTTCACATACGTGATGTTTCCTTCGGACTGGGGCCATTCAGCATTGCCTGAAATAGAGTATGAGGTAAATATCTGTTCTCACCTGCTCACTACTTTGGGAAAAGTTGTAGTCTGTAACTGCTTGCATGAAGTAAATCTAAAATGCGTGCCTGAGTCCAAGAACTAGTTTTATTAACTTGCAAATTTGTCACTTCAAAATATACAACTACAAGAAAGACCAGGATGGTAGTGCAGAAGAGCTTTGTAGGACACACTTTTGTCCATTCACACCATGGTGCTGTATATCTAAATGGGCAGTGCACAGGGTTATCCATTCTGCCTTTGGTTTGACCTAAATGACAGCTGATGATCTGATCTGGAGGCTGGGCCTCAGTGCTCTCTATTCACAGGACTGTTTCTCCTTTAAAATTCTCTCACACTTTGGAATTTCAAATCAAAGCATGAGCTTAGAGGGACCATCAGCTCATTTAATATTGCTATAATAAGGTTTAGGTCTTGTGTGTTTTTGAAACATCAGGCAGTGTGATTATAAATAAAGTTGCTTTGATGACTCATGACAGTAACACCATGGCTTGCCTATAAAGATGAGTCAGTGCCCAGGAAAGGTAAGTGTGCATTTGACACAGAAAAACAATTTCACCTTCTCTTTTCCAGCTGGACACCTGTTCTGAACTCCTAATGTCTTCCATGGCTTTGCTGTCTAGGCAGAAGAAATGTGCTCCACAGAGTGTGCTAGCTCCTTTGTCTTATGGACGAGCTACCTGAGTGAGAGCTTAGAGCACAACTGGACAGGAGTGAGAGAGAGGAAAGGGGCATGAATAAGGGAGAGAGGGCGCTGAAAAATCCCAGGTCGTGGTTGTATCCCCAGTGGGTATTGTCCAGGTCCTTTGGGAGTCACTGGGGAGGTGTGACCAAAAAGCGCTGTAACATATTGGTCTGTTTTGTGTTTTTTCCAGCTAGTAGTAGCAAATACAGGGAAATTGAAAACCTACTTCCGCAGACAATGAAGGATTACAGCATCCACAAGCTCCAAAGGACTCAGAGCCTGATGCTTTGGCAACATCTCCAGTTGTTTGTGTCCACTTCATTCCCCTGGTGGCAGCGGAGCCATTCAGATAATGGCTGGGCCCCCGTCCCATTCTTGCAGTGTGTGGGTGGTTCCCCCTTGGCAAAAGGCAACGCCTCTTCCACACAGCCCCGTATTCCAGGAACGTTCCTTGGGAATGGACTACTCAGATTCTCTGTTACGATGGAAAAATAACCAAATCCAAAAATGGGAGAGGAGATGACAAAAAGGTTGGAGCCCTGGCAATTAGACCTGGGTTTATAGAAAATGGATGTTTTAATTAGGAAAACACAACAGCAGAAAGAAATTTTATTACAATGCTGCCTTTTATAAACCTGGGGTTTATATTTGGGGTGCATTCAAATTTTGTTTTGTAAGCTTGACTTTACACAAGCCATTTTAAAACTATCAGATTCTATGGCCTATTTTAGGAAAAAAACCCAGCAAAGCATTATAAGTTCAAGTTGTACATACCCTCCCTGTTGGTAGAGCAACATGAATTGGGGAGATTTTTTCTGTATTGTTTGGCTTCCTGCAACTGCAATGTTCTCATTCAAAATTAAGAAGGTCAGAGTTTTGGTTTGTTTTTTTTTTTTTTTCATGAAATCTGAGAGGTTGATTAACCACAGCTGGAGAAGTAGGTGGACTGTTTTCCTGGGATATGGGGAAATGGGAGACCTGCATTTAATCCTGTACTTGAACCTAAAGCTCCCTGTTTTGGGTGCCTACCCCCATCATTTCACAAACGGAGAACATGATAGGGTAACTTGGGCTCAAGTGTCGTAATCAGAGATGCCAGTCCAGGTCTGAAATTTTCCAAGGAGAAAAACAGCACCAAAAATGAATGTTCCTGGAAAAAAAAAAAGTTGTTCCAGTTGGCATGAGCATTTTCTACAAATTCAGAAAAAGCATTTAGTCAAAACACTGGTGGATAGGCTCTTTGTTTTGTGGATGTAATGTGTAGTTTAACATATTTTCTTGTGTAAAACTTGGCCATGACCAAACAGAGGATTAGAAATTAATAGACAGGTTCAGTTAAAAGTGATAGGATAGATATAAGTGGTTAGATGAATTTTATCCCTTTGATAGAGAGAGAAACTGAAAATGTTTCAATATATTTAAACAAGTGATTGCTTCAGTTCTTCTCTGAGAGCAGATATACTGAATTTGTAGAAAATGTGGTCTGCTTGCTGGCCAGTGTTTAAAGTATATCTGAAGCAAAATGGTGGTTTTTGTATTTGTGAAGACACAGGGATTCCTCTTAGCTCCAACTCAAATGTTGAGTTCTCTTGTTTCTTATGCTTGTTTGGCAGGGCAGAAAGTCTAGGGCACTTTCCTTAGAGTGAGGTCAGGGAAGGAAAAAGCAGTAGTGGGGAAAACCACCTGACACACATTAGTTATCTTGGCCTTTCTGGTACTGGTATGAACAGGGAAGAAGAAGAAACCTCTTTTTGAAGGCTAGCTAAGGATTAAGCCACCCCTTCAGCCATGCCAGCAGTTTCAGTCATCTGACTCAATATCAGGCCATGGTCTGCTGAGATCAAATCTAACACCATAAAAGAAAGAGGTTGTTTTTCTTTTTCCCAAAACACACATCCTTTTTCTCTGTTTTTGCACTGCCGAACAGAGAGTAGCTGTGGGTACTGGCATACTTGCCTTTTCATGGCCTGCAGGAAACCACCACCAGCCAGCTGATTTCTGAGGGAATGTTTGACCTGAGAAGTAAGAGGGGAAGGCTCAAGTCAATGTGTGCAATATGTGTGTGCTTCCTCACACACTGGGATGTAGATCACAATGCTACACCATTTTATTCTTCCATCTACCATGTTATTTAGGATCTGGTGGAAAATTGTGTGGAGAAGGCAGTCAACCCACAAAGATGAGAAGTGCTTCTGAATGGGTGTATATGCTAAACCTCTGGTATATTTTCCTGTAGGTAGAAAGAGCACATGGAAAAGAGAAGCCTGGGGCAGGAAGTGAATGAATAGCTTCTATTTCACAATATGGATCCATATCATATACCTGCTACCTATAAGCAGAATTTTGATGAGGATCTCTGAGTCTCCTGGGACCTTGTGTGGAAAAGGTATAAGGCCATAGGCTGGACCTGCATAAAAATTCTTCGGGGATTTCCAGAGTGCAGGGAAAATGCTGTGCTTCCTCCTGTGGGGGTTTGATCCTCTTTAGACCTCTTATAACCAGTAAAGCAACAAAAATCAATGGTAAAAGCTGCTAGGTCAGCCACATCTGTTGATGCCTTAAAATAAACTTAAGCAGAAACACCTGGCAAGGATGTGGTTGGAGCTACCTGGGTAGGAAAGCAAAGAAAGTGCTTGTTGAGGAGTTGGCTGCCAAAGTGCTGAGAGCAGACTTTTGTTGCTTTGTTTTGTGTTTTTTCTTACCCATAGCTTTTTCTGGTCCCTAGGACGCTGCTTTGCCAGAGGTCCACTTATTCTCATCAATACTGTCCATCCAGCACAAACCGTCCCAGCAGATTTGTAACTGAAGTTCTCGTTGGAGATTTTGTTTCAGGGAAATCATGAATACTGTTGCCTTCCAACCAAACTTGGGATTTCAAAGAGACTTTTGAACAGTTGTGTAGATAATGAAAAAAAAACAACTTCCGTTTTTGTCATCTTTGAGAAGCACCAGATTTACCTGGTGTATATCTTGGAGGATACACATTAATTGTGATAAAGACGATGTCAGATGTAACAATATCTTGTCTGGAAATAACACTTTAAGGTTCATCCTTTTTGAGCTCTATGTTGCATATGAGAATCTTGTTCAACTATACTGCAGCTGTTTCACTTACAGGAATGGAACTACAAGTATAGTAACTTAAGGAATGGCTAGGTCCTCTAAGAGTTGTTTTCCTCCCAAACAGGCTGGTAGCAGTTAAATCTTAATAAATAATACAACCATAAAAACATGGTGATGATTTGGATACAAGTGCAATGTAGATTTAAACGTGGATTGTGGTTAATTTCTAAAACTAATTGCTTCCATGTAAAGTATGGTACATAAGTAGATGTTTTTTAGGGAATACTTGGGGAAATGAATACAGAAAATGGGGGAAATTGAGTATAAATAGCATGTTTAAGGGGTGACTCTCTGGAGTTGTTTTTCCACAGGGAGAAGATCATCAGCATCTTGTCAGTGTAAGAAAAGTAGACAATAGGCTCTGAGCTGTTTTCGTCCTGTGGTTTGGCTGCTTCAAATTTTGTGGCAAGAAAAGGCTTTTAGATCATATCCTAAAGGACTGTTACATCATGTTCCCTAATTTCTGTGCTAGACCCATTTGGTTTTCTTGCAATAAGAATCATAAGGTTTGCAATTCAGATGGAAAAAAAAATATTCCTGGATAATGAAGAAGCAAGTGAGTCATTGGTCTTCCTCAGTCTTCCTGGGCCATTGATTGCATGTTGAAGCATGATGGGATCCATCTTCACATAACCCTTTGGAGAGAGTGGGTAGATGCCACAGGCTATATTGCAGTCCAGTCATACCACAAATCAAAACAACAGTGATTTCCTGCTCTTCTAGAAAGAGCAAAGTTGTTATTTTGAGCTGTCTGTGCCCTCCTGAACTGCAGGCTATGCTGGGCTGGGATCTTACTTTAAGGAAATTATGTGACCTCTCTCCCAAAACTTGAAGTATGAGTATGAAACATTCCTTGGATTCACACCAGGATGTTGTAGTGGACTTCTATCAGGTGTTGCCGTGCTGGCGTGCAGCAGCTTGTTGTGTGGCTGGTCCTCTCATGCTGTGGACAGCTCCAGCATGCTTGGATGTTAAACTGGGTGTGGTGGTGGGAGCACAGTATTGCTGCCTCTGTAGAGAGCTGTTGCTCAGCTTTTGTTCATGGTGCAGAAAGAGTGACTGACGTAGAAATGAGGTGATAGCAAGCTCTCCTGTGTTTGCTTGAGTATTGATCATGGACTAACTGGAAGCAGCTCCCTCATGCCTGCCCTTACACTCAGCTGTCCTCCATGTGTAGGCCCCTGGGGGTCTAGGACTACTTTTGCATACCCAATAAAAGGGTCAAGGGTGCAGGGCACCATGACTGCTTTCAGTCACATTCTCTCTGCTGGAGATGTCTCCCACTCTTGCCCAGAGCTAAGTTTGGTGTCATAATGTTGGAAACAGCTGACTGCTGGTGGCCCCATCCTGACCATTCACTGGGAAACACCATGAGGAGGAGTTCTGAAGCCTCTGTCAGTGAGGGACCCTGGAAATGTAGGAAACTGATATTAGAAAACATCCTGGGAACCTACTAATGGTGAAGAAGGAGTTTGCTTTGCTCCCTGATCATTGCTTCTCACCCTGTTCTTCTCTGTCAAGTTTTCAAGTGTTCACTAGTGATGACCTGTCACAGACCAGAGCTTCCCTGGGCTTAGGTAAAGAGAAGCAGGGATATTGCAGCTTCTGAAGTTAGATCTCCACCACGCCATGACACTAATAGTGAGGAAGTCCGTGGTGAGCTGAATAATGGCTCATGACAGCATCCTGCTGGAACTGTAGAGCCAGTGTCTGCAGCAGTTAGAGGTGAGGCAAAAGGGCTCTGTGAAGGGTGGCTGCTGGCATGACCACCCCCTTCCCACCCTGCAGACTAAAGCTGGTGATCACTATTTTGAATTACTTTGCTGCTGCTTGGTACTTCTGATGATTGAGGTGTGCCCCAGTGGTATGTACTTGTATTGGGTCTGTCTGAGATGGAGCCCATTTCCCATACAGCAGCTCTCACAGTGCTGTGCTGTGCATTGGTGGCTGGAGTGGTGCTGATAATACGCCAGTGTTTTGGCTACTGCTGAGCACAGCACTGGGACTGTAGTGTCCCTTCCCCAACTGACGGCAGGATTTTGGGAGGGGACACAAGTGGGCCAGCTGACCCAAACTGACCAAAGGAATATTCCAGACCATATGACGTCAGCTCAGATATAAAAGCTGGGGAGAAGCAGGAAGAGGGGGAGGTATCCACAGTCTCCCATGGTGGCTCACCAAGAGAGCTACTACACGCGTTGAAGCCCTACTTCTTTGGATGTGGCCGGTCATCGCCGCGGATGGGAAGTAGAGATTAGATTAGTGTTTTGCTTTTGCGCGGGCTTCGCTTCGCTTTGCTTTCATTTTTGCTTTAGTAAACTGCCTTATCTCACTCAACCCACCGTTTGCCATCCTATTCTTTTCCCCTGCCTGACTTTTGGGGGGGAAAAAGGGGTTAAAGAGACTGTGGGCATCTGGCGGCCAGCCAAGGTTAACTCATTACAGTACTCCAACTGGGACAGATGAGAGATTGTTCTGCCATCTGAACTTTCAGCTTATTTCATATTTTCTGTAGGAAATTCCCAAAGTAAATTAGCCCCTCGACTGAACTGTTGCATTTGGTTTATTTCCACTTATCCTGCAAGTTGGGTGATTTGATCAGAAACTGAAAGTGTTCCTTAAGCAAACTAGGGCTCATCAGGAGCTTTTTGAACAGTGGATGTGGATCTCATTTATCACAACTAAGTACAGGGCTTTTGAAAGCAGGAGGTAAAAGTGCATTGGAAATGGTGATATTTACTAGACAGCACTTCCAGTTGCTGATAAGACTGTTCTTTAAACTCTCCAATAATCAGCATTCCAAATCTGATCTCGCTCTAACCCACCTATCCTGTAGGTGGTGTTGGGATTTGCTGGGATGTAGGTGCTTTGCATTCCATGTTTATCATATCCTATATTCCTACCTCTGAAATGTTCCTGTTTGTTTGGATAGCAAACACTTCACTTCTGTGCAGTGACAGTCTGAGGACCCCGTTTTACTGATTCACTCTCTAGTTTCGGAATAAAGGCTGGAGGTGCACGTGTGTGTGTCTGAGATGAACTCTTGCCATTACAGGGTACAAATATTTTCTCTGCAATATAGAATACCCCTCGGGGTTTTTAGTTAACTGCTTCCTGTGACTGACCACACACAGACACACATGGGAGTCTGCTGCTATATTTTTTTATAGAAGTCACATTTCAGATTCCTAGTTTAACAAAAACACCCTGCATTGACAGGCTTGTAACAGAGCAAACACTGTTAGTTCAATCACATGCATGCAAACAGCTTGCTTCCTTCTCGCTCCCTTGTTAAACCTCGTAACTCAAAATCCAGCCTTCTCATTTCATGTTTATCTGAAGGGGAGGAGAGACATGACTATACTTTAATTTTGCAAAATCCTATCCTAGAACATTTTGTACTTTTCAATGTTTGAAGACTTTTTTGCTAACAAAGTGCTGGAGAACTGGACGTAATATCTTGCTGTTTGCTGTGCCACACCATTAGAGGATGCTGTCTCCTCACATGGTCAAATCTGAAAGGGAGTATTATAAATTTATTGTTATATTTTGGTTCAATTATTGTGTGATAAAGGTAAACGGTGACTTCTGTTCATTGAGGTGCAGGAGGAAGTTGGAGGTGGACTTTGACTGGTACTGGGGTACACCTGCTGACCCTGGATGGCATAGCTGGCTGCAGTTTATTTACTGGAAGAGGATTTAATGTCTAATAAGTAGATAAGAAGTTGACTAACCACCTGGAAAGCTCCATATAGCTTAAAATGATTACTCATTTACCCTCCCCACAAATAAACTCATTCTGTCCCTGCAACAGAGAAGTGAGTGTGATAAATGTAAATATTTTCACTACATGGCATTTATAACTTTCATGGGAAGTAATTGCTTTTGTTTCCTGCAGGTCTACATAAGTTTTCTGCAGGTCTAGGTAAGGTTCATAGAAAATGCTCCATTTTAGTATGGGGGTCTCATATAATTGTGTCACTTTTCTGGCACCATGTATAGCTTGAAAGTTCAAAAAATACCTGAAAATAATTAAAGTTCCCTTTAAAATCCTTGGGNGAAAACAAGTGGTCTTCCTGTGGATTTCAGAATTCTCTTTTCACTCTTTAGTCTTAATTTTTTTCATAATACATGCCTCAGTCCCAAAGCCACACAATCAGCAATTCCCCAGCCATGTTTTGTAGTAAGGTGAAGCCAGAGCAAGCTTAAGGTAGTTTAATATTATCCATTTCTAATTTAATTACTATTCGTTATCAAATACTCTGTTGCTTAAAGCACAATTGCATCTCCTGTCCATATTTGCCCCTAACAGAGAGTTTGCAGTTCAGGATGAAATTTAAGCTCCACTGATTGAGGGGTTTTTTTGAGTACTTTATATGAAAACAGAAAGGAGCAATGCTAAATCTTCTCAAACCTCTGTCCTCTCAAAACTGCTAGCTGGTTAGAAAGCTGACTCAAATGTTGGGTGTTGCTGTCTCAGGTGGAACTGCTGAAGGTCAAAACCTTTGCCAGGATGCCACCTGCAAGAACAGTACCAATTAGATGTTCTACGTTATGTGAATTACTCAACTTCTCATTTGTTAGTATTAAAATGTAGGTGTTGAGATGGCTATCTCTGATATCACCAATGTAGAAGGTTCTTTGAATATAAAGGCTGAATCTACAAAATTAAAATTTACAGCAGCAAATTTTAGATTTTCACCTACCCTCCCTAGTTTTCAGGAATCAAGAATGGGAAAAAAAGCTTTCTTAGACAAGCCAGAAGCAGTTATTTGTGTTGTTCCTTGACCCTTACTATTTACATCTGATCTCCCCCAAAGGGTCTTGGGGACAGAGCTACCTAGATATGAACTGGACTCTGAGATCTCAGGTACATCAAACACACTTCTTAATGTGTAATTATGGCTGTTTTATACAAATTTGCTTTGCCATCGTTTCTCAAGTGGGCATATTGTAATACAAGGGCAAAACACTGCCTATTTCACAGAAGGTGCAGGGCCTGTAAAGACAAACACCGAAAATAAGTTAAGCAAGACAATCTAAATGTCAATGTTTAGACTCTAGAAAATGTTTCTCCATCAAATATACTACACTTCTTCAAAGCATCAAACACACCAGAGCAATGTTACTCTCTGAAGTGCACTCCTCGGTTGGTTCATTGTTTAGAAATCCTTGAATATTCCAGAAAGCAGAGGCTGAGCTTCAACAGATCATCGCATAGTGAGGAGTGCAGCGTCTATATAAATCTCAAGTGCTTATAATATACTTAGGATCCAATAATGCATAATTTTCTTTGGCATGTACATAATTTTCTTTCCTGTCTCACTGGTTCCAGTAAGCCTTTCTGTCCATAGGGTGAATATTTTCTGTACCCACTTTCTTTCTTGTGCAGGTTACAAATGTGTTGTCTTTACACGAGTTTTACAACATCATAGTTATTATCAGAAGGAAAGAGGAGGATATTTAAATGCACACTGAAAAAATACTTTTGTTTTTTTCCAAAATATCATTTGAACGTATTGAAAAAATACTGCAATTTACTAGATGAACTATGAATTAATTGTAAACAATTTTTATTTGAATAAATTCTGGGACTACTATAATTTCATAGCAGCATAGATAAGTACATAAGCATGTGAAATTCTTCAGCCCTAACAGGACAAAATACCTTTTAGGTGAAGAAATTGATCATTCAATTTTTAATTTGTTTTTCTCCCATTCTTCTTACCAAGTGTTTAACAACATGCAGACCTAAATAATAAATGACATAAACAAACATCTCTCCTTAGACAGCAACAATTCCATCTATCAATGAAATTGTTTTTCTTTCACCACATTGAGTCTTGAGTGCAAAATGCAAGGGCTGGATGAGCAGATGACAGCACAGAGAAAGACCCCCATTTATTGAGACTGGGGACTACCATGTGGTTTTCTGCTCCTGCTACAAACCGAATCCTAATAATAGAGATGGGGGGTGCGCTCAAAACACAAAAAGTACACAATGTCGTTTCTCTACCTGAGTAGGTCCTGTGATTATTTTTTATAGTATTTTAAAATACTCATTTCCTTTTGAGAGCATGTATGTTCTTTGCCTCTTTAATTGCTCTTATTTTGCAAAGTTGCGTGAGAACAAATCCCACGGCTTAGGTCACACTCATCTGGATCTTATTTCCCAATGTTTCTGACAAACAAATTAGTGAGCGCCCCCTTACTGAATGAATTGACGAGGATTCCTTGTTCACTCTACATTTATTGAGGTAATGGCTATGTTTGCTTTGAGTTTCTTAGTGTGGGCAAGGCTCCCAAAAGTGATAGTACTGAATTCTTTTGTCTGCCATTGGAATGATGCTCTGGTCACTTCACTTGCTGCTTGTTTCAGATGCTTTGCAACTGTAACAAGGGTCCATCAAGTCGCCAGTATCCCCAAGGAGTTTTGAAAACTTAGTAGTTAATGCCTGCTGGATGCATTTTAGTGCCTTCTGGTCTTTCTAGTTGCAGTGCCCTTTAAAAATAAACAAGACATTATCTTTGTGTTTCAAAAAGCCTAACCTGTAGTGCACCTAGTCTGTCTTCTAGAGGCATGTTTCGAATTTTAGCATTTCATCACAGTAGTGTTCCTTTGATTTTAGCTCATCTCTAAGCTTTAGAATCAGCACTTTCTTAACTCTCTCCCTCCCTCTCTCTTTTCCTTGCACACACCATGTTTCCTTACCATTAGAAATTTTATTTTTTTTAGATTAATTCTAAAATTTTGTGCACAATGGTGGGTACTCTTCTTTCTGGACAGTTTTGAAAAAACTTGTATATGGATTAGCACACGTATGGTGTGAGTGTTAGTACATATTAACACAAACTTTTATCCAAATGAAACTGGAGCATTTTTGATTTGCAGTTTTATTAGTGAAAAATATGTTTACTGATGCACCATTAGAATTTTACATTTCTGTGTGAATGAACCTGAGAGTACATGAGAACTTAGAATCAATTTTGAGGTGAGGGCATAAGACAAAATACAGAGGTCAACTTATGTTGCTTATATTTTAAATGTTAAACAATTAAAAGGAAAGCTCCTAGCTGCAAGAATCAGTCATATGTCAGCCTCTACCCAGATCCCCCTCCTAGGAAATGTGATCCAAGTGCTTTCTGCAGGATCACAATGTTGTTCTGTCTGCCTGCAGGGAAGCAGCTCCTCAGGCTTGGGTCAATTTAAATGAAATAGTTGAGGAAAGCAGGCAGAAAACACCTCACAAAGTCCTTCCTTCTGTACAAGTTCTCTGCTGCCTCCCCAGCCTCTCCACAACCATGAGTTTTCATCCTTGAGGTGGGAGAAGAGATTACCGCAAGGGCTCACCGTGCTGCAGTGTGTTTCACAGGAAAAGAAGAATAAAACAAAACAGACAGCAATAATTGCAAAATATTGCTGCTCTGAAATCAGGCAAACAGCCAGAGAGCTCTTATGCAAAAAAAAAAAAAAAAAGAAAAAAAGAAAAAAAAAAACAAACAAGAAAAAACCCCCCCTAGAGATTCAGCTCTCCCACATAAACAGCTTCCTTTCAAAATCAGAGTCCAGGACATACAGGCACATATTCATGCACATGCTGCTCTCTGCTGCTCTTCCCCAGCAGACTTTAGACATCAAATATATGCCACCCATCCAGTGTTAGCATAGTTTCTGTCATAGTCATCACCAAATAGTGCAAGCTTGAAATTTAGTACTGTGGTAGATCTGTTTGGTTTGTGTAATTAATTAATCTTCTCAGGTTCTGTCTTCCTATGCAGGAGAAAAGGAATTGTTATCAGAAGGTGGCGCCTGCCAGAAGACCGTGTGCCCTCTGACAAGCAGGACCTTGGCTGCACCAAACATCCCCACGCCCTCAGAACAGAAAACTCAATGTTCTGTGTTCTTATGGCATGGAACAAGCAAATATTTCATCACAAGCTGTACATTTCCAAACTGATCTGTCTTGCACAACTTCACTATGCATTCAGGCAGTTCATTCTAATTATCACTTTATAACGTTTTGCATCTGCTTCTGTTAAGTCACTGAAGTTGCTAGTATGTTTTCTTGAATTGTTTTATTTTTAAACAAATTGTTTCTGTGACTGGCTGTCAACAGCTGCACTCTTCATTTCACGCATTTTGTATACACTCGTTTTCTGCAGTGTGTCCCGATACTGCAGCTCAGCTTCAAACCTGAATCCACAGAATTCCTTTGACGGGCTGTTGATTAGGCTTGTGGGTCATCTCTAATTTCGGGTTTTCCCCCAGACAGCCCTCACAAAAGTTTAACATATGTAAGTGGATGTTTTACAGGGTTTTCTCAGTGTGCCAAAGAGTTCTCGACCCTCAGCAAGAAGCAGGCTGGTACATGTAGGTGAGATACTGGAGTTAGCTGGTGTCACCCACTCCATCAAGGTGGGGGTCAATTTCTTCTCCCAGGTAACAAGCAAGAACAAGAGAAAAGGACCACAAGTTGCACCAGGGGAGGTTTAAATTTGACAATAGGAAAAATTTCTTCACCGAAAGGGTTGTCAAGCACTGGAACAGGCTGTCCTGAGAAGTGGTGGAATCACTATCCCTGGAAGTATTTACAGGAATGTGTAGATGTGACACCACGTGGTTTAGTGGTGGTCTTGGCAGTCCAGTTAATGGTTGAGTTCAATGACCTTAGAGGTATTTTGCAACCTTTATGATTCTATTGTAGATTCCATCCCATTTGGAGTAAAGTAATGGAAATCCAAAGAAAACACTAAATAAAAGTATGGTACTTTAAAAAGTGGCATTGCAAATTTATTTTTGTAGTTCCAAATTAAGTGCATTTTCTATGAAATATTTCAGTCTTTATGAAAAACAACAGTCAGTATCCAAAGGAGAAACTGTTGTCTAATATACCTCTGAGGCAGTATCTGTTGAAAACAGTCTACTGCATAGTTTATGACATTCATATTCACAACTACTGTCCCAGTCTCTCTCTTTCTGTGGTTTATCAGTGCATTCTTCTAAGTGTGAATTTGTTAAATCTAATGGGTTCTTTTTTTCTAAATTGTACCAATAGTAATTTCAGATGGCTACATTGACACAAACTTGGGCAGACTGGCGTCCATTAACAGTAGTATGCTGAGACTGATTGAAGTGCTGAAATGTAGGAGGACACCTGTATGCTCCACCATTCATCTATTGGTGTTTAAGAACATTCAAGTCAACAACTAAGCAATTGGATACATATCAGTATTTGCTTGGTCTTATCTTCTTGAAAAAATACCTGGGCAGTATTTGTTCAGACCAAACTCAGTGATTAAATATCTCAGATGGAAAAGTTGAAGTTTGTATAACTGAAACACTGATGCTCTGTGTGATAGTGTTGTTGATGACAGCACTGGCAGTTGTTCATCAGCAGCCAGCACTGTTACAATACTCCAATCAGTAAGGCATAAGCAAGCCACCAGTGATGTATACTGTGTTTCACAATCTTCAGCCACAAGCAGGACATAGGCGTCTTGATTTTAAGGTTTAGCTTTGGTAAAGTAGTATTTTGAGACTGCTGAACAAAAAAGGCATAAATTGTTAAATAATGGTGGGATTCCATGGTTTTCATGGCTAGGTGTTTTACAAAGAGTGCCCTGTCGCTGACAGGTGGTCTGCCCGGAAGGCTGTGACTGTGCGTGTCTCTGGGCCAGAGAGGGTTAAGCCATGTAGGCTGCTACTTTGAACAAAGGTTTGATTCATGTCTTTTCTTCCTTGAAGGGAATGAGAGAAAGAAATGTAAGTAAAATAGAGCAAAAGCTGTTGTGAAACAAGCCTGTTGCTGTTCTCTGAAAAACAAGTATGTGAGGATTCATTTTTAGAGGCGTGCTGAAGCAGCGGGGCACTGGGGGGTGGCCACAGCCACTCTTCCTCCAGGGGCTGTCACTGCCTTGCCAATGCCAAGGACTAAAATTGTCCAGCTTCTTAGAAGAGGACGTGGTCCTGACTGTGTGCCACGAAAAATGTCTGCAGTGCAAAACCACAAGCTATTTCCCACTCCAAAGCAAAATTTTTAGTAGTAGCTGTTCTTGCAGTATTGACTGCTGTGCAAAGAAGACTCCTTTCTGTCAGGGTACTGAGGCTTGAGAAGTCTAGGGAACTGCCTGCTATCTCAGACTCGTGTTTGTCTGTGAAAAAGAACATTAATTTCATGGCCAACTGAAAGGTCAATTTTCAGCCAACAATTGAAAAGTTAAAAGAGCAAATACATCTGTGGAAAAATGGTGATAAGAAGTTTCTAGGTTCATAGCAGTGTTGATCAATTTTGCCACAGACAACGAGTTTTCTGATTTTGGCAACACTCCAAGACCATCAAGAAAGAAGTTATTACTGAAATTTTTTGTGTTGATTTATTAAGGGATGATTATTAAGTATCATGGTGCATTTTTGAAAACTGTGGCTTTTGGGCCTATTTTTGAGAATTTTTTTTAAGTCAGCTTAAGTAATTGTCTCTCTAGCAAGAACGTGAACTTGGCCTGGAAAATTTCTGTCTGAAGAACAGCAAAGCAAAAGTAAACAATATCCTAGTTCTCAAAATATTGGTAGAACTTTCTCAAAATACATCTGTAGCTTCCCACTAGCTTAGATCTCTTGCACAACAACAGAAGTTCTCCTTTATCGAACAGGTGCTGTTTTGCAGAGAGCCAGTATCAAAATAATAGTGAAAGTTCTCAAAATAAGGCAGATGAGCTAATGCTTCAGCTCATCCAATAAAATAGTTAAAAACAATTTTGTGGACCAATAAAGATGTAGCATGCTCGTTTCTAGAAAGTATAAAAAGCCGTAAGTTTTCTCATTAAAAAATGGCTTCCTGGATGAACCCTCTCTCTGGCTCGTTTCTAAGTTTGCCGGCTTAACTACGACAGTTAAGTACCCGGACATTCAGAAGCATGGGACTACACCTCTTGAAGTGGAGGAATGGTATGAAACTGCAGTGTATTCCTCTTACCTGCCTATATGGTAATCAATATATGCATCTGATCATACAGCTCCAACAGTTTCTTGGAACTGCACCAGAATATGCTTCTGAATGAAAGTCAAGAAGTAATGATAACAAATTTCAAGCAGTCCTTCTTAATTTTATGAAGAAGAATTTGGAACACAGAGAACTGTGAACTTTGTTTCATTGTGTATATATATATATATATATATATATATATATATATATACACACACATATATATATATATAAATATGTATTATTGAAAGCTGTTAAATGAATCACACTTCATTAGGCAAGTTCTATAAGAACACAGAAGAATATATGTCTTTGCACTTTGAAAAAATGTGGTTTTGATACTGCTGCATCGCGACTTTTAAAATTACTTTTATTCTGAAAGTGCTAAAACCCATAAACTTCAAATGAGACTTTTCAAAACAGGATTCAACCTTTTCAATTGAGTTGCAACATGTTTTATTTGAATACACATAGTGAAACATAAAATGATGACAATAATTATTCCTGGAAGGTATTAAAAAGTTGATCCGTATGCATAAATTGAATTATGGCTCTGGCAAAGGTGCACTATAAGCAAACAGACATAGTATAAACACTTCATACTCCTCTAGCATCTACTGCCAAGGTCCTCTAATCAGTTTATATCAGTTCAGACTGTTGCTATGAGATAGCCTTCCTTGACCAGATTACATATGCACTAAAATAAGAAGAGTAAAGAAACTGTCAAGAGGATGAAAGTGATTGCTTGAGAAAGTTAGCAAATGCAGACCAGAAGTGAGGGTGGTGAAGATGGCATCAGCTGCCGTCTCAAGGACTGGCTGTTCAAATTCCTGAGTGACACAGAGAAACCAAAGAGGAACCCAGCTGCCAAGAAGTCTAAAGGCGTTTCAACAGCACATTTCTGAAGTGTAGTTTTGCAGACTTATAAACTGACCACACTGGGCAGGTTTTCCTGGGATTAGCAAAAGACTTGGTCTTGCCTTGAAAACTGCTTCTCTGCCAGACCTGATGTTCTACAACAAAGCGTAGTTTTCCTCATGGAATAGATGTTATAATGTTCCCTGGATATTAATGTTGTTAAATAACAACAGTAGGCGCAAGGAAGCAGCTCTCCAACATGGAAAATTTCAGTATTTGCAAAGACCAAAGTTAGCTGCAGTGGAAGTCAAGGTGTTAGAACAGGAGGGATGAAGCAACCCAGCAGCAGTCAGTGATGCGTCCTCCACCCACTGCAGGGCCACATGAGTGTGTATGTTTTGTTGCTATGCCAGCTACAAGTCAGCGCTGAAAACTCACTGCCCATCTACAACTATGTGCTTCTAGTGAGTAATTGAAAAAACTGTCAAAGCCTCTTTGCCTCTGTAAAAGCGATCATGCCATTTAAATGGATGTTGATCTTGTTGCAAGACTCGAGGACTTGATCAGAAAAGGAGGACATCCCCCCAGACATTGAATTTAAATAACATGATTGTCAATTTGTGAAGAACAAGGCAAATGGCCTAAAGCAATTTTTTACCTTCAGTCAGTATGAGGTTTAACCGGGGTGCATGCAGCTGCGAGCAGCAGATGCAGGATGCGCTGTGAAGTTCCTGGCATGGGGAAGAGCCTTCAGTTACATTTTGTCCTATGTCTTTTGAGTCTTTCTGTCTAGGGCATTCTCCACAAACATATCCCTAGTGCCAAATGCATGATGAAGATGTGAGATCCTTGGAAACCATATGCAGATGAACTGAACCAATGAGGAAAAAGGGGAGAGAAAGAACAGCCTATAGGTGATGTAGCATGTATTCTACAAATCCAGACAGCCTGAAGCTAAAGCAGACAAAGCAAGCAGGGAAAAGTTACAATGGTTTAGATTTTCTAAGTACAACAATTTTTATTTTGAAACAATTTTCTCTTACGGAATGTCCTCTTATTTTAATTTGCAAAGGCTGACAACTATGAAAACTTTTTCATTTTGCTGGAAAGGATTAATTTTTTAGTTTTTAATTTTTTTGTTAATCCAAAAATTATTTCCCCCTTTCAGATTCGTCATCCACCTTTCAGTATAACTCCCTCACCATTTCAGCAGAGTACTTGTATTTAGAATAAAATTTCTCCAATGGACAGATTTTCGCATACTTATTCCTTTATTATTTTTGTTAAATAACCTGATCTGATCTTAAGTGGCAGTTTGTGTGCTTTAGGAGTATAACTTTCTCAAGTGTTTAGCTGACATGAAATAGAAATAGTGTGTAACTTGTGCTGCTCAGTGCCATAACATGGTGCTGGAAGGAGAATGGGCAACTTGTTGAGATCCGTCCTCCTGTGCTAGTAAGCTGTAGGTGTTCAGTTCAGAACTCTTGGTAGGGCATGCCCTCTAAGCAGCTCAAAAAGCTTCCCAAGGCTCTCAAGAAAACCTGGAGGTCTGTGGTAAAAGATCCAGCAGATTTGTGTGTTATTTAATGGGTACTGGAGCAAGTGAGGAGACCTTGATTAGCACATTTGAGTCCCTGTTGGACAGAGCAAGAGACAGGGACTGCGAAAAGCAGTAAGAGAAGATTTGATTTAGACTTAGGTAAAATGCTTTGTACCAATAAGGACCATTCAGCCCTGCTATAGATTGCATGGGAGTGAGGATCCCATTCAGGAAACTCTTCAAGAATACCTATCAAAATGGTGTGGCTTCTTCATCTGAGGCTGGATATCCTTCTGTGGTCCTGTCCAATTCTTCTCCATATTTTTTCTATAGGTCACAAAATATTTGTTAGCTGTATTGTCCTCCCCTGCCACGACTTGTCCACAGTACTCAATTCTGAAACAATTTTCCACCATTTCCTCTGAAGCAGCACCCTGACTCTTAATACACTAAGCCTCTAACTGGAAGAAAAAACCAACAGTGGGAAGATCACCTAAAATCGCATCCAAAAGAACAGGAAACCCTCAGAAGTTACAGAGACCCTGGTCATCTCCTGAAACTGTGGCATTCTGAGAGTTTACCTGGATCATGCCTTCACACCTCATCTCTGTAAGCATCCCAAATAAGCCTGGGGGCCACCTTACCCATTTCTGGGGTCACATCTGTCCCAGCTATGCTCAAATCTATCCCACTATCCACACAGAGGTTCTCCAAAATCTTGCATTGAATTAGCAATTCTCACGAAGGTGTAAACTCTCTGTAATGTTTGATCCAGGAGTGTCTGTTTGCTGATGGGCATAAGGTTGATGTACAGGGACCTATGAGTGCCAGTGGCATAGAAATGACTCCAAGAGGATGTGACGTCCACGTGGTGCTGGATGTCGGTGCAGGCAGGGCACAGACATCATCTGCAGCCTGAAGAGGAGCATTATAATGGTTTGCTCTTCTGACACTCAGAAATTGAATCACTGTGGTAAAGTTTGAGATCCATTTGTGCATATTGCTGGGAACAGGAAGAGGAGCAAGTAAATAAGACTGGATGTGTTATGGCTAGCTGTCTTTCGTCTGTTTGATCACTTGAAGAGACAAATGACTGCTTACTTTAGGCTGTTGGGCATGTTTGTTATAGGTACAGATTAATGGACATTCAGTTATGCTTCTTTAAAAAAACAAACCCAACTTGCTAGAATTATACTGAGTATTAATTAAAATTCTGTGACCCTGCTTGGTGGGGAATGAACATAGGGTAAGTATCAGAGCACTAGTTCTCTATACCACGC
Source organism: Serilophus lunatus (assembly GCA_013399895.1). NCBI lineage: Eukaryota > Metazoa > Chordata > Aves > Passeriformes > Eurylaimidae > Serilophus > Serilophus lunatus. The sequence continues at coordinate 302,056 of VXBA01002050.1, forward strand.
TAATCCGATGCTTTCTTATATTAAAAACCACCACAAACTCACAGGAGAGAAATGTGGATAAACAAAGTGATAATCAATGGAAGATTGAAGTATAGACACATATGTAAAGAAATAAAATCTTAATTATTCTTAAACTTTATTATAATTTATTACCAAAGCAAAAATATTTCCAAAGGAACAGTTTTCCACTGGAGGGAATAATTCTGTGGAGCTGTAACAACATAACAACAGCTTTTACACCTTGTTTGGAGGAAGAAAATGTTATTATGATACAAAAGTGTGAGTAATTTTATTCCATTAATTACTAGAAATGCAAAAAACATCTAACTTTGGACAAGTCCTGAGAACTGACTTATCTCAGAACTTCTTCAGAGAAATGGTCTGAATTAATTTATTCACAGGTTTACATTGAACATTGCACTCATTAACTAGCAAAATACATTTTTTAACGATGATCAATTACAGTATAGAGAAAGAAACAAATTTAAAAAATAGAAAAAAAAAGAGGTCATTTTGCACATAAATCTGTTTTGTGTATCTTTCTGTCAAGACCTTTCAGCAAGGGGCAGCTTGGTGGGGAGATTGATCCCAGCAAGCACATAATCTTTGGGAAATTAGACCGAAGTAGAGGGTTGCCCAGATGGGTGGAAAGTCCCATCTTAATGCATCATAGTAGTTACAAATAGGCAAGAGCAATTGCTTGTAGGATTCCTGGAATGTTCTTTGTGGTTTCTGGCATAAAGAGTGGGCAGTTATAGATAAGGAAAATTTAACTTTCCTGATGAACTGGAGCACTGAACTGGGTTGCTCAGAAGGCTGCAAGAGTTCTCCAGCAGAGACTATTGAAATTTGTCTAAGCCATATAACTTAAAAAGGAGCTGTGGAAGCACAGGTTCAGCAGAGCTCCTGTAACCTTGTGTGAGGATACTTCTTCCAGAAATATCAAGGAGAGCTAATATTTTAAGGTCAAAAAAGGGTGTAATCCAAGCTCTTCTGTGCTTTTGCTTAAGGCTCTGCTCTACTTATTAATGGGAGAATTGAGTTGGTTAGAAGGTGGTGGAAATTTCTTTTTTTTTATCATTTGGTTTCTGAAAAGCCAAATACTTATCCTCTGAATTTTTAGAGGGAAAAACCTTCCTTTTTTTTCTTGAGAAGCAAGGTACATTGGAAGTGAGAGCCTTTCTACAACCAAGACATTAATGTTTAGTTCAGTCTGGAAGTAAACCGGGCCTTACGTTTCTCTGAACTTTATTCTGACACCTGTGTCCCTTGCAGGCTCTCTGAGGTCCTGCTGCCCACCAGAGTCCCAGATGCAACATTAGGTTCACGTATCCTGTGGGACCAAAAATCAGTGATGCAGTGTTTAGCACTACAGCATTCAAGGCAAATTGAGATTGTAACGGATCTCCTTCTACCTACGTCTCTCCTACGATGGGTAGGATGGCTCGTAAGATTGCATATGAATGGCCCTGTGCTGAGCACGGATTTTTACCATGGATCACATGTAGGGGAAATCTAGGGTGTTATATGTTATTTTTCTCAAAAATCTAGAGTGTTAAATGGTGTTTATCTAAAGCTTCCCTTTTTTCCTTTTCTTGCCTGCCTGCTTTAATTTTAAAATCTGAGGAATCTGCAAATACGAAGACATCCCAGCCCCAGAGGCAGGGAATGTGTGCGAGGTGTGCCTGTGCTATGCAACCCTTATAGGCATGATTTCATCCACTGTCCCCTGATTCTGTGGGAACATATCCAGGCCCCTGACCAGGTGGTGAGTCTGACGCAGTTTATGGACACAAGCTGTCCCCACATGTAGGAGCAGCAGAGCTGTGCTAAAGTTGATTTCCTGCAAAGCTGCCTGGTGAGGCAGTCGATGACCAAGACATGCTCACTGCTGTAGGCTTTGTCTTCTGCAACTCGGGAAATACGGGAAAGTCATGGGGGGAGGGAGTTACTTCACAGCGGTGCCTGCAAAGACAGTGATGGATTTATTTATTCTTCTGGAATCACCCTGGCCAGATGACTAAGACAGATCTGCAGACTGATGACCTAAACACAGTAGAGTTAAATTTCAAATGTAGGGGGAAGAAAAATTAAGTTAAAAGCCATATACAGACTATTATTTTCCCAAGTTCAATGGTTTACCTCTCAGACCAAGCCCTGGCCAATACCAGAAATACAGCACAGAAACTGCTCAGGGTCTCTTTTCCTGCCTCTTTCCCCCCTCAGTTGAAGTAATTGAGATTACCTACGCCTGTAACTTCTGAAATTAGCAGTTCACAAGCTCTCTACAGCTTCTGGGTCTCTCAGGTGGGAAAGTTAGGGTGCTCTGTTTCTTTTTCCTGTTGAAGTTTGAACTGTTGAGATGGAGGCTCCTGGTTCACTGCACCTATTCTCTTTCTCAGGTAAGACATTTGTCCTTTTAATGGGATGGAAAGAAAAAGGGAGAGTGTCAAGTGTAGTAAGTGTGTTCTGGTAGCTTGGGCTGCTGAACTTCTGCTGGGGGAGGCAGGAACCTGACTCCTCCCTTACCAGAGAATGGGTCTGTGAGGTAGCTGCAGTGACTTCTGAGGAACTGAAAGTAGACTGGATGGGTGTAGGCGGAAAAGTTCTTCTTGGTGTTGCCTCAGGCCTGTTTGTGAAAAATGTTTTTATGAAAAGAAAGCATCAAGCTATAAAGCAAAGTGCGTGTGAAACAATCTACTGTAGACTAACTGATTAAACCGTGACTAATATCAACCTGGTGCTAAGCTAATGCAAAGGACTTCAGTGTTTTGTTTGATTTTTTTTTTTTTTTAATTTATTTTGACTGCAGTGTTATTCCTTGAGAGGCTGTCTGTGATGCTACTGTTGTGTTTGAGCTCTTGAGCTGTTCTCCGCCTGTGATTCATTAGTTACGGGGAAGTGTCCTATATGTGGCTCTAGCAGATGAGCTGTTCTAGATGCCTGTTGGAACCTGATCCCTTATCTCAGCACCTGCTTGCGGAAATGCGGCAGGGCTCTGCAGAGGGCAGGCTTTCTAGCCTGTGTGTACGCATGCTCATGTGAGTCTGCAATCATAATAAATACACTCAATGTCCTGACTGAAAAGCTCAAGGTATCTGTGTTTTCTGGCCTTCCTCTTGGAACACTAGAAATAATTTTTAAAAAAGGTGCTTTTTTGAACGCAACTTGAAAGCATTAAGCCTCAAGCAGCATGTGACCCTAGCATTAGACAAATCTCTTTAGAGTCTTAGTTCATATTATCCTATGTGTAGCATGCAGGGCAGGGTGGGAAAGTTATCCTTTTCCCAACACATTCCCGTCCAGCTAAGTAGACAGTATGGAGGTACTGGCCACTATAGAAGCCACTAGGTTTAAACTGAATGCTCTTGTTTGACCCTTGAACAACTGTAGCCAGAAATTCCAGAAAGTGTCCCTGCATAGTTAAAAATGCTTATAATGACCAATATTATGCTCTGTTTGCCTCTTTTTCTAGGGATATTTCCTAAAATATGTGACTATTTCCTGATTACTGTATCCTGATACAGGCTGTAAATGCATCTCCCTTATTATATTGTTTGCAATAGGAGAATATTGGCTTCTCTCCATACCCCACTGAACAGGACAGTCTTCATAATCCATCAGTTGGCTTCCTTGGCTTTCCCCTCACTATTTTAACCCTTTTACAGTCTTGATTCTGTCAGAAACTGTATTCTGTGGGTCACATCAGGCCTTTATTCCACAGAAAGTTCATAAACCTTCACAGGGTCAAAATTACTGAAAGGTGTATAATGTGGTTTCCTTGTGCTTTCTCTCTCCTAATTATTTTTGGTTTGTAATTCTTAGGTTCTACCATAGTATGTCTACATTTGCATCATAAATGCTACAGAAAAGATAAACTTTACAGCCAATACTATTTTTAAATGCTGAGTTTTACCAGAGCTGGGAAATAGTTTAGATGAGTGACGGTTCCCTGGAGATGAGCTATGTCAAGGCCCCTTTCTTCAATGAACAGGAGAAGTCGGGAAGAAGGAAGACAAGTGTCCAAGCAATCGTTGCAAGATGTGACAGTGTGTGAGAGGAACACTTGTTCAACAGTCAAGTTCGACTGAATTAGTTGTTCATGAATGTGGCAAAGTGAGACTTGAGAGAGCGGAGAACAAGAATGGATGTGTTTAAGCTGCAAAGAAGGTCAAGGAATGAAGTTTGGAGGAGGCAAAGATGATCACACAATGTCAACCATTAATGCCTTTGAAGTGCTGAAGTAATTGGATGAGAACAAGGTGCAAATTCAGTTGTATCTGTAATATCTCTATGCAGCCTGGGGTATGTGTTTAATTAAGGGATGCTATAGGGCTTGCTCTCACTGTATTGTTAAATCCTAGAAATACAGTGAAACTCACATTTACACATATTGTGGTGGAAGGGGTGTTCACATCATTCTTTCCAACATGGAGAATCCTCTCTGATAATATAACTGGTGCTATATCCAAAAGAAACAGGAAGGACAGCAACTTTCATAGCATAAGAATGAGCCATAGTACAATGAGGGAAAGTTTTGATCCCTGTTCTGTAGGAGTGTTTTGCTGTCACCAGTGATCAGAATGAGGTCTGGACTACAAGTGCCCTCCTTCCAAAAAAAGATCATTAGGTTTTTCAGCTACCAAATACTTCCCCCTTTCACCTTGATGAATTTCTCATACAAAAGTGAAAAGTTCAGAGGACTGGATGGAGCCAGATGCCTTCCACAAGACTGTATGGCTTGGTAACTGGGTAAGGTGAGGCATGCAGGTTTAAACCCCCATAAAGATTTGAACCTCACTTGTTGCATCACTTCTCGTTGATCTAACTAGTGAGGAAAGGGAGCTATCATGTCCTCCAATCATGCTGTTTGAGAGTGCTTTTATGGCCTCAAACTCTTGCACATCCAAAGACTGATTCTGGAAACAGAGGGGATTGAGCTTGGAGAGGTGTAGATTGCTCCTGTGCTCTAAGCGCCCTGATTAGAAAAATAATAGTAGAAAACCTAAATCATGTGGATATTTCTAATGTCACCTCCTACATTCCTTCTTTGTTGTTTCTTCTACTCTGTACTGGGAGGACTATACTTCGCAGGGGAGCAGAGAGGTAACACTCGCTTGTTGAATGAGGGTGTGGGTTTCTCATCCATGACTTAGAGGAACCTTTTTGAATGTTAGAGACTCTTCTTTGAAGTTCCTCAATATAACAGGTTTAAATATTGTTTTTTCTCCGGGGAGGGGGGGATGCTGTTAAAGCATTAAAACTGTTTTCTTTTTGAAGAAGCATGAAGGAAGGCCGAAGTTGCAGAGGAACCAGTTTGGAGCCAAGCTCCTTCCTGCAATTTCCCGTGGTGCCAGACCCCTCTCACCCGGGTGAGCTCCCGACCCCATGCACCCGCTGCTCCTGCCAAGCTAGGCAGCCGTTTAGGCGCGGAGCCCTAGCTCGTGCACCCACTGCTTTTTCTTCCCCACACCACCGTTGGTGCGGGAACCGAGGGTGTGGCAGGCACGGAGCTGTTCCCTTTCCCCACATACCAGAGTCCTGGCGTCTGCGGGGTTTCTCCTGCTTGTCCTCTTGGCGGCTCCACTCCCACTGCCCGGTCCACGCAGCAGCATGGAGCGGGGCGGCCTCTGCGCCACCAGGCAGTACCGGCGGCAGTGAAGCTTGGTGGCTGCGCCTGCGGTGCTGATGTCCAGCCCCGCGCAGTGGTGAGCTGGACTGGGCTTGGTGGTTGCTCAGGTGCAGAGCCCTGGCTCTGCGTGGCACGGCGACATGAAGCGACACGGGGCGGTGGTTTTCTTCTGGTGGGTGGCTGGCAAGAGCCCCGCCAGGAGTGACTACAGCCCTGCAGCCCCTCCGCTGGGAGGCGTGCAGTGGCAGCTGCCCCTATGGGCAGCCCCCACTGCCTGCAGCCAGTCCCTTCAGGTAGCAGGGGCCCTGTGGACAGTGCCACTGGCCCCGGGAATGCCCCACAACTGGCGGCAATGGCAGCCACTGGCCCCTGGAGCCCAAGCACATGGTAGGTTTGGTGGNGGCTCTGCGTGGCACGGTGACATGAAGCGACACGGGGCGGTGGTTTTCTTCTGGTGGGTGGCTGGCAAGAGCCCCGCCAGGAGTGACTACAGCCCCGCAGCCCCTCCGCTGGGAGGCGTGCAGTGGCAGCTGCCCCTATGGGCAGCCCCCACTGCCTGCAGCCAGTCCCTTCAGGTAGCAGGGGCCCTGTGGACAGTGCCACTGGCCCCGGGAATGCCCCACAACTGGCGGCAATGGCAGCCACTGGCCCCTGGAGCCCAAGCACATGGTAGGTTTGGTGGGAACTGTCATCTTGCCTATGGTGAAATCCCAGGCAGAGGGACGCCGCCCAACGCCGCTGACCAATAGGAAGACAGCCTGGCCGCGAAGAGGACTCCAAGTTCACGTGATATCAGGAGCCCATAAAAGCCAGAATCCCGGAAGTCCTGTCCCTTTCGGCCAGCTTGCATGGTCCAGCTAGCATAAGTGCTGTTCCTCCTTGTCCCTCCCGGTTCCCTTTACTACACAGCACCATCAGAGCTCCAACAGTGGCACGAGGTCACCCAGCTGCAACAGTGTGGTATCCTTTCCTCTTGGGTTCCTGGGGGGAGGGTGCTTCTTAGTGTTTTGTCTTTCAGGGACTCTGAGACTGGGAGATACCATCTTTAAGGTGGCTTTCCCTTCCTTCCCTCTGCTCCTCAGCCTACCAGCCTGCTTGGAGGAGTAATTTCTTATTTTTTTTCTTTTTATTTTAATTTTATTGCAGGACATTGTCGGGTCTGTTGTGTGCATTTGGTTAGTGCTTAGGGGGATCTGTAGTTTTTTGTGCCCCACAGAAAATAAACTGTTAGCTGTTGTTCGCTTCTATTCAGTCTTTTGTCATTGTTGCACCCCCCCTAGTTGTTCACACCATCACACTCAAATATAGATCAATATATTCAATGGAATGTAAAAGCAGTCTCCTCATCATCCTGTAGAAAAGCAATGCAGGACTGCAGTCCCAGCACTGTGGAAAAGCAGGGATTCACTGTGCTGCCAGACAGCTGGTTTGAGCTATTCTGGACTGTCTGGGTCCATCAACGCTGAACATGTAGGATGGGGGGTCACCTTGCTAGGAAACCCCCCTATTTCAGACGTGAGCAGCTCTGGTTGTCACCCTTTAGGTGGAAGCTCAGACACAGTGGCATAAGGAGCAAAGCAATTTTCCTAAGAGATCACAAAGTGCCCTTGGCAAGCTTTCTCCAGCATTTGTCCTGACTTGGGATAGCAACACTGGTCAGGCTAACTGGGGGAACAGAAAACTTAGGATGAGTCTTACACTGAGGACACGTGGCCTCTGTTTTGTGCACACGTACTTTGTGAAAGCAGAGTCACTCCTGTTTTGTATGTGCTGAATGCTAGCAGGATCTTGTCCAGCATCCTCAGCACCCTGCACTTTTCCTTTTTAAGAGTGAGGTTCTGAAATGTGTTCTAGGTCATTGTAAGCTCTTGTTTAGCCTTTTATTGAGTGTGCGTTTGTCCTGGTGAAGGATTTTGCGTTTGCTATGTTCAACGAGTGTGGACTGATCCGAGACCTTCATCCAGGTAGCTCCGCAGTCTAGAGAGCAAAATCTGAGTGGCTACAACCAGTGTTGCCCCTTCTATGTTCATGTGCAAGTGTTTGTACACGTGTCGCCTTTTTTAATAGCTTCCTCTCACTCCTGTTTTCCGTTTGGTTCTGCTTTGCGTTTTATTTGCAATATGTTGTCTTGTGAGTGTTGCTCATGGATGTTGTTAGGGTTCCCCAAGGATTCTGTCTGGCATTAGAAAATGAACTTTTTTTGGTTTTGCACTCTCAAAGCCTTTAAACAGGGGTTTTTACTCCGTGGTAGTAGGATGTTGGGAAGGGCTGAAATATGACATTGTTGAGCATCAGTTAGTGCAAAAACTGCACTAGTACCCAACTGTGTGCTGATTACTCTACCTGCAAAGGCCTATGTGTTTTGCAGTTTAGGTCACAAGTGAAATAAGCATGTCTAATCTCATTTGAAGACATCACTCTTACAGACTTTCTTCTCCACCTCAGTGCATATCTCTAGACCTGTGAATTGTGTCTTGTTGGGAGCTGGGCAAAATATGCTCTGAAACAGTAGATCCATCCCTTCTTGTCCCCCAAGAAAATTAGGAAATTGTCTTGCAAATACCAAACCAATTTATTTCTAAATGTTTCAGATTAGCAGATAGTAACAAGGAGACTGTGGTGCTAGTCTACAAATCAGACTTGCTCTATGCAATGGATCTGAGTTTGTCCACACTGCTTGCTGTGGAGATCTGAGAATCCCTACAGCAAACACTGACTTTGTTTCCACACTTAAATGATTTACATACCAAATTGAAGAATCAACTCTGGTTCTGGTTATGAGATGATCTTGATCTTAAGGAAAGTAGCAGCCTCTCTGCTGTTGAATACCTTTGCAATCCAAAGGATACGGTAATGATTAAATGTCTTGCCAGTCTAGAGGGGAATAGCTTTCAGGCTTTGTTGGATTCAAGAAAGGAATGAAGTGAAGAAGCCTCATCAGGTGAAGATCCTGCTGTATGCAACCAAAGGCACTGTGTTTTGTGGCTACCCATCCTCTCCAACTGTTTGCAAAACTCACTTTCTGTCCTTGGTTATCACATCAGGAGAAGAGACCTCATTTTTACTACAGAGCACCCAGCTCTGTGGCACCCAGGCTTTAATGGCAGGTAAGGGATGAAAACTATAGGAGGTGCTGTTTTTCTTTGCCCTGTGCCCACTTCTGCATCCTAATTCAGGGTGATGGCTTGATTATGGCCTCTCACCCTTTCTTCCACAGGACACATGATACGCTCTTGTAAAACCTCCTGGTAGCTTTGTGGTACAAAAATATGTGATATGAATCCAAAGAGCATTCTTTAATGTAAGGCTGTAAAATGTACACAGTGCCTATCCCACTTGGCCTCTTAACTATTTTCCCTATTCCTCTTGTGGGCACCTGTGCAGCACTAGAGAAAATTGGATGTATGTCCCTTCTGAAACAGAGTTCTCTTCCAGATACTTAGTTTTGTGGAAGATGGAGCTCTGCCTCCCTGTGGGGAAACAAATTACCATGCAGTGCAGGGTGGGTGTGCTTGCATCTTGCACGATGAATGCGCAGTGGTGCTTCCTTATTGCTTCTCCAACTAAACATGAGCATGCAATGTGCCCAAGGAAGAGCTTGGCTGCTAAAGCTCCAAAGCACTGTGCTCTGCCCTGAGCTTGTGTAACAACATGTAATGCCATATAAACTCGTGCTCTAATCAACAGTTTTGCTGCTGTGGATGTGACTGTGTCATCTGGTTTTCTTACCAGACCAGAGCAGCTGTTGGGCTGCTAAAAGAATCTAAAGCACTGCATCGCTTCTTGTTCTCCTTGCTGTAAAGTCACTCATGCATAGTTGAAGCAAACACCTTTGATCTGGATTTTGCCTTGCATTGCAGTGCCAGGAAGAGTCACAAATTACAGGCTACTTATAGTAAAAGTGAGAAAGTTTTCCCAGTACACATTTGAGTCTATTGTCATGTATGAGTCTTCTCAGAGCAGGAGGTGCTGGAGCCCTCTGTCCATGCCTGACACTCTCAGCTGGAGCAGGGCTGTATGTGGCCATTCCAAGTGATGTGTTTCATAGCAGGCAGCAAGTCCAGTAAGACTCTGAACTGTGCTAGATGGAAGCAGATTGTGCATGAGGCCATAAAATCTGGGTTTGGGATTTTTCTATCTTTATGCAGCTGCTGGTGGAATAGGTTTCCTAAATTGCCTTCTGCAGGCCTGTTTATTTCTCCTGTCTAAACCCTTTCTTTGTAGGCAAATTGGAGAATAATGGGAGCAGTGGTCTGACACTGAGCAAAGTAGAGGGGGGAAAAGTAGTCTGTGCATCAGTACAGTTTCATGACTGATTTCCCCCAGGGAAGCAGTAGAGTCTTTTTTTCATCAAACACAAATGAGGCAATGCAAAGGAGGAGAAGGATTCTGTCAAAATTAGAGGGGGGAGGAGTTTGGTGGTAAGACTTGGGTTGGAGGGACTCTTACAATTTGTCTTGCGTTGTTTAATAAGTATAGATTCAAGATTTGATTATATGGTATTTCCTGTTGGAGAGGTTTCAGCATATCTTCCTTACTCACATGTACAAGGTCACCTGACTTATTAGAATCTCAAGTACTGCCTGACCTCAGGGAGAGGGATGTCTGAAGAAAACGGTGAGCTGTGAAGGGGCTGGTGCAAGCATTTAAGCTGAATATTAGTTGACATTTGCAGTTGTAGACAACAAGAGCTTTGCCAAAGCTGTACTGAATGTTAGCTGTGACTGGAGACTTGCACCTGGTCAAGTTACAGTGCAAGAATTTGTACAGTGCTACTGTTAAGCAGTTGAGCCCTATGAGCTCTATTTAAGGTTTGTACTTATGAAGCTACTGGAATAACATGTTGGATATGGTGGTAACTTCTCTCTGGCACTTGAATTTAAGCTTGGATTTTGTTCAGGTTTTGTGACCGGGACCTCAGCTGTTCACAAAGGAGAAAAGCAGGCCTTTTGATAGTGGTTCTGAACACCCTGGGTGCAGAGCTCCACTCGATCTTGGGATTGTCCTTACATCTACGCATGCCTTCTGACATGTCTTCTTTCTCCTCAGTTATGTCTCCTCCACTTTTTTTTTTTTTTTAATTTCCTCTCTCTAGTCTAAGTGGGTAATAGAATAAAATGGGAATCGCCCTTGGGTAACCTCCAGCAAGCAGAACGTTCCTTGGCAAAGTTTTATGAATGGATTTACAATATGAGAGCCATCCCTGTGGAAGGGGCCTAACTTATTTAGTGGTGCCCACTGAGCTCATTCAGGAATGCATTTGAACGACAACCATTTGAGAGCCTTGCCTGCTCCTCTTGTGAAATGGTCATCCTTGTCTTTCTTTGTCTCAGTTCTGGTCATGGTGTGCTTGTCAAACACAAGTGTCTCTGTGAACTGTACACTGGCATTTTCCTATTCTAGTCACTCCAGGGATAATAAATAGCAATGGTAATAAATAAAAGCAGATGCTATAGACTGAAGATTACGTATGACACATTTTCCATTGGCAGTACTCGTGTTCTCGTATGCTCTCTCTGTGTATGGTTCTTCTCCAGTTTCTCTCCAGCTCACTCCTCCAGTGGCAGGAAAGTGGGGTGCTTGGGCACAGGAGGGAGGGCAAGTACCCTTCTGAAAGTGTGGGTATAGGCTGATGCACCTAAAGGCTGCAAAATATGTTGGGCAAACAGGTGATCTGAAAAAGAAACTCGTGCTGAAGGAGTCAGTCTTCCTTTACTCCAGCATCCATGCTTCTGCCTCCGTGTTTCAAAGAGCTGAGGACAGGCTGAAGCAAATGTCCAGGTTTTAGCCTGGCTGTTTCTACCTGGTTTGTACCCTTTCTTGAACCTGCCAGTGTTCAGCTCTCTCCAAGCATGGTAGAAAATAGAGAAAGTTGTATTTTGCTAAATACTTTCTTTTAAAATTTGCCTTCAGTGTTGTTTTGGTCAGGAGTTTATACAAAAATCTATGTGAATTTTGAAGCAAACAGGAATTCTTGGGTTAATATCACTTTGTGGAGCGGGAAAGAACTTATGAGAGAAAGATCTCACTAGAGCTAGCTTCAGGTTGCATATGTGATGCTATGCAATATCAGCCCTCAATAGCAAGTACAGTGTAATGCAAGTGTCATGTACTTGTCCTGTGTTTCACTAAGGCCCTCATCTGAGGTGTGTGTGGAGGGGAATTTGAACATTTGTAATACTTTACGGCTTGAACTAGCTAGTTACATGTGGAGCCAGCTGGGGTGTACCTGGAAATGAAGCTTCTGTATGCAGCTGAAGAATACTCTGGTCAGAATGAAATGGGCTTCACTGTATGAAGTAGTGTACATACCTATCTAATATCAATAAGCACATGTGCGTATATGTCGCATTCAATTAATTTCTCTCTCCTGACTTCCTTTTGCTGCAAAATAAAATGGTGCTAGGTTGGACCAGATGACCCCACTGTGGTCTTTTCCAACCTTACCTATACTATGATTCTGATTCTGCTTCACATTTAATGAAGTGGAATATTTTGCGTCAAATTTGCCATTCAATAAAAATTATTTGGCCTGAAATAAATATGCCTGTTTTTGAGAAGTCTTCTGTTTTACCAGCTGTCAGTTTTGAAGCTTCAGTGTTCAGAGATAAAGCCTCCTAAGCCAAAACCAGAAATTCAATGAATTAAATGGATTTGATCTTCCATAGCAATAAGAGACTGAGAAGACAAGAAGTAGTAAATGTCATGTATTTAATGCTGATTTGAACAGCCTCTCAAGAAGTCAAAGCACCAAAAGTTGAGTCTCTCTCAGCGAAGCCTGACAGCACTGACTGTCCAGACCCACCTTGTTTTCAGTATTCATCGCTGAAGGGATACTCTGGATGGTCACGCCACCTGTGGATAGATCAGATTGAACAAGTGAGCTCCTTGAACTAAGCAGGATATCGCATCGTTGATGCCGTTGTCCTGTGCCTAACAAACCTCTTCCTTGCAATATATATGTGACATTTTTGGAAGGTTCTACTTACTCAGAATTTATCTGCTCTGAATAATTGTCCCAGAAGAGTTGGAAGCAAATTTCAGCATCTAAGGAGAGGACAGTGAAGGACCATTTTTCAGGCCTACAGACTGCCTACCTTAAAGATAGATGGGGGAAAACCAACAAGAGTTTGGATGTCAGCTATTCTCACTATTTAACTTGGGTTAGTAAAGTGTTTTAGAAAAGGAGGATGGCTTCACTACGTGTACATTGTAGAAGGGGAAGTCTTTCTTCAAATGTCTAGAAAGACCCCTAGAAATAAGGGCTATATGTAAAGAAGAGGTGGAGACACCAGACTGTACTAATTTGTCTCATGCCCTTAGAGCTGAACAGGTCTGGGATGGTGCTTTCTCCAAACAGCTGCCATATCCAGACTAGGTCTGGCTGTACTCTAGCTCAGCTTACATGTAGATGCTCTGCCAGGTTAATAGCATTGGTGGCAGAGAATTTACAAAGAAGCTTTGGGGTGATGCAGTTCAGGAGAGAAAGGGATGTTCTTACATGCATACTACCAAAAGTAGAGAAATTTCAGGCTTCATTTTGGAAACTGCATGCTCAGGAAAGATGCACAATCCAAGATCATTATAAAAGACAGGAAGAAAATTCCCAGGGTCAACTTCAGGTGAAAAAATAATACTGTGTTTGCCCATTATTGGCAGACTTGGGAAGAGAGGTAGTTGTTTTCTGTTGTGAGTTTTTTTGTTTGTTTGAGAAGATGATGCTAAATCGCAAGTCCTGGCTTGACAAGCAACTTCCATTAGCAAAATGAAAAATTTCTGAAGAGGATTCTCAGGTGCACCATGGTGGCTGGCTGCCTTGCCTTACAGCAGAGCACAACAAACACTGGCGTTTTTCCCAGCTGTGAATTGTTCCAGTCTGGGAAGGACACATTTCACAATATTGAAGGTAACTAACTGGAAGGCATCAAACATTAAAATTGGTTATGTCAAAACATTTCATTCCAATATTCAGTCAAGCTCATGTGTTTGCACATTAACAGATTGAGTTGGTTAAAAAAAACAAAACCAAACAACAAGCCACAATACTTTTGGCTTGTTCGACTTCAGTATAATTTAACAATGTCTGAGTTGCCAGTGTCATAATCTCTACTTTCCATCTACGGAGCATAGTTGCTAACCAGATCTCACATGTTCAAAAGTCTGAGTCCTTTAAGTGAAAATGATTCATTCAGAGGAATCAGTGCAGCTTGGGATAACTGGCAAGGAAGGACATCCCAGAGAATGGAGCACAAGATAAATCAATCAGATATATTAATGTAAAACTTGCCCTGTACAATACTTCCAGATTTCTCGAAGAGAAGAAGAAACAATTTCAGATTAAGATTTCCTGAAGTATTTATACTTTTATAAAACCTCAGTATTCTTCTCAGATACTTAACTTACTAACTCATCCCACTGATTGCAACATCTTGTTTGTATGTGTATTCGCACCATCAGAACAATGAATTTGCACACAGTACCCATGTGGCAGCTGGTAATTGGAAGAGCCAGAGAAAAAGTGAATTTTCCCATTCCTGCTGGCATTTGCATCACAGCAGTCAAAGGTTTTGCACAAAGTTGAATAACAGCAAGTCTTTCTGTATCGTGCTTTGACTTTTTCAGATATGTATTGCCGGATGAAATAAGAAATGTCTTTAGACTAGTAACTTATCTGTTGCAGTGTCCATTCCAGACACTTCAGTGTGAGAACACACAGTAGGCATATATATAGCTGCTCCATACATGGCACCACCACTTTTCTGATAAGGTTTTCTTCATAGCAGAGATCAGACTATATTCAAGCATTTTCCCCAAACTTGGCACTCCTGTGAAAACTAGAGCTGCCAATGCCCATCCTGCGCATCCTGTTTCCCTTATCCTCTTTGGCCTCCTGTGATGAAATTTAGTCTAAAAAAGCAAAGCATTTATTTTAGTAGTTTTTTGGATTAGTGGCTTAGAAAGTTCTTCTCCTTTGGGCATTTGCATCCTTTTCTGGAAAAGGCTCTTGTATTTGCACTAAGGTTACATTTTGCGTATATAATCACTAAAAGTTTAAATTATTTAGCTACGTTAAACCAAATTATTTCAAGTACAAAAACACACATAAACTCCTAGGCTATTTATGAGAAGCCTTCTAGAACTAAGTGCTGCTAACCGATGGAAGGGTATTTTAAGTTTTAAGAAACTAAAGCTTTAGAGCACCTGGCTGAGCTTAAATGTGAAAGGCAAACTCCATTGTTATGCTTTAAACTTAGTGCATATTTTCTATCATCGTTATGCAGCACAGTAAGTGGTTTATTTGTTTCTTTGCAACATTCCTCTCCATCATTTGAGCAATGGTCAACATTTTAGAGTGCTATTGGTGCTGTTATCCTGTTTTTCATTATTTTTATTGCTTGTACATGCTACAGTCTGGCAGAACACTGATAACCCAAGGTAACAAGAGAAATGCATGGAAATGAATCTCTAGCATTTGGCTACATATTGAGTGCCTTGAAAAGGGGAAAATGAGTGCCTTGAAAAAGGGAAAACAAAGTTTGGTCATAAACTGTAGATGCTGTTGAGGGGAAGAAAAAACAACCTCATTCTCTGGAAGAAGGAATGTTGGATTAGTTTGAGCCTTCTGAGATAATGCTTCAGGTGAAGCAAAACTACATTGGGTGGTAAGCTTTAGATGAAAGCAAGAAGAGATCAAGCATTGTTAGTTCTCTGAGAAGATAATTAGGAAATAGCTTAGCAATCAAATGAGCTGTGTGTTTTTCTGTTTTTCCTTAGCAGACGATACAACTCACTATGACAGCAAGGGAAGTAAATTGCTGTAGAAGACTGCATCAGAGGAAAGGACAAAAAGTTTCTGACCACTTATGGTCACTCAGATATATCATGTTTTATAAGGAAGCGAGAAGAAGCAGAGCTCTCCCTGAATTAGCCCTGTTGTTTCATGCAGCAGTATTCTCGATTCTTAGCCTTCCATACGGTAATTTAAAACAAGTTGCCTCTTGAAACACTAAGATTACAATCCATAAGGCCTTTTACTTGAGGAGCAGCATGACTTGCTGAGCACTGGAAATGAAGGTGAGACACAGTAGGGAAAGACAAGAAAGTGCTGCTATTTGAATTACAACTTGGATGTCCACACTGCTAGACGGGGATGATGCTACACTTTATCAGTGTCTCAGATTGTTATTACCACGTATAGCAGAAAGAGTTTAAGGAAACGGAATAGAGATGGAATAGCCAGATACAGACACTTTCAACGAGATGGGCTTTTGGCACCTGAGCTGTAAGCAAGTATCCTTATTTTTGCAATGGGTCCAGGATAATATTCAAGCTGTGTTAAAGACCTCCCATATTTAAGCCTTACCTTTAAAATAAAGTTGTTTATACAAAACCTAATACTAAAAGGAAGTGATTTTTTTTTTTAATCCTCTGAAAAGACAGGAATGCTCTGTGAGGATCTAGAATTTCTCCTGTACTTACATTAACAGTTCCACATAACGAACGTTTTTGTTCAGGGCTTCAATTTCTTTCATCTCTTTCTCAGTGAGAGAGAAGTCAAAGATCTAACGGAAAGAGATGTTAGGAATGCATTAGCATTTCTTGTCATAATCACCCTTCATACGTTCCAGATTTCAGAAGTACAATCCCTCCTTCTCCCTATATCTCTCCCACAAATCCATGCTTCCTTGCGTTTATAGCAAGGTCTCAAGGAGATGAATAAGCCAAGTCACATTTGCGTACACTCTTTTGCAAAAAGGGGAAGGTAGTCTGACAATACTGGCTACCATCTTTGAAAGCAGGGAGCAGTGTGGGTACTGAGTGCTGCAAGGGACACAGGAACAAATTCATCCTTTTTGGGTGGAATCATCTCCATCTTGGGTGGGTCAAGCCAGATGTCTTCTGGGGTGTGGTTATGAACCTTTCTGTCACACTCGTATGCAGTAACCCTTCCCTAACAAACCTGAAGACTGGGCAGAACAATCAGTTATTCCCAAATACCTACAGCCTTGGACTGCTGACATACTGAATTACTTCATCTTGCTTGTGCTGCTCGTTGCAGCAACTGGTGCTTTGGGACACATCAGCAGCTGGAATTTTAGGTACTCCAGAGAGTTAAAAGACAACAAAATTTGCTGTCTGCTTTGCTCTGTTATTGTCATATTGTGTTACCATTAAATGATGGAGCAAAAAGCATTGAATAGGGCAAAGTTTGATATCGGTTAAGCTCCTGTGTATGTCTACAGAAAAAAATGGAAAAATCACTTTCTATAGGGGCTAAGCCAATGTAAGTGGATTCATCCACATACTAATGCACTATGAATTTACCTGAAAATTCTCTCTGATACGTTGTGGATTGAAGCTTTTTGGGATGACCACCACCCCTCGCTGGATGCTGAAACGCAGAGCAACCTGTGCAGCAGTCTTGTTGTACTTTTTGCCAATGGCATTCAGCACGGGATCTTTCAGCAATGGAGGGGAAGACACATTTACCCTGGAAGAAAATTAGAAAGAAAAAGAAAACAAAACCCACCCTCATCTTTAATGTCAAAAGATAGGGGCACCTACTTGTTTGTGGACAGAACACTGCACTTTTTGACAAGTCGTGTCAAAGATGGGAGAAAAGCTTTGGCACTTATGTTGGCGGGCTGTCAAAGGCAACTTCCTGTGTGACGTCCTAACGTTGACTTAGTTTCTACTTCTTCACCTAAGCCTCACAAAGTCCCAGTTACAAACACTTACTTTCTGTTAGAGGAGACCTAAGGCAACCTCCTCTTTGGACACCTGACATTCTTTGATGACAGCATGCAGCAGGATCATTGCAAGTTTACATTCGTAACCGTAATATTTAGACACTGAAGTTCAAAACTACTTTGAAAAATGGGGACAAAAGTATTTTACACAGGGACCCAGCAGTGCAGAACTGTATTATTTGAACATGTTCAGAGAAGGGCAACAAGGATGGTGAAGGGGCTGGAGAACAAGCCCTGTGAGGAGCAGCTGAGGGAGCTGGGATTGTTCAGCCTGGAGAAGAGGAGGCTCAGGGGTGACCTTATTGCTGTCTATAACTACCTGAAAGGAGGCTGTAGTCAGGCGGGGGTCGGTCTCTTCTCTCAGGTAACTGGCAACAGAACAAGAGGGCACAGTCCCAAGCTCCATCAGGGGAGGTTTGGACTTGATATTAGGAAGAAATTCTTCACACAAAGGGTGATCCTTCATTGGAATGGGCTGCCCAGGGAGGTGGTGGAGTCACCAACCCTGGAGGTGTTCAAGAGTGGGCTGGATGAGGCACTTGGTGCCATGATTTAGTTGATGGGTTGTTAGATTATGGGTTGGACTTGATGATCTTTAAGGTCTCTTCCAACCTTGTTGATACTACTGTGATACTACTACTGTGATTAGTCTTTTCCTGGATCTTGTCCTTCTATTACAAAGTAGCATGGGCACTTACCATGATTCATCCCTTGAAGTTCCCAATGGGCTGTACCCAACAATAACAATGTCATGTTGTCTGCAAAATTCCAAGAGTTTGGGTTGGGTGAAGTAGGGATGGCATTCAACCTACAGGAAAGAATAATTAATCAACAGGATCAGATACAGAATCAGACAGTATCCTAATGTTTGTGGAGTTACAGACTAGGTGATGCTTTCAGGAAACAATATATGTAAGCTAAGGAATATGGAAATATAGCCTGTGATAACTGTTTTACATGTACATTGCTGAGTGATGGATGGGGTTTTTTTTGGGTGAACAGCAGATCAGCATCTGTGACTATATTTTGGCTGCAGGGAACATTTATTGGCTCCCGGTGGAAAGTGGCAATAGATGGGGGTGGTGGAGGTGAGGGAAACTCACTAGAAAAAAGGAGACTGAGAAGGCAACCTGTCTCGAATGGGTCAGGTCTCCAGTTCTCTGCCTTTGACATTTAGGATGACTAATCCAAGGCTGCTTTTAGGGAAGTGTTGGCATAAGCTGTCCCAGATAGAAGGATGAGGGGGAGATACGCAAAAGGTGAGATTATGACCTTATTGTGAGCTCTGCCCTCCCACATTGCAAATACTCTTCTCTTACAGGCAGGGGTTTTCCGGCTGTGATCTCAGATTCTGGGAAAATGGTGTCTGTAAGGTGACAGAGCAACCACTGTTTGCAGGGCAGTCTGAAGCTATCTGGCACATCTATGCTTGCTGGCTAGTTGCCCTAAGCTGGGTTTAATCTCTTGCCCAGTTTCCCTTGACCCCAGGAAGCAACAGCAACGCTCAGTGCTGTCTTAGGGGCACGCCAGAAACAGCAATTGCATTTTGCACCCGCTAGGCATGTTAATACCAGTAAAGAGTGCTGGAATTTCCTCCTCTCACAGACTGCCTTTCCCTCCAGGCCAAATACAGAACTGAAGGCTATGGCCAGCCAGCCTCCGTGCCCTGCTTCATGACAATTTCAGCCCTCCAGGCAGTGCATTGAGAGTGGGAATTTGGTCCTGGTTGGTCTCTGGCCCTTTCTCTGACACTACTAATGTGGTTATTTGTGCCAGATGAGTCAGAAGAGCTTTCCAGTGATTTCTAGGAAATGCAGTGACCTGCCAAATGCTAGAGCCAAAGGTATTGGGCATTCAGATGGGTGGCTGCCACTTATCACCTTCTCAGAGCCCCACTGCTGTAATTTAACTCGAACATGCTTATCATCTCCACGGGCTTGTTCAGCTTGGGTCAGTCACTTAGTGGGGGGGGTCTCCTTTAACTGAGTTTTTTCTCTAACTCTTATGAACACCTTAAAGGCAAGGCACAGAAGAGCAAGTGTGGGAAATTTAGGAGTTGCTTCTAATGCTTTTAAACTTGAGAAGTTTAGAGTGACTCAGGATCCCCGATACTTAGAGTTAGGTTGGTGTTAGCTGAGGTAAACATGGCTTCATTGAGGACCGGTTAGCTCTGAATGGTTTGTCTTGGGAATTTTTGGACTTGAAATAAGGTATGTGGCAAAAATTTTAGATCTGAATTGACTCAGCATTCAACCTTGTTACAGAGCTTTGGCTCAGAAGCACTGGTTTTGTTGTCCAATAGCAGAGACAGAGGAAAGCAATTGCTTCAGTGCATTCAAATATAGATTTTTAGCCTAGGTAGGAAGAGTAATATTTTCAAGTTAGAAACGGGAGTGTGACAGTATGGAGGGCAGCATCTGCAGCAAAGTATACATCACTTTTCTCTACGTGGCTTAAGCTGCGTGTTTGCCTCTGAATTCCCTAAAGGGCACTCACACCATAACAGGCACTGCCCTTGGCTTGCAGTCTTACCTGGTTGCTGACAGGTTTGTACTTAAGTCCTGGCTTGTTCATGATCATCTCCAGTTGCCTGCGGTTGAAATTGGATACGCCAATAGACTTTGCCAAGCCTGCATCTTTACATGCCTCCATAGCCTGCAAAGAAAGCAGAGACAAGAGAAGTCCCTTATGTTGGCTTAATTCCTTGGAATGTGCATTTTAGAGAGAGGTGGACAATAGACCATTCTTGAGACTGCAGAAAACCCTTTGCTGCAGCAGAAATAACAGCTTTATTAACATGAGGGTTAGTATTGTCCAGACATTCCAAACCCTGTTCCTGTGTTGACCTGCTTTCCAAACCAAACCCTAATGTTTTATACCTTTCAATGTTTTATCCCTTTGTATAGGATAGCATTTGTCTGTCAAATAAGAAGATTAATCTGAAATATAGATACTTAAATGCCAGGCATCTGCTTTCAAAGAGTTTTGCTTATTTTATACTGCTTTAGCAGTGCCTCAAACTGGAGAAGGAAGACTGAACTAAACATATTGCTTTCCTGATAAATTAATTTGTTCCTTTTGATTGTAAGACAGTTTTGCATATGAAGTCTTTATTCGGTGAAATCCCCTAAATATCTGCAAGGCAAATCACAAAACCAGAACAGAAAATATCAGTTCAGTATAAAGCAGAAAAAAAAAAAAGAGTTGGGGGCAGAGAGGCATCCTAGTTATTTTGCACTTTAGACAAATCCTAATAGCTGAGAAACACTTATGAATATTGAATAGGTGCCCGAGTCTTCATTAGTTTTGTCTGTTGGGTTGTTAAGGGAAAAGGGGATCCTTTCCTATGATCTTCCCTTTTGCTCCCAGAAATTCTGCACACAAATAATTTGGTGACTGTCTGAGGCAGAGCAGACCCCACCATGGAGCTGTATGCCCCTCCTACTGGTTTGTTATTCCTTTGTGTCTCACAGGAGCTGAAAGCAGGGAGGTAAGAGGCACTGTGTGTTTGATGACCTCTAGTTGGCCTCATATGTTTTATATCACTCAGTGACAAGTCAGCAAATATAGTCATCTGGAGCCATTTTTGCCTGCTAGCACCATACTGAGAGAGTGAAATTATCTGGATTGAGTTGAGCCATTTTTATTTAGATTGATGCTGCTATTTGCAGGCACTCACCACCACTTATTTTTCTCCAGGCTTATTAGCTGCAGAGAGTGGCCTGCTACAGCATAACCTTTACACTAAACACCAGCTCAAAGATAAAAACAGTGTTGTGAGAACTGTTGCTTTCAACATTTGAGCAACCAGCCTGTGAAAAAGAGAAGGATGAACTGCATCAGCTAAAGACAAGGGCAACATAAGCAGCTAATTTAGAAGTCCTTGTTCTCCCTGAAACCCAGTTTGAATGGCTTAGCTGCCAAGGGAAATCTCAGTTCTACCCCAGGGCTTTCTCCTACTGAAATTTCACTCAGAGTTTTACCATTCTACATCTTTATCTGCGGTACCTCCAATAGAACTAAACTTGGACATAGCTATCCACATCTGGACAGTGCAAGCTGAAGTGGAGCGTGTGGTAACCCCTGTTATCTCTTAGTGTGAGCTGAGCTGAACTGATGCTTTTTCATCCAACCTGGTGCTGAAGGAGAGCTGACCAACTGATCATGAACTGAAGAGTGTCCATGGCTTTGAGAAACAGAAATGTGAGGAGATTGCTAATCACACTTTCTGCCTCACCCAAGATCCTGAGGCCAAGTGACAGTAGGCGTAAGGAAACATCTGCCTACAGGATTAGAGCACATCACAAACAAATTTAGGATTCAATCTTTCAGGCAAATGCTACTTCCTTCCAAGTTTTCTTACCAGAAAAATCTTGTGTTCCCATCTGATAAGTACATTTAGAAGTGAGTGAACTTGTTCTAATGGCAAGTGATGGCAAGGTCTTGGACTTTGTTTGTTTTTTTGAGAGGGAGAAGGGTTGGATTTTTTTTTTATGTTGAGGTTAGGGTAAATTCTGGATTTTCTTGAAGGTGAAAAGGTGGGTTTTTTTAATGAGGCTCCAGTCTTTTCTTAAGGCTCCAACTTTCTCCTTCTGTAAAGACCTGATAAAGGGGAAGGATTGGTAAAAACTTAACGATAAAAGCCTCAGGAAGTGAATTTGAATGTAGAATGCACTGTCTAAAAGAAGGAATGTGGATGTTGGATATTTCAAAAATGCTCTGTTTTGTTATAAAAATAATTAAATGATAACAAAAAGCAACATCCTTGGAAACAGTAGTAAAATTTATCCATGGAGCTAGTAGAACTTGATCCTGGCAATATGCTTCAGCTATGTTTATGAAAACCACAGGGCAATCTGCGAATGAGGAATTGTGATTTTAAAGCATATAAGGATGGACGTTGTGTTTGCTTACCTCCCAAGTGGCACATAAGTTTGTCTCATGGTAGATAAATTTTCCATTTTCATCTTTTGGGTAGAGCGCATCTCCAGGCTGAAAAGTAAAACCAGACTTTTGTGCTTTAAAGAAAATTTTTCACCTCTCAGAGCAAACATTTTTCCACAGACTCTCTTTCTACCAGCAAACAAATGAAAAAAATATTGAAAAGCTTTCTGAAACACCCTAAGTTCAACAGGTCATTCATGCCGGGCTTACCACACCCTCAACTGCTAGATTGTCCTTGGACTCTCCTCAGCTGTCACATGAGCATACACTTAGCAGTTCCCTGATGGCCTTGTTGTTCAGTAAACTTTTGACCTTAAAGTTATGGCACCCAAAGGGGTTGTATTAGAGTACCAACAGTGTTGTCCTCTTTCTTCCTAGCCCTTCTCCTGATCCTGCTTGTGTCCTAGGCACTGGGAAGAGTACCAGCTCAGCCCAGTTCCCAACAGCTGGAGAATCCGAGAGCTACTAGCAGTAAAGAACTACATAGCAGTAAAGAACTGCTTGACTACATGCAGTAAAGAACTGCACAGCTAACTCCTTAAGCTCATTATCCACCTTTCTTTGGGCACTGGAGGCTTTTTCTTCCAATCTGTATACCCTATGGACTTCAGAGATGAGTTATGAGCTGATATTTCATGACCACAGCTTTCTCTTATTTGCTGGTCATTTCAATTGTTTTTACAGGCAATGCATTAACACCTCCTTCCCTTTTGTGTGATAACACTTTTTTTTTTGAACAAAAATCCTTTAATGATATTTGACATTTGCTCTGACTTCAAACCGCTACATTTCAAAGCCCTCAGTACAAGATGTTGATGTGGTAACTCCTTGGGAACACGCAGCTGTGACTAGTATGATCAGTAACTGGCACCTCCCAATTCAGTCAAGTTCAAATTCAAGGCATTTAATGGGAAAAATGAGTGTAAGGAAAACACAGCCTCAGATTTCAGAGGGCCCATGTCTAACTTACAGGCATAAGCCTGTGCTGTTTTTCACTCGAGGAATCCCACAAAGACAACTTGTTGCTTTTATTTCTGTCTCTTGCTGGAAAAACCAATATCTTCAATAGTAGGAAGTAGGTGGCTGTTGAGTACATTTTCTTCTACTAGAAGGCAAACTTTGCCATCATAACATGAGATGGAGAAGCCCTGTTTACAAGCCTCCTCCATGGTATTTTGGAACAAACCATTCATCCCCATGATACCCCAGCACGTTCTCCAAGGACTGCAAGTTCAACATACAGCAGTTGGACTACTTTAAGTTCAGGGGATGAGTCTGAAGTCAAGACCTTTTTATTCTCTTCCACTTCTAATTCATTAACTTCTGTTCAACTTTTTTTGTTTGTTTGTTTTTTTTTTTTCCTAACAGTCAATAGACAGCAATTACATTAGCTAATCTATCATCATTTTCCTCTGTTTCTACCACCTGTGTTCTATAAAATGAACCAAATCAGGATGACCAGTGCTTGAAAATGAACTTCTCTTGAATGAGTTAAATGATGTCAACTATTGTGGATTTCTAAAAGGATCAGTCCTTCCTCCTACCTCCAGGGAACTGTGCAAGGCATTGAAATACAGTTGTTGCTGCTCAATAGTCTCCAGGCAATACTTTCTCTACCAAGCTATCTTTTTATGCAGGGAAGTTCCTGAATGGAAGAACTGTCTGCAAATGTATAAAATGCTGAGAAAAAAAGCAGTGTTTTGTTGGTTACAGGGTGGTGGTTATAGGGTCTTTGAAAAGGTTCTTCAGAAGTTGGTCACATTTCTTAGGTCTGGATTCTCATGAACTACATCATAACAGTCATTCTCAAAAATGCTGTTGTCTTCTCTTGCAGTTTTCCTGGAGATAAACTCACACTTTACACTGAATGTAAGGTGGCTTCCTACCATGCTGCTGCCTGAGCACTGAAATAAGTGTGGTAACACTGTACAGTCACTGCCACTATGCATGGATCACATCTAATCATGTCATGCTCAAAGTTTGGAGGCACTCCAAAAGATAACCAGATGACTTACTTGCCTATTTAAAACATAGCATAGTGTTAACCACTGAGAGGAAAAGCCCTTCTCCCATTATAATAATTTTCTCACCAACACAGAAGTAGGAAGATGGGTTTGCACATCCCATTGCTTCATAAAATTGCCTATGACAAACTGGGTTTCTCAGACGAGATGAGATGAGACTTGTTCAATGTAAGGCTAAAATACCTGCTTTCCTATGAGACCATGGAATAATTCAGTTGGGAAAGATTTGCAGACCATTTAGAACACAGATACTAGCTTACTTATGAATCAGTCACTGAAGTAGAGTCTCCTACAAAGTCTGCTAGTGGGTATGGGCTCCCCAGGCAGAGGTCGTGTGGTGGCCAGCAGGAGACCTGTTCCTGCTGATCATCTGTCTTACTAAGGTAGAGGGGCTGAGCACCACTGTTGGCAGCTAAAGGTAGGAAGGACAAAAGTCCTGTATGGGGATTCTATGTGAGGGAAAAATACAGGAAGGTGCAGGCTAATGTTGGTAGGTCAGTGAATAATGTCACCCTGGAGGTGGCCTTTCATGAGACACTGAAAAGCAATAGCATGGTGGGGCTTTCCTCCTCTGAGTTATGCTCTTTGAAACCAGGTTCCTCTTACTCTGCCTAAAAGTCCCTATGCCGACTTGCACCACTGCCTGGGCTCTGCAGAGGCATGTTACTTACTGTTTTCAGTGTAGGATTGTAAGCTCTATCTCAAGTATTTCACTGGTTCCAAGCAGAGACTGTTTCTGCTAGAAAGCTTTGGGGGAGACAGGAAAGCACCAGTGTTTGTAGACTAAGAAGAGTAGGAGTTTCTTATTGTTGCACCTGCATACTCCTTACTGAAGGCAAGCATCACACAAAGGATAAGTATATTTGCTAGAGAAGGGGCAAAGAAAGGAAACCTGTCACCATTGCAAAAGGATGAGGGTTTTTCTTTTTTTATTTGGCGTCAAAAAAAAGCATATTTTTCATGCAGAAGTGGACTTCTTTTTTTCCTCTCCTCTCATGGGGGTCATGAATGAATCTTTAGGTCTGCTATTCCTTTAACAACTTAAAGTTGTTGATACAAGCCTCAGGGAGTCAGATGTACATTACTTTAAAGCCAGCTGTCTATATCTTTATATTGTGAGACAGTGACCTTCACTATGTGGGAGAATGAACTACTAGAGAATCCAAACACAGACAAAGGGACACAGGAAATTGCTAGTGGTGGGAAATTTTCAAAAATGTACCCAAAAGGATTCCACACATGTGACTGTCCAAGTACAATTTTAATATCAGAGTCTGCTTACTCCTATACAGGTCTTAATAGGACATGGCTTCCTTGGGAGAAAAAGGACTGCAGTTCTAAGGTGGTAGCCTAGTTGATAAATTTCTTCCTCTCTGATACTTCTGGTAGTTCACAGTCTGTACCAAAATGTGATTTTAATAATCAGACAATTACCTTCCTTTGCAAAAAGAAGTCAGTTTATAGCTTAAACATCTCTCAGAAAAAATTAGGTGGCTAATTGCCTGACCTTATTCTCTGTAAGAAGGATTTAATCAGTTCAAAACCACTTAAATGTTCTGAATATAATTCTTCTCATTTCAGTATTATTTCATTTGCCTTCATATACTTGTAGAAGAAAATCGTAAAGCAAGGTACAAGGAACTGTGAAACCAGAAAGTTTGTGGACTTGCAAGAGCTGGTTGCAAGGTGGGAGGCATGCAACTCTGATGTGAGGTTCCAGCCTTCAAAGGTTTTTCCTACAAGTTGCCCATGGCCAGCAGTATGAAGGAATATCAGACTTTAACTTTTGAGAGCAAGAGATGGACAACCAAGTCTGATCTATTCAAGCTGTCCAAGAGGAGCACTGCAGGTATGGAGAGTAAGATTATAACCACAATTTGTCCAGTGGCTTTAATTTGAGACAGAGTAAAGAAACCAACTTGGTGGCTTTCCCCCTCTTTTCCCTCTCCCCCTTCAAACTTTGGCCCCAGCCTGTTGCTGTTGTGTAAAACCTCCTTCCTCGATGAGTCCTGCCTCATTGGTCAGAGAGGATTCGAACACATAATGTTTCAACTGCAGTAGTTTTTCAGCATAGGAAATGCTCTAACCCCAGTTAGGAGATCTGTCCTTCCAGTAAAAAGACTCCGTGCAACATCTGTCACTTACTATTCTCACACCACCTATGAGCCCCTCTTTATGTGGGCAATGCACAAAAATATATGCATGCAGTACACATCAAACATTATCTGTCCAAAGTGCTCTCGTCAACGTGGCTGGAAGTGTGAAGAATATGCTAGATGGAGACCTTGGCTCAAACCAAGTTCATGCACTTTTTTCAAGCAATTTTTCCTTTTACCTTGAAAGCCATTGGCAGCTCAATAATGTAGAGGTCAACGTAGTCCAGCTGCAGGATCTTCAGGGTTTTCTCCAGTGTGGGACGTACCAGCTCAGGGGGGTGGCAGGTATTCCACAGCTGGGGAAGCAAGCACAGGCTCTTTTCTGAGTGCCAACAGGAAAAGTGAGCCATCTGAAGCCCTTTAACACAAACTCGTTCCTTCCCCACTCAATTCCTCTTGTCCTTCTGACAGAGCCCATTATGCACAGTACAGACACATAGTGTTCTACATCACTGCAAGGCAAAGGTGAGGGGTCTTTTCTCTGGTACAGCCATGTGCAGAGGTCAAGACAGGGATTCTTTTCCAGGACTGATGCAGTGTTGATTCAGTAGAGCCATTACATATTTGTTTATTACAACACAGGTTCTTCTGAGCTGAATATATTGCAAAGTCTTGCTCAATGAACTTAGGCAGATTCCTTTTGTTTTTCAAGCTTTCCAAACATATGCTTTCACTGGAAAACTTTGTTCCCACAAGGAATCTGCGGTTAGTTTTATGCTTAAGGCAGAAGCTCAGATTGTGTGAGTTAGCTATTGAACAGCCAAGCACCCAGGGCAAAGAGAATCTTTTGGTTTTCTCCCGTGGTCATGGAGCCTGAGCGACTGCCTGACCTAGGAAAGTTTTTGTTTATTCCCCAGTCCTCACTGAAAGATGTATTTGTGTTTAGTCACTGCGAGGCAGGTGAGACTAGTTAAAGCAGTCTTTTCCACCTCCCTAATCCCAACTGCTCCCTTTTGGAGTTATGCCTCCAGGTTGCTATGGAGTGTGCTTAGTTAGTTAGCAATCAGTACTATCTGTAACTGAACTCTGCTGATGCAAATCTCTTGCAAGAATAAAACCATAGTGTGGTAATTAGTAACCAAGAGCCCTTGGTAAACTGATTGCTGCAGTTGAAATTGACAAAATGCAGAATTAACACACAGTAGAAGGTTTAAAGTGCCCTTTGAATGCACACAATAAGCTGGGATATTTTTTTTTATTTTTTTTTTTTTTTTTTTTTCCCCAATGCACAAAGCTGACATGTGGAACCATGCTGAGGTTTTTGTCACTTTTGTTGGCTAGAAAAATCTGCTGTTTGCTGGTATGGTCATTCTGTAATCAGTTCTGCATCCAAATCAGACAGCCACTTCTTGCCAAAGTATAGAATTAATTGTTCTTAAAACACAAAATCACTTGAATTGCCATTTTTGGAAGAAGATGTTGATTATGGGTGTCAAAATTGTCAAACTTATCATAGCCTGGATAAGTTTAAAGCTATTTTAGATTTTGGTTGTTTTCTTTCTTTTTAGACCAGGTTGTAGTTGGTCCCTGGGAAAACCATCTACTCGGTTCTGCCAGCAGAGGCAAGGACACATTATTTTGAAATTAAGCTGTACTAAGAGCAGCACATCTGACCCTGCCCTAAGCTGACAAATCAAAACAAGTCTTGGCATGTGGAAATTCATACTAGGCCTTTTCCAGCTGTTTGCTGCAAGGTGTGAAGAGTTTATGGTCAGTGGACAGTGAAAAGAGGCTGAGGTGTACTAGAGTAAAGGGACCAAGGTCCTCTTCTATAGTTTTAAGTTGTCTCACTGAATTTCCTGAAAGCCTTTGGTCTATGTGTTTTTTTAAGCATTTGACATGTAAAATGATCTCAACTTGTATTTAAGTAAGGAATTGTAGGTCCTTCATATTCAGTTTATTTTGTTACTGTGGTTTAGCAATTTGGTAGCCAGAGGTATATAGTTTAGAAATGTTTTTTCCAAGTGCCCTTTCTAGCCCAGTGCTATGGAGCCCAGCATTTGCCAGTGAATATACTTCCCTTTAATAAACTGTAGAGTTCTAAAAAGCAGCCTTTAAAAACAGTGAACATTTGTACTATGTCAATACATTGATGCCATGGAAACTTGGGAATTTCATAACTGTTTTCATGATTTGTACAAGTTATTGTATTATCTACCTAAGTAGAACCCATGTAGATGTTTGAGCAGTCCAAGCTGCCAGCTGGCTTTGGCATTTTAGGACACCACATTTCCTGGAAATGTTACTTCTAGTTTAATGAAAGAAATATCCTGGGATGAAAGAGGAGACCAAAAAGGTCTTGCTGTATAAGCCAAGTGAGATGCTGGCAGTTGATATAAAACCTCTAAAATTTCTGGATGCTGAGCTACTCTGCCTGATCAGCCAGCCAGCAGTGAGAGCCAAGTGCAAGTGCTGATGATTTCAACTGGCAGATGCAGCCCGATCACACCAGGTCACTGTTCCAGTAACACTGCCACTGAGGAGGGCTGCTCTTGTTAGTCCCTGCTGGTGGACCAGCCTTCCATCTGCATCATCTTTGTTTAAGGAAAAATCCACATGAGGGGCTTGAGTCTGGGAATTTCCAGTACTTTTGGTATCAGAACTTAACTTCTGTTGTGCTGACTGCTTCTAAGAATGGTTTGTTGTATCTACCGTGTTTCCTAGAAGAAGCAACAATCCATATCAGCCACTTACTAATCAGTGCTCAGTGTATCTACTGGTGACTGGGTATTTGCCAGTAGTTTGTGAGATACATAAGTTTGTAAGGTACGTAAAACTAAAGATACATAAATTCGTAAGGCAAGGGACATCCATTCCCACTTGTCCTGGGAAGTTCAGAGCTGCTGTGAAAGGCCTGATTTGTGATGGATTGAATTGGTTGAGAATATTTTCCATTTCCGCCTTTTCACTCTAAAGACTACAGAATTGCGATAATGAGCTATCATCCTGAGCACCTGAAATTTTGTCAAGTACAAGCAGGGCATAACAGTAAGGTAAATCCATGCATGTCCCATCTCACAGGCACAAGGCAGCCTGGACCACAGGCGTTGTTCGTTGTGGTCTTGTGTGTTGCAGCCCTGTGGCTTGCAGGATCTGCAGTCTTGCAGATGACTCAGTGTTTAAGTAGGGATTATCAACTATGAAAATCATCTAGTGATGAGATCAGACAACTGAATATAGAAAGGCTTAATAAATAAGATTGGAAATTTTGCCAAGAGATGTGCTTTCACAGAACCTAAAGGTCAGTATGGGAAAATAAACTGCGATGGAAGAAGTTGAGAAAGTTAAAACACTCAAAATTGTTAGGACATCTGGTTCTAACCTTTTGGCACAACTTAGTGGTTTTGATTTGAAATATTACTGATAATTTGCAGTAATGAAACTATAAAACAGTTTAAACCAAGTATTGTCACTGATCCCAGTCAACATATTTGGCATATGAGAGACTGAGAAACTCCCCTGATGAAGGCAGAAGATTTGAGGACATGAAGCTTTTCTTGGGATGACAAGGTTGTTACCAATAGACCCAGGCAGAAAACTTGGAAAAGAGCTGCATATTTTTCATATTGGAATTTGCTGTACTTGGAAATTGGTCTATAGCTGCTGAAAATCCTCTTGGTCTGCAAACTACCCAATCCACAGCTTGGTTTCCAAGATCACAGAACTTAACTAAATTGTTCACAGTAGAGCAAGTGTTTTATCTCATGGGATCTTTCACTCTAGGAACAGCGATGCTTATTTGCAAGTCTGTTGAGTAACTTTCATGGGCTATTGGGAAAGGAGAAAGGGAGAATATTAGGCTGATATGTTCAAAGAATTACTCCAGGAAGGGCAGTTTGAGGCCATAAACTCCCTTTAAAAATTGGACAAGTACCATCAACCTTTATTCTTAAATGTGCAATGTCCTGGTATATAGTCATTGTAGTTGTAACAGCTTTTATCAGACACTTCATTGGACAAGGGATTTCATGCTTCTAGGGAAGAGTCAACTCTTATGGCTAAGACTTTAAAGTATTAGCTAGCTCATCCATTATCGAGCCTTGTTACTCTAGAATAGAAGTGTAATGACATCTCTCCCAGTAAGTTGATTCATCATCATTTTTAATGACAGGTGATACAGTAACTAAGGGTGTAGCTTGATGAGTAATTTTCTGGCAGCAATACCAATGTAAGCACTTGCTGTTCTTCCATACACAGACACTGGCATGCACGTGCTTGCTCCCACCCCTTTCATTGTGCAACTTGATGGCAAATCCGAACAGGGTATTGCTCTAACAGAAAATAACTCATTGACAGGATCGTTGCCTAGGTTAGGCTCAGTGTGTGACTACAAAAATGTGTATTACAGCACAATGTGCTGTACAGTAACAGTTTAGGCACCATGGCTGAGCATGGCAATGGTCTTAAACTTGCAGATACCTACCATACTAAGCAGAACTGATGTTGCATGGTTCCCATTGCTATCAGAGATTTAAACAGAGAACAACAGTGGTTCCTGTGCTTAAAAGCTACTGTTCATAAAGACCTACGGCATTATGGTAATGCATGGAAAGAAGAATAAAGGATGTTGGATCTGGAAAGAAGCATGCCAGATGTTGACCACTGGTATTCTTAAGAAGGACCATTCACAGAAATCCCGTATTTAATGTAAATAATCTGAGCACAGCTCCTCACCTTGCCGCAGTAAAAAATGTCTTCTCGCTTGATCTTTCCTTCAGCAATCTTCTCCCGGATGGCTTGTCCCACTTCATGCTCATTGAAGTAGACAAAGGCACCATCGATATGGCGGTAACCAGCATCAATGGCAATCTTCACTGCCTCCAGACAGGAACCTTTGGGAGTCTGATAGGAGAAGAATTAACATAATCTTAGCCTCCTGCTCACTTCCCCTTCAATGCTATAGAGTTGCTGAGATATGCACAAGATTAATTTTGGAATTCATCCAGCTGAACCATCCCTTACCTTGCCAGACACCTGTATTTCAACTTCTAAAAAAAAAAAAACCACTGTGAATTTTTCGTCAAAACTGTTGTGAATGTGGAATTAGACTGGAAAAAGCAGCAAAGCAAAAAACTGTCTGTGCCTGTGAAAGAGAGAGTGAGTTCTCTGAAAGTAGAATTGAATGTATTTGATATGAAAATTATTTCTGAGTTTCTTATCCAGAGAGCAAGGACTTTCCTACAACAACCATTTGATAAAATCCCTTAATCAAGTGGAGGATGACTTTTTGGTTGATCAGAGCAGGTCCCACCAGATGTTGTTTGAATATCTTAGACCTTTCAGCAGTGCAGAAATTTGGATTGGACTTCTTTCTCCTCAAATCAACTTAACCATTAGTGATATCTCAACCCAAAGGGTGATAGCTTGGGTTTGTCTACTGATATTCCCAGTTTTGTACAGTTGCTTTACTGTGTGGTTAAGAATCAGTAGTTGTTTTAGTGTACATTTATATACATTTTACTTCTTCAGTTTAAGATAAGCCCAAGAAACCTCCTAATAAGTCCAAATGACATTTTTGTACTGTGTTTTGTATTTATGTTTACTTTTCATTGCCAAAATTCAGAGTCAGCCTGCTTTTTCCTGTAATGGTCGTATTTTCCATTAGCCGGTGTGGCAAGCAAAATTAGGCATAGGCCAAACCAAGCAAAAAAGCATAAAACCGGTTACTGAAATAATTTGTCTGGTCACCAGAATTGTACTGAAAACATTTAATTGTTCCTAAACTTTGTATAATGAGAGAACAGCTCTAAGTGGTGGTGGTCAAGGGCCCTCAGCAACATGCAGCAACTACTCTCCCACCATTTTCATGGGCATTATTCTGCTGCGACAGGGACATCTGATTTGCTTTAAGAGAAACTGAAATAGGGTGGGCTAACCTGCTCTGCTGTGTTGGTATCTGTTAGCAACAAATGATAAGAGTTGAATTTTGCTACCTGCAAGTGCAGGGCCAAAATCACACTGCTTCTACTATGAAGAAAACAGATGTCAGAGACATCTGGAAATGAGACGGTATGTAGAGAGAACATTAGATTTGTTGTTTTTGCTGATGCCAAGGGAAGACAAGAAGCAGGACCAGCAATAAATATTCTTGGGAAGGTCTGCTTTTCACCATAGCAATAGTTCTCCCTCCTTGCCGTCCTTTCACAGCTGCCACTGGCTTGGCTATCCAGGAGTTTGCCCTGAAAAAACAGCTTCTCTTCTGCCACCTGCTGAAAGAGAAGTTGTGAAACTCATAGCTGCTACAGGATGCCTCAGTGATGAAGGACATTGGTCATCCCTTCCATGTTGATGGGAGAAAGGTCTATGAAGGACTGCTGAAGACGGGTGGGGTTCAACCGCCCTCCTTCAGTCCCAGAGCTGTGGGCTGGTGACAGATAATAGTCCGTATTCCAGCTCTGCTCTTCACTGTCCCATCCTGCCTGACTGCCATCGGACACAAATGGACCAGCTTCTGTTTGGGCTTGTGGGGACTTTCTGCTCCAGCATGCAGTGCCTAAAGGTTACTTCAAATGCAAAGCAGCTCATGCTTGCCCCGATTTATGACAGGCGTGAGTGAGGGCTGAGAGGCAAAATGGCACAATTTGGCACTCTAAAGTATTTACAGCAGCGATGATGCAACATTATGTGCTTAATTGAGAGAGACAACGAAACACTTGTTTCAATGCTTTGCTGCTTTTATTGTGGGAGCTTCCCAAAAGCACACTCAGCCCCTGCCAGGGCCTTTTCCTAGTTGTTAGTAGGATGTAATGAAGACCATGGCAGCTAACAGCCTTTGAGGCGCAGTCAATGGCTAGTTTTCACTTGGGACATGTCGGGCAGCATTACAGAAGCGCGAGGCACGGAGCAGTGACAACCTCCAACATGTTCATTGCTTTGTCCCTGCCTGAACCTGCATGGAAAGATTTGAGAAAGGCATTGGGAAGAAAGCTGTGACATGAGTATTACAAGCCTGCAGTTACTGATGACAGTAACCTCAGACCTCTGTCTCAGCCATGAGCCGCACGAGGCCGTAGCCGTGGCTGCAAAGCTTAGACTGACCAGCACAGAGCAACAGGACTTGGCTGAAAGGTCTGGTGAGCTTAAGTCTCAGTGATGATTAGTTCTGCTAAAAAGAAACATGTTTGCAAAAGTGCAGTCAGCGTTTTCTCTCTGAAACCTGATTTTTGAAACAATGTGACTTGTAGATTGCTTCACCCTAATTCACATTTGGCATTCAAGCATATGAAAGCAGAACATCTAGAGGACAGTGATGCATGACCTTGATTCAGATTTTAAGAAAAAAATATTTTTCTTTTTTACTTTTTCTATTTGTTGAGGAGCCTGAAAATGAGATGTAAACCTGGTACCAGAATTTCCTCTCCCTTATTTTTGCACATTTGAGAGAACACAGCCCCCTGTCGTTTCCTAAAGATGTAAACCAAACTCTATCAAGTAGGGAAGTGTTGATTGTTGAGTTGCATCTTTTCTTAGACACCAAGGACAGTTTGGTCAGTAAGAAAAGCAGAAAGAATAGGTCAGGAAAGGTAGAGTCTGACCTGTAAGGGAACAGCAAAATTGCAGACTTGAGAGGAGGGTAGAATAAAGGAAATTCAGAAAGTTTGCAGTTACTGCAACTGCTTTTGACTGAATCGGTTGACTCATGTTAGAGCTGAACTTTTACGTATTTCTTAATTTTTTTGCTTGGGACTTATATCTGTGCAAATAATCTTGTAAAAGACTCCTCCATCCCAAGGAATAATCTTATTCTTCAGTGGCTTGGGGAGGCTTTTTTTTGGATCAGGTCTTGATTACCAATGGCCGGAGATGGGTTTACATTAAATATAAATATTTTCATTGCACTAATTCAATTCATCTGATGTGGTATATTAGTTCTGACAGATTCTGGTCTAAGGTGCTTCATATAAAAATGCAAAGCAAACTAGGGAACAGTTTTTGGAAAATTCTGCCTCTATTGAACAGTCCCAGCTGAAGGTCTGAGACATCTGTGAGTCTGGAAACTTTATACCATATGTTTATTTTCATTCTAATGGAGAAGCTATCATGTCTAGCATTTCACATGCTTAATCCTTCCAGATCCTGCAGTAATAGGCTGCAGTAAACTGGATTGATGAGTTGCACAGGCTAGTTATAGTGTGGTATTGCCACTTTTTAGAAGCGGTGCCTTAAATGTCATATCTGGTTCTATTGTTTCTTGACAGACCATACCAAAGCTGGATGACCTGGATCACCACTGCTCATACATCTTTCCATCAGGGAAGGCACAAACCTGGATCTTTCCGCTCTACCTTGCTGCTTAGTTTATGATATAACTATGTTGTATAAGAGTTGGCACCACTTCAAACACAGCAGCTGATGGAACAGTATCTCCCAGGCTATTTGGCCACGGAGTAACCACCTTTACTCAGAACTCCAGACCAATTCCTTCTCCTCACTGCAGGTTATAGTCACTAGGGTATGCTACCTAAAATGTGGTTGCCTATGCTGTCTACTCATTCCAAGTAGGCCTTTATTCTTGCACCATTCCCAAATAACAGAATTCGTATTTAGAGTAGAAATCCCAGATGAAGTACTGAAATATCTCTATGCCGTAAAACTTTGTGCTTTGTCAGTAGCAATTCAATACTCTTTGGCTTAAGGCAAATATTTGCTTCTTTATTAATTCTTATTTATGCGTAGATAAGAGGTATGCTTGATCCATAGCCATAATGAATGTTTCAACTTCTAATCAATGTGCCCTATAACTATATTACTTCGATCAAGGACTTGTTTTAGAACTGGAATTTTATAACAATTTGTAGACTGTAAGTCAGATGCTTATCTTCAGTGCTCTTGAAGTCAGTCGCTACTTGGTGCCAAAAAAGGTATAAATTTATTGTATGTTTTATGATAAAAGAAAAACTGCTTGGTTGACTGGAATGACTTGCTCAATCACTAATATGATTTCTTCAATAACATCTATGTTATTTTTAAGATCGTAAAGTTTAAGGAAACAACGCACACAGTTATTCCCTTTATCAGTCAAAAGCTTGTAAACCTACTGATTTACCACCATGCATGACAGATTAAACCAGCATATATTTCCTTCAGGCTCCTTGGTAAGTAAATCCAACAGAAGATCTTGGGGAGCAGATTCAGATATGCACCTTCACTGAGAAAAATAAAGCAGCAATTTGGCCCATTCTCCATAAATGAAGTAGCCAACTGGCCAGCTATCACTTTTTCTGAGTCTAAAAAGCAATGTGCTTCATCAGTTCTGTCTGTCTGAAAGGGTCTGCTCTCTTTTTCCTCTGAGATCATAAAATTTCTTATTTTTTAATGTTTATTCCAGACACCTTCCATCACATCCTATTTTGTCAAAAACTATTTTCCCTACCACAGCAAATGAACAGCTTCAATTTTGTTCATGATTACATGTGACCAAGCCACAGAAGAATATTTTTGTGCAGGCATACCCGTGAATTTTTCTCTTCCCTCTCAAGCAGAACAGTGTTTGCTCAGCAGTGTTAGTGGTTGTCCAAGTTATTACTGTTATTTAAGTGTCACAGTTCAGCTGCCCTCCAATTCTTTTTCTATAGCATCTTTTTCTGATCAGCAATTTCCATTGGATTTCCAGCAGATTAAGAGGTTATCTCCAAAGACAAAGCCAATGGCACACATTAGCTGTAGACTGTAATCTTGCAAAACCATGTGAAGAGCCATCATAGCCTCTGCTTTTATATCTTAGCATATCCATACAGCAAAGGAAAATGGTCTGACTGGGCTCCTAGATTCTGTTCTGCTTTGTTTCACATGTACATCTTTACAGAATTGCACTGGTATGAACAGCACATGAGATTTGAGGAAGCAACTTGTCCACTCTGGCCTCCGATGGAGAGACATGAAGACACACCATCCATAACACTGCCGTCTCCTTTAGGAATGCATGTAGAATCAGTCTCGAGGGGAAGAGACAACGCAGAAAGAACCATGCCTTGTCAATACCACCTAAGGAGACTCTCCACTGTGCCTTTTGCAACCAGACTTGCCTGTCCCGCATTGGCCTTTTTAGCCATCAGCGCGCTTGCAGCAAGTGTGGGGAGAGCCCTTCTCATATCTTAGTTCATGAAGCCCAGCCATGGGGATGTCAGGAAGATGTCCCTTACCCTAGTTCTGAGCATCTCACCTGGTTAATACAACGCTATCCAGTCCCTCAGCTGGGAATAACGACCCTGGGAGGAAAAGCTTGAGGTGTTAGGAGACGCAGGGCCATCTCCTGGAAAAATCTGAGTTTAGCTGCAGCAAAATTATACAAGACATCCAAACTGTGGGCCAAGTGCTCCAGCCCTAACCTATAATTTAAGATGTGGAGCTGCTGTTTAGGAATCTTAGTCAGCTAAATACAGGAAGGAGAAAGTAGGTACATTCCTGGGCTCAGAGCCTCCTTCACCAGAGCTCGGCACACACACGCAAATTCTTATGCAAGTTTCTAGAAGCCCAATTGCTTATTTCCATTTGCCTGTTTTCCGGACAAACTGGCAAAAAGGATTGGCTGAAGATGTTAGGAACAGAACGCATAGAAAGCATGTGTACTGAAGGCACTGCAGGAAAGCACAGGTTGAGTTTACAAAGCCAGAGGATGTGAGCCACACAAGGGTACATTCTTAGAATTGTTTAACCTTGTAAAAGAGAAGCTGTACTGTACACCTCTTTCTTGGAAAATGCAACCGCCAGCACATCCCTCTCTCTCATGCACAGGAAAGCCTGGCTTTCATCCCCGGAAGCATTGGCAGCCACTATCCAGGAAGCAAAACTCAGCAAAGGGTTCTCTGCAAAAGCAGGTAGAGCTGGGAATGGAGGCAGACACAGCTACGAGCCATGAGCTGCTGTGCTGGCCCTGAAGTTTGCTTTATGTCATGCAGTGTGTTGCCTTGGAAGGTGGAGGACAGCAAACAAGCATTCGCAGAGAAAGTGTGGTAAATGGCGGTGCTTGTGTCACTCTGTGAATGAGCATGGACAAGAGGCGCCGTTCTCCTCTTACCTGATGTTCTGTCAGTGGCCTGAAGCGTGAGGTTTGCACATACAACAGAAATTAGATGGCATAACTGCAGATTTAGCATTTCTAGCATTCCTGTGACATTGTTATTCCAGCATTTAGCCAAAGCTGTCTTCAGGAAAGCCTTATTATTGTAGCTGGCAGATGTTGCCGGAGTTACTTTTACCACTTGATTGCAGAAATTTCAGTTTTGGGATCACTGCAACTTTACACTTGGTGCAAGTTCAGTTAATGCAAACTGAAGCTAAAGAGCTGCCTTGCCTCTCTGCTGGCAGACTATTATAGTATTAAAGCAAACCAAGCAAACGATGCGCAGATAGGTTGCTGTGCTTGTAGTGCTACTGGGGTGGACCGAGAAAGTTTCACGAAGAGCTGGAGGACAAAATAGCCAGCTGACTACCCTGGAAAGGATGGATTTAACTGGAAGAGTGGATGCTATCAAAACATCCTTTAGACAAGAAGTGCGATCACAGGAGTGCATGAGGTACAAGGGGAAGATAAAACACCGGCTTGTGCAATAAAAGAGAAGAAAAGGTTGCCAGTAATTCTCCTGCTTCATTCCCTAGAGTTAAAGGGGAGAGGTTTCTGGCGCCAGTTCGAAGAAGTGTTTGCGAAGGCAAACGTAAAACTTGGGGAATTCCACCGCCTGGTTAGCTGAACCAACGAAAGTTGGCTTTGATGAAACCTAGAGAGGCATTTTCTGCACAATGTTTTCAAGTTTTGACAAATCTGGCCTACTAGGTCAACCAAAGAGACAACCCAGATGTTAGCTTCCCACATGAGCTGCAAGAACATGCTTACACTGTTCTTTGGAGAACTGTGGGGAATCAGGGACACATGAGAGTGCACAGCCATACTTAATGTATGAAGTCAGTCAGGAACATTTTAAAAATGGAGCTTTGCCTGGAAAATTGGGCTCTAAATGTTCTTGCCAAAAAGCGTATCTTTCAGTTGTGGTAATTCTGATTACTCATTCATAGGGGTTCAGCTTTTCCCTTCTTTGTCAATGCCAGTGGTTCCCTGTCTCATCTTCTGTAAAACAATCTTAACTTTTATTTAGGTAGCAGGGCTTTCTCTATGGCTCTTCGGCAGGGTTAAAAAACTCAGGATCTTTAGAAAGCCAGAGGAAAAGAGAAGGAAAACCTTACTAATTTTTTGGTGTCAGTATTTGGTCTTGGTTTGGTTCCATTGGTAACAGTAAGTTAAACTTTGTAGTTTTTGGAGAGGGGTATACTGAAAACGCTAGCGCTTGTCACTGCAGTACACAGCAATGGAATGGAAAAGGTCTGCTCTCTGTTTGGTTACTTTTCAAGCAGGAGTTCCTGTGACTGGTTTTGAGTAGTGCTACTGTCCTAAAAGCTTATCTAGATTAGCCCTCTATTAGTTTTTGGTCTGGACTGATTAAACACAATTCTACTGTATGTCATAGCCAGACATGGGGCTTGGTGGGTGATGCTGGCATCTCTTATCCACCATCCAAAAGCTGTACAGACTCCCAGACAAAGATGTCATCTCCTAAATGTCACCTTGGTCTGGGAACATTTTCCTCCGGAGTGCTCTTGCAGTGTCCAAGTCTGTGTGTGTTGGTACCATGTTTAGGAGCCAAATGAGCTGGTGCCAGGTGGCCTGTAAGAGCCAGCCCCCTTGCTTGGATTAAGCAGGCATCACTGTGCAAGGCCAGACAATTATCTAGCTGTCAACAGTTTCATTAGTAGAAGTCCTCTTCTCTGCATATGTATACAAGTCTTGGTCCTGGAGTAGTCTAAAAATGCTTTTGCATAGCAGCTGAGATGTCAGCATAGGTTGGAGACAACATCCTTTTAAGAAAAGGTTTTCGGGGGTTTTTTTTAAGACTTATAATTTAAGCCATACTCAGGTGGTGGGGGGAGGGAATGGAAGAAGTAATTCTGAACACACTCTACTCCTCAGGGCAAACTGAAAAATTCACCATTTTCCAGGACTGACAATTTTGTGGCCATTTTGCTCAGAAGTCCTCCATAAGTTAGGGAACTTCATAGCTGGAAAGTTAGTCTTTCATTCATACTTATCTACAAAGTGAGACTCATCCTCATTAGAAATTTTACATGCTGACCACTTCAGTGAGCACAGCTTTTAATCTGCCACACAGAATTAGACACTAAATGTGTTCACAACTGCAAACAGAAGTCATTGGCACAAAGCAGAGATTAGTATTATTGATTTGTTTTCTATTAAGCTTCAGGTTTCATCGAAATGAAATATCACAGAGATTTCTACAGAGAAGATACATGGAGGTAAATTAAGCAATGTCTTAGAGCCATGGATTTTCTGTAAATCAAGGTAATAAGAACAAAGATTATGTCCTCAAGAAATTTGCATGCGAGAATCTTTCCTCCAGATTGACAGGGAGTGGTAAGTCATTTTATCAAGTCCAACTTCAAAATCTGAAATTGATGGTTAAATTACAGTTTTTACACAGAAGGTAGGATTTTTTGTGTCTGCCATGTTTCAGAAAAAAAGCATCTATTTTTTCTAATAACTTGATTTTTCTCAGGGATTTTTTTCACTCCTAGTTTTCCTTTCTTAATGAGATAAAGATGCAATCTTGCATTTATGAAAGTCAAATATGTTCCATTGTATAACACAAGATTTCCGGAAGCTAGCAGGGTTTGAGGTAGTTGCAGGCAGGGGAAGTCAATGCTAAAGACCAAGAAGACTAAGCGTTAAAGACACAGAAATGGAGAAAGATTGCTCCAGTGGCAGCACAGAAAACCTGTAAGGCAGAGGAGAAAAGGAGAACTCAAGATAAATGATCTCTGTTTTTCAGAGGTAGTAAACCTACCATTAAAGCATTTGTGAAAGAGAGCTTTAAAATGTGTCATGCAGTATTGAGTTTTTAGCAAAAGTCATTGATGAAATCAGGACTTGTCTGAGACCCTTTGGATTTGCTGCGTTGTTCTACTTTATACCCTCATCTCTGTGCTGTAAATAGACCAACCTGTAAAAGCACTATCTTACGTGTAAAAGGACTCATCCTCTGGTGTATTTGCCATCTCTGCAGCAAATAGTAAGGATGGATTAAGGCAATACTACAGTCCAGAGTCACTACAGTTTCTTGAATCCTCACACTAGCTCCTGCCCAAGAACCATTGTTCTGCTGCCTGCTAAAAGCTCACACTTGCCACTGCACCTTCACAAGCCATCTGGAGACCAAATACCAAGACATCCTGCCTTTCTCTGCTCTTGACAACTGTGTCTTGCTAGTTACTGACTTAGTTGAAGAATAAGGAATAAAAACTAAGGGCATCACTCAGCACCAAAGGAAAGGCATGCCATCTGCAGTATATGCAAGCAGAATTGCCTGAGTGTGGTGTACTCCTTCAAGCTTGAAACTAACTGAGTCACAATTTCGTGAGTGATCTGGTGTTTCAGGATAAACATTGTTCAATGGGGAAGCTAGGGTGAGAGTTTCCTATCAGGCAGGCAAAGAGCCCTCTGGGACACATCAGGCACAGTTGTCCTCCTGGGCTGCAGTAACACATCTCCTTCCCTTCTACCCTTGTTGTAAGTGTACATATAGCCATTTGGAATTATGAATTTAGTAAAACCTCAGAGACTAAGGGAACATAAAGCTACCCTCTGAAACACCTCAGAAATCCCAAACCTGAAAGACCACATGTTGCTACGTGTCAGGTAGCTGTGGCTCTGCTGTTTCAAAGCACTCCCTGAAGACAAGAGGAACTAGTACTGAATGAGGTAATACTGGTGTTTAAAAAGTGAATGGCTTGAGAAAGCCAGTGGTGGTTACTGAAAGGGGCCGTAAAGCGGGACAATGTCTT
The DNA here is from genome assembly GCA_013399895.1 of Serilophus lunatus. NCBI lineage: Eukaryota > Metazoa > Chordata > Aves > Passeriformes > Eurylaimidae > Serilophus > Serilophus lunatus. The sequence continues at coordinate 343,412 of VXBA01002050.1, forward strand.
TTGGAAACGCTGATCAGGGGATAAGGACCAACAACTTTTTAAAAAATTACTTTGTTTTGGGAACAAAATATTTCCCTGACTTCCATCTGTGGTGATTTCATGTAGGTTCATAGAGATTTCTTCATTAGAGGGCTAACTTCAGACTCGGTATTGCTGAGTTCAAACACTGAGTTCAAACTTTATATATTTATGTGAAATCCTTCACATTAAAAGGACTGAGGTATTTTCTTTACATATTTATTTTAATAGCATGCCGTGGGACATAAACTAAAGCTGTAAGAATGCTTGAATATTAGAGCAGTTCCTGCTCTTGCCACTGCATCTCTCATCTCTTTCAAGAAAAAATCTAGAAGCCAAGTGGGAGGTTTACCTCAGGAGGAAGACAGTTGTCTGAGCCAGAGAAAGAGAAATTTATAGATAAGAGATCAAGAAGCAGAAGCCTTTAAGCTCAACACTGTCTGCAGAGATCTCACATATCACTTCTCCCTGGGACTCACAATACACGATCCATTTTTATATCTTTGGGTCAGGCCAGGTGACTTTCTTTACAAGTCACCTGAGGTCATTGCTATCTCCAACTGATCAAGTTCCAGAAGGCAGTGATAGCCAGGAGGAAAACAGCAGGAAATAAATTATGTGTAGTGCCTCCCTTACCGCAGCTTAGAGACCCAGAGCGCATCATGAGGACGGGTCACTCATTACCTCTTTTGACTTAACAGTATCCTACAGCAGTCCTAAGGCAGGCGTGCAGCCTGCAGCAGGGGCGCAGCCAGCACCGTTAAGAGTGATTGAAATACTTTACATATGCACATCTTTGTACTAGGAACTTTTTGGCATAAATGATCCTATGAGAGCAGTAGAAGCTGTTAGACTTGCACAGCGAAAAGTTACTCTGTTCAGCCTTTTAGCTTGGGTGTAAAAGGTAATTCAGGGTGCCAAAACAGAGTTTTTACTTATCCAAAACAGATTTTTTTACTTGGTCACTCAGACTGGATATGGGAGCCCTGGATGAACTTTTCCTCTCTCTGACTCAAACCAGCAATTTCTCCTTAAACAAAACCCAGACTGTCTGGGCACTCACAAGGGCTACTTTGTGGTAGTTCAAGATTTGGGGAAATGGGTCTCTCTCCCTCCTGGCTGGATGCCATACCAAGTTCTTCATCATCCCGAAGCTGTGGGGCTGGTGGGCAGTGTGCATTCCCATGAGGAGAGTGTTCCTCCCACTCCAGCCTGTGCATGTTTCTTCTTGACTTTCTCTAGCGATCACATACCCCACGATCACGTTATTTCCCTGAGCCGTGTGATATGAATTTAATCCCCAGAGGGTGAGAGGAGGACTGAATCTGCTTTCCCACCGCCCATGTGGATTCCCTTACCAGCAGGCTATTCAGGGAAAGGCAACTGCTACCTCCAACTGCTTTAATAATTCTTTGATTCCTCAGCTTGTACTGCCAGTGCCCAAAATGAAATGCTTTGCCATTTGTTTTGCCTGAAACTATTCCACAAAACTGCTTCCAATTTATGAATGGATTTGGCTACCTCAGAACCTCATTTTTAGCTAAGTCGCAACTTGCCAAAAGCCCTCACCCAGTGCTATTCTTGAGTGCTTTGCCCAATCTTATGTTTCAGAAGCAATGCCTGTGTACTGTGTGGTTGCTACAACCTTCTGTCCAAGCCCTGTCCTCCCTCAGTCAAAACAGGAAGGCAGGAGAGGAGCTGCGGCCAAAGCCCCTTGACCTTCCAGGGAAACAGCAAGTATTTATGTGGAGACACTGGACTGATGATCTTAGCTGTGTTGACAGGGATGAGTTATAAAGTGAAGCGGGCATAAGTGCAGTTTTAACGAGGCATAGGATTTCCAGGATTTAGGAGTGTTTTTAGCGCCTTTACCCTCTAAGCCTGCTCATCCCCACACACTCTCCACTTCCAGATGGGTACCAGTACCTCTTGATGGGCTGAGCTTGGAAATAAGCATGAAGGCTGGGAGGTACGGGAGCCTGAGGCGGGCTGATCTGGTTCTGCAGTAGCACAGGGCGATGCCAGGGGCTCATCAAGTGGGCTGTCCTCCTCTACCACCCTCCCCTGTGGGGCTGCCCTCTCCCTCCCCCCCCATCTATTTAATACCCTGGAGAATTGGGTCAACGGTTTGGGGGCCCTCAGGGAGGGAAAACTGGACACGATGCATCCACTGGAGCCTTCGCAGAGCCACTCCTGCACACATGGGGTTTTGCCAGAAGGATCCACAGGGCTGGACAGAGGTAGAATAGGCCTCTAACTTTAAATCTGTCTAGAGTGCCTTGATGGTCCTTGATAGATTCACTGTGGTTCCCACCCAGACCGATGAGGAGAGAAACTATTAGGGGAAGGGAAGAGAAAACAGGGGAAGGACTTAGATTTCCAGGTTTTCACTTCAGACCATCTTTGCTAGGACAAATAGCCTAATTTATGTAGGCAAGAATCTAAAACAGCTCACAGATTTCCTTCTATATGTGAAGGAGAATGCAAAATCAGCTTTAACATAATGAAATCTGCACCAAAAAGAAAATTAAGCTTTATAGATATAGAAATATCCTTATTTTTTAAGGAATGTAATAAGAAATATGAATTAAAGCTGCAAAAAATATTTTAAGTACTTTTCTTGATAACCCAAATTTATGAGTAATTCTATGTCCCAGTGAAGACTCCTTTTTTTCTGTTAGCAGATGAGCTGATAAAAAATGCAGTACATTCTTGCTGTGGTAAAGCAAAAAGAAACTCCCAACATTACACTTTTCAGTCTCAAAGAATTAGCTGATTTGTCAGCCTGACCACTATCAAGTCAGAAGAAAAGCTCTCTTACATCTAGGGGGAAAGAGCATTCAATTAAAATGAATCTGATTATCAAACAGACCTTTTCCACAGTGGTCCAGCTCTGCTACAGCTGATGTACTACATCGAGTCAGTAAACTTGTACAGGGAACTAAATTTCTGTCAATAGCTTTATTTTTTGTTCAGTGTTTCACAACCAGAGAAGCATGACTTATCTCCCAAAGTCGTCTTTGGGAGAACAATTAAGTTATTTAGGATGAGCAAGGCAAGCTGCTGACACATTTAAGATTTGAAGGCACTGCTGTTCAGTTTATCCACACAAAGCCTGAAACCTGAAAGCTGGCCTCCTGCCTTTGTTTTCTTGTAACTGACTGTCAGAGAAGCAGATTTCCCTGCTCCATGGCTAACTAGATCTGCCTGGTTTGCTTAACCAGCAAGCACATTCCTGCACTTCAGGAAGAACACTCTGGGCTCATTACGAGCTACCGGGCTACAGCATAATATTGAGAAAACAGATTTGTTTTGGACAAGCTGCTCTGATGTGGAGGTGCCAGGGTGAGTAACCTTTGGGAAAAAAAAAATCCAAAGAAACCAAAGCCAAGCAAACTAAAAACCAACCAAAAACCCCCAAAACCTGCCTCCAAGAACAAGATGAATAATCTGACAAGTAAATAGCTCTGTATTTTATATCAAAGCACAAAATGTCTAAAAGTTGTTGAGATCTGACTCATGAGCAGAAATAGAGTGCTGGGGACGGCTTGAGCCGTCTCTACCACCAGCTGCCTACCCCCACCGCTGGGGAATGTGTGGCTCAGATGCTGCTCCTTAAGCAATTCAGCCACAAAAGGCTACAGCTAAGCATTCTGATGGAAACGTGTCAGCGCTAGTTTGTAGCCTCACTCGTTAAGATAAACCTTGAAACGATGCTGAGTTGCCACAAAGCCTTTCAACTCTCGTGGTAGGAGAGCCTGGACAATTTGCCAGGCATCCCGGTGGAAGTTGCACCAGGCACAAGACAGTACACGGCAAAGCAGCTTGTCCCAGCTAAACGGCACTCCGGTGCCACGGCAAGGTGCGGATGGAAGCCTCCCCCTCCTTCCCCCCCCATCAGTAAAGCAGCCTTTTTGAGACGGGCAAATTTTAAGCCGTGACCTATTTGAACGTTCTGCCCCGTCACCGACCAGGAACACGTTTCTGCAACAAATCCCGTAGCACTCTGCTACTGTGTTTCCCCATCTACTCTCTGCTACAAGTTCCCCGACTCCAACAGCAGTCCTAATCCTAGCGCAAGGCTCCAGCCCTGCTCCTCCAGATAAATGTACATTGTTTCACCCGGTCTTCTGCGAAAATGAGACTTTGGCAAATCCCCTATCAGTGCTGCTTTCTCTACTTCTTCTCAGCTCCTCCTCCCACCCATAACTTTCTGACGTGTTTATCATGTAGAAAGAGAAAGATCTCTCAGAAAATCAACCTCCTACAAACTCAGGGGGAGGGAGAACGGGTGGTTGGGTATATGCACCCATCCCCACTGAGGGTACAGTTACACAGCAGCTTCAATTGCTCTAAATTGGAGTTGCCGTAGCAATGCCTGCCCTGCCTGCATCATCCTGTCCTTCCCACTTTCTGTGAGCAGAAAACAAAGGAGGCACATGTGAAAAGTAAAAAGTCACTAGCTGGGGCTGATTCGTCTGAAAACCCGCCCTACCTAAAAATGAATCATTGTGATTGTATGAGCCCCATGCAAAGGCTTGCCGTCCACCTCGAACCGAAGGGAGGTCAAAGGAAACCATCAGGATTTTGCAGGACCGGGAGAGAAGAAGCAGGACTATTGCCCTGTTGATTTTAGGATGGCTGAATTTCTGGAGAATGAATTCTTAGCAGAATTATAGCATTGCTGAGAAGCTGCCTCCAAAAGAGGTATCCCATCCATCTCCCCTTCAGCCCCGGCAGGTCACTTGCCACTCTGGGCTCCCTGCCTGAGCTTTGGCTAATGCCACGGCATCGGACCACAGCTTGTCCGGGCTGCAGGCGGGAAGTGCAGCAAAATAGAAGCCCTTCTGCTGGCAGCTGCAAGTTCCTCAGCTTAAAACTACTGTAAAATTGCAACTCCAGGGTTGGGGGCATGCTACACAAGCATGGAAAGAAACGCTTCAAGTCCACTCAGAGCTATTTTGTCACTGAATTACGCAACATTTTGCTCTGACACATTAAAACTCCTGTTAGGTATCTTAATTTTGTTTTACTAACAATTATTCAAAGGATGCACTAGCTGAAAATATCTCCCGAAAGTCTAGCGATGTGGGGGATGATGAACAGCCCCTGAAGTTGCGAATTCCTACTGATTCTCCCCATTTAAACCAGCATCGTTAAACAGGGAGATCTACACCCCTGGGGATTTCTTACACCCTATTTGCATCCCTCATGCACTACCTGTAGCAGTGTTTATTGAAAAATCTTAACACCGTTATTTATACACCATGATACACTTAGTAGTTGTTATATGGTTTTAATCAAGAGTTTTCTTTAAAAAAGGTAATTTAAATACCTTGGATTATGTGGAGTCATACACACAATATTGCATCTCAACTGATATTATTACACAAGAAGAGTTCTGGCCGCTATACCCCTTTTCTAGCTCTTCAAAGAGAAAAACAAACAAACAAAGAACTGCTGAAAGATCAGGCAGTTTAGGAAAGCTTTAAAAGGCAGTGGCTAGCGAATCGTCTTTGCGCTCCCAGGTGCGCAGAGGGAAGAAGCATCAGGTGTGCTTCCGCAGCCTCCACGCAGCCGATGAGCTACGGTTAGACAGGATGCCCGCCCGGGACATGCAAAACCGAAGGATGCAGAATATTTGAGAGTGGTTTGCCGCTGGCAGTCAGCTGTGAGAACCACAGGAATCAGGATGCAGGAATTCGGGTCTTTGTTTCAGGAACATTCCTTGGAAAGAGTCGGGGCCAGCTGCAAGACTGGCCGAAATCCCTTATCTTTTCTGCGCTTGGCGCAGGGGACAACACGGGAGACCCGGCGGCACCGTCACTCTAGGCTCCGGGGGACCGAGGGTCCCCACCCGCCTTGTCGGGGAGCCGGCAGTCGCTGGAGGTCACATCCCTTCCCACACCAGAGCTTGCAGTGCGCAGCCCTGACCCGCATCCCGTTCCCGTGCGCCCACCGGCGGAGGCGGTGGGCGGCAGTGGCAGAACACTGGGAGGGAAATTTTTTTTTATTTCTTCCCACCTTTTCCTCATCTGCGCGCCTCGCACTGCCCGCACTGCTCAGGGGAAAGCTGGGGCTTTAACTTTGCACGGGGAAAGGAGCAAAAAGAGAAGTGCCCGGGACGGGAGGAGAGAAGAGAGGTAGCTCCAGCTCGGGGGTCTGCAGAGCCGCCACCTGCCCCCGCCAGCGGCTCGGAGCGTCCCAGCGCCCTCGGACTTACTTTCTGGGGGTCGGCGTAGGTGCCAAGCCCCAAGAGCGGGATGCTGTTCCCGTCGCTGAGCGGGATGCGGTGGTTCTCGGCTGTAAGGTTCATCGTGCTGGCAGGTAGGGCCGCCCCGAGCTGGGGCTGACTCCGCGGTGGGGGCGGGAGCCGCCGCTTCTCAGCCAACCGCGGCCCCTGCGCACCGGCACCCACCGACGGCTGGACGGAGCGGACCGACGGCGGCTCTGCAGGGGCCGAGATACGAACTGTCCGCTCCCGCCGCCGGGGAGCGCCTTTTTGGGGGGCTGAGCCNGACCGCCCCGCCGCGACCCCCGCGGGGGCACTCGCGCAGGGGCTGCGCCCACGATAAAGGCTGCCTCGTGTGAGCCGCAAGGTGGCCAACACCCTGAGGCGCTTCGGATGCTGCTGCCCATTGCCAGGAATCCCCCTCGGGCCCGCTGTGCCCAGAGCTACCGGCAGCAGTGCACCGCTTCCCGTGGTTTGGGGTGTTAGGTCTTGGAACTTTTCCCACGGAGATGTAAAACCGGGGACAGATTCTACCACTCCTTGCCAGCGGTTGAAACCCACTGCTGTAGAGGCAAGGAGGGAATGAAGGAAATCCCAGACTGGTGGGACTGGGTTCCTCCACCTCAGTGTGAGTCCCAGATTATGGTGAATGCACTCAAGTTCCTCATTATCTGTTTCTGCTCCACTGTGGAAAAAATTTATATATTTCCTAACAGTGATAGCCCAGAACGGGACAATTGCCTTTTTGAAATTCAACACATTATTTTTGCTGTATCTACATTGAGTTCTGCACATTTGATTTTGAAGTTTGAGGTCTTTTGTGTCTTCCTAGACCAATCTGAAATCAAACCCTCAGCCACAACAATATCCTTTGCCTGACAGATTATTTTATCTCCTCTAATACTCCACTCGGCTTTCTGTGCATGGTAATAGTTTAGCAGGTTATGCAATTCAGAAGGGGGTTAATGGATCCATCGTGATAAGTTATCTTTACAGGGCTCTTGAAATCAACAGGTGTGCACTAGCTTGCCCTTAAGAAAAGGATTAGTGGCTGCTAGGGCTCAAAACCTACCTGGAGAAAACCTTACCAAAAGTCCCTTTTATTGTTACTGGTTAAGAACTTGCAAGGGTTTCCATTGAAGATGGAAAAATTGCTGCCTTCGCCTGTATGAATGTGCCAAGAAGCTCAGAACTAAGTGCAAGCCAACTTGACCCCAGCCCCAAAATTTGTAGATAGCTAGGATATTTCTCGATGGCTTTGTCCCTGCAGGACAAAGGTAGGGTGCTGTGGTGTATATAAAGTGTTCCTGGGAAGGTGAACTGAGTGCAACTGAGGCTTTCCAGACAGCCTGTGCTTTACCTGGACAACACAATGCAGAGATCATGGGTTCCATCTCAAGCGGGTGAAGCTGGGGAAGGCTGCAGCCTGGCTGTGGGCACACTCATCCTGCAAGAATCTGTCTGCAGGTTACTGCAAGCTGCAGGTACCTGCAGATAACAGGCATTTACATGTGGTGTGGAGGAAGGAAATCCAGTGACCAACACCATGCCTCCTTGTTGTTCCTGTGTAACTGATTACTATTTTCTTGCTCCAGGAGAAGCTCCTATCTCCTCTCACTGTGCCAACCATGCTTGAGCATGCTCTGTGTTGGAGGACACTAACTGCGTGTCTGAGCTATAGCCCTTGTTCTGCCATTTTTCCAACAGAGAAGCAAAAGCATGGAGAGAGGTGGAAACGGGATAAGGGAAGAAGAGTCAGTGGCAGAGGATATTCAGAGACCTCCTTATTTCCAGTCCTGTATTAGCACCTCATGAAGAAGCTGTGCTGCCCAGTGGCTGATTCCTACCCCTTAGCTTCCATGTTGCAAGTCCACCCCAGAACCCACTTTTCCATAATTCCTCCCAATCCAGCATCCTGTGGGGAGTTTTAAAGCAGAGTTTGCTCATTTGTTTTAGGCTTGGAGCACACTGAGTTTACTCATGTGCTCTGGCAACGGAGCAGTGTGTCTCCCAAGTTGTGCATGATCCCGAGCTAAGCAAAGCACGGCTGTGTCTGCAATGCCTGTCCCGAGCAAAAGAGCAAGTGCCAGAAGCCTCTCTGGCAGGAGTACACTAGCCTGATACTTGATAGCCTTCAACGACAACTGTGAAAGAAGGATTGATGGACTTGCCACAATTCACAGAACAGAGAGCTTGAGCAGGAAAAGGACTCGTGCTTCTAGGAACAGGCAGGCAAAGCAGTCTATCACCCAAGAGGCAAGCCAGGCAGCCTCTGGCACCCTTGCCCTGTACAGGCTTGAGCCCTCAACACTCATCTGGGTTGGGATAACAAACAACCTTGGGGTAACAGGCAAAAGTTGCCTTAGTTCTAGCTTCACTGCCTGGCCAGTCCTTATAAAATTCAGGCAATGTACTTGTCAGAGAAACTGGAGAGAGCCCGAGGGTTTTACAAGTCCTTCCCCCCACCCCTGCACCTTAACTGACAGCAAATAATGTGAAGACTTTTTATACATGCAACTTTTTAAGTCCCATAGCAGCTCTAGTTCCCTACCCTAGTGTTTTAATGAGTTAGATTTTATATTAAACTTCAAAAAACAGATAGAAATTGCAGTTTTCTCCTTTACATCTGATTTACTAATTCAAAATAGCTAGAAATACTAGCAGATATTGAGCTGACAAGGAGTATCATTTAAAGAACAAAGGAAGCCAGATAATGCAGCCCAGAGCCTGTCACATATAATTCTTGTTAGTAACAATTTCTGCTAGCTGTTCAGGGGAGTGCAGTTCTCAGTTTCAGGGCTTAAATGACTTAACCAGACTTTTTATGAGGACATGGTATCTAGCAACTCCAACTGCAAAACAATGCAAGTTTCTGGAGGCAAAGTGTTGGCTGCTGGTAGCTGTTGATCAGTAACTATTCAGGAGCTTTTATAAAATGCAGATGTGATCTCAGTTCTTTCTCTAGGAAACAAAAACAATGTTTCAGCCTGGTCTTACTAGCAAGCAGTGAGTGTTGCCATCCTATCAACAGAAGTTTGCCTTCTCTAGCAAAGAGCATAAAAACACCTTCAAAAACAACTAAGTAAGTTTGTGACTCCTATATCGCAGGCACAGGGTTTTACAGTTACATTAGTCAGCTCAGACAGGTAAAGAGAAGCAGCATCTTGTATGTGTTCTATTCCCTGCCCACTGTATCCACACAAAAATAATATAGATTAAAAAAGTATAAAGAAAAATTCAATCTGAGTTTTTGCAGGAAAAGTAGGACACACATCTGAGGATTCTTACTTAAAAACTTGCAGGGATCTCAGGTAAAGAAAGTACTTAACAGCCTCCTTACCTGAGCAAAACTCGTCAGCGATCTTTTCGGGTAAAGAGGCCACCTTTTTACTCGTTTTATCTCAAATTGCTGAGTATCCTGGGAACAAGAGAAAATGTGTGAGGGCTTTAAATATAGACTTCCCAGTTCTTGGAAGAAAGGAGAAGGAGTCATGGATTCAGAAGGCTTGGCTAGATTGACTGGCCTTGTCATTTTCTAGGTATCGTGTTTTCTTGGACATTTGTGGGTTGTCTTCCCCCCCCGAACTCTTGATTTGGACGAGCAAATATGTTCAAAATAGCATTCTCCTGGATCTTCTCAATCTGGGTGTGTTTACACATTGTAGATTAGATTAGGGAGATTCTAGAGGTGGGTGACCTGTATTGCCTAAAAATTACCTTGTTTAAGAAGGAAAAATTGAAAGTACTTTTTATAATACATGTATTTATTAGATAAAAGTGCATGTTGCTACAGTTTCTATTTTCTCTGTGACTTGCATTCCAGTCTGTACAATTATCTGCTAGAATGCATACTCTGCATGTGTTTTTAATTAAAATTTTTAAAACATGGTCTTAAAGTCTGCATATTTTCAGCCTAGTCCTCTAATAACTCACATAAAATAGCATGTGTCCATCCTGCATGTCGAATACCTACTTGTATATTTTCAAGTATTTAGCTTAAAGATTTTGTAGCATGTGTCAAGACTAATGTTTCTCTTCCATTTTTTTGCCATTAAGTATGATAAACTAAAGCAGATCAAGAAAAACTTCTACTTTTGCTTTTAAACTCTAAGAAATAAGGTCTGTGTAGTGTAGTAGGGGGATTATACATGTAGCGAGGTTACTATTGTCTTCTTACTACATTTTTCAGTATGGAAACAAATTATATAAGATGAACTTGAGAATGCTTTTCTGGATAAAGTTATTGTAGCATCTTTTTATTCTGTATTCACAGATTATCACAATTGTCACAGTATAGTTCTTGAGGACACCTGGTGAGATGACAGTTACTTCTCACCTTAACCTAACACTGTCTGCGTGATTCCTTCCTTCAGTGACCAAAGGATTTCTCATATGGAAGCATTTGTGATCTTTTCTCTTTGACCATGTTTGTTGCACAATGAGGCTGATGGCTATCATGATAACAGCCTGGGCTTTGTTGGGAAGTGTGATATAATAGGCATTCTTAGCAGTTTCTGTGCAAAGACCTCTTTTCCCTAGCTTCCACTTTGGCATATAAACGACTCGGCAAACAATGAAACATTTAAGTGATATGTTCTTGTTTTATTTCAATTATTCTTATGTTTGCTAGGGACTTGATGAGTTCTTCTTTGAAAGACCAAAGTTTGCTTTCAAACTTTCAAAACTTACAGCTTGGAAGTGATGGGAATATGATATATTTGAACTTTCAGTGAAACTCTTCACTGCAAGCCCTACAAAGCAGTACCTGACCTCCAAAGACCTCATCTGGTCCCACTTTTCCAGCACTAGTACAGCACTTCTGCTGATCCCTAAGGAAAGCACAAGGACAGGGAGAAAATATGCCTACCACTTGTGTCTGTGGAGAGATTTAGAAAAATACTTGCTAGGTGGATCACTCATCCCTTCTGCTTCCTCGAAACGCTCTGTGGCTATAGCCATTGGAAATTCCCATGTATCCTGGACGCTGTTTCATTCCTTCTAGTAACACTGAAAAAGTAATGCCAGTGCAGGCCTTTGATCACTCCTGGGGTACAGGAGGAATGCCAGCAGCTGATCTAGAACATCCTGCCACCGTTCCAGTGGCTGTGGAAATGCACTTTCACTGCACCAAGGCACAAGGGCTTCCCCACAGGCCAGCCTGGCAGTGGCCACCTCGGTTTGTCCCTGTTGCCTTACCACCTTAGAAGAGATGTAGAGCCCTGGGCTGCATCGTCACCTGGGATGCACACTGCCACAGCCCTTGTGCCGGGTGCTGAGGTGTGCTGTGTGGTGCTGTGACTGGGTGGGTGGCTGTGCAAATAGCAAGAGCTCACTCAGAAGTTTAACCTCTGTCTTGTTTGGCTTATAGTAGCTGAATGCATTTGTGGTGGATTCTGTACTAGAAGCAGCAGCCACACAGGAGAACTCTCACAGATGAAGGACAGTAGAGGAAGAAAAGCTCACAACACCAGACCCAAAATTAGCCAGGCTGTTTATAGACTACAGCCATATTTCCTATGGCACAGCAGGAGGGCTTCCAGCACTAGTGGTATAGCCTGTTTTTCCTTTTGGGGTCCATTTCAGGGACAGAGTTGCTCCATTAACCTCCAGGGAGTGCTACTTATGGGCTCTAAAGCCCTGGGGAGAAGCAGGAGCTCCTTTAGGAGATCAGAAACTGTTGTGAAAATCTTTTGGAAATGTTATCCTCTAGTCCTTTACAGGTGCTATTTACATAGGCACTGTCTGAGGAGCCTGCGGTCTTGGGCATTGTTCTCACGCTGCAGATTGGTGTTAGCAGGGCTTGCAACAAATCAAGCCGGAAGCCTTTTTATTAGGATGCCTCACAGTCTGTTTTCTGATGTTATCACTTTATTCTAGCAACAGTATCTCGGTTTTTGCTCCCTACTCTCTTTGCTACAGCTCGTGCCTGACCTGGGAGCTGGTGATCACTGCCTCTCAGATCCACAGGCAAAGGTCAGTGGCTGCATAGAGGCCTCTGGATTCCACGGATACCGACCCTCATCATGCGGAGAGACACTAACCTCTGGCCCGAAGCAAGTGTCCTCATATCTCACCCGAGTTGCTCTGGCCTGCTACTTGATCCTGTCCAATATAAAGACCTCTTCTTTGGCATCCTGCGAATCTAAGCCCCGCCTTGATGTTTTCCAGGACACCATCCACCTGATACTGGTGGGAAATATCCTGTGTGGTGCACTCTGGGCTTGAGTAAGCAGTGGCAGAAGGGACAGCCCGAGAAGAGGTGATCATTCATTCACAACTCCTCTTACTTCCAGAGGAAGCAGTGGTGGTAGCTCCCTCCGTGTAACCTCTCTTCCTCACTCAGAAGAGGGATAGCCACCAGAACTCACTGAGAGTCCCTTACTTCAAATCAGGCTCTTGGGACAGATTTTGGCATGTTCCAAAAATGTGAGATTTCTCTTGTCTACTTTTAATGCAGAGCTTGGTCAGGGATTCACCTCAGTACATCACTCCTATTCCAGCCAGCTCCTGTGTTTATCTCACACGTAACCTCACATGACTCCCTGTACAACTCTGAGAGCTGTACAGAACTTCTTAGTTCACCTCTAATGAGTGATCATTTTACTTCATTGCACTGGATAAACAGCTGTTTTCCATGTTACCTGTTTTAGAAGTCTGACTGGTGTGTTGTTTCCTTCTTTGCCACCAGCAAGAAGCAGACAAATCTGACTAATTGCAACGGGGCTGCACCAGCACTTTCTTGCAGTCAGGACAGCACAAAAAATCCACAGCATTTTCCCAAAGTTTCCCAAAGTTAGCAAGGAAACGGGCACTTGCAGTTTATTTTCCTTATCTCTTACCCTTCAAAAGGGTGAAAGTGACACAGATTTGGAGATGAGGGTCCCAAAGTGGGTAATAGCTGTTGGTCACAGCACTTTCAGGTTTGAGTCCCTACTGGGGCGGTTCTTCCTTTGAAGTTCTTCTTTGGGCAGGAGCCAATGTCACAAGGAGGAAACTATTAGCTTCTAAAGAGAGCCCCACAGGTAAACTCTAACAACCTGCTGATTTCTTTGCTTGCAGGTATTTCCTGTGGATGCTTTAAAAACAGATGGTATTGTGGGTTTTGCTGGTGCTGCCTGCTTGTGGGCAATGCTGTGTGTTCAAGGGGACAGGGAATTTAGAACAGTAGGCTTTAAAGCATCACATTGATGCATTTTACTCTACCTGCCCGATTTTTTGAGTGTGCCAGAATACTTCAAAAGGTAGATAAGGTGCTCTTTGCATTGATCAGTCCTTGTCCTGGAGCTGGCATGCCAGAAAGGGACCACCACAGCAGTCCAGGAATACGATGCTGGTGGGAGCAGAGCGGTGCTGCTGAAGGATGTGAAGCCCCACCTGAGTGCCTGTGCTTTATGAACAGGGATTTTATCAGGGCTGGTGGAATTTACGGCTGCATTCAACACTTTATTCTACATTTAGCAGCAAGGTGCTGGATGCAGACCACAAAGGTGTTTTTGTCCTCTCAGTACACTCTCAGTTTGCAATGGCCATTTCTTTTTTCTGCTTTGCAGCCAAAGTAAAAAGCAAACAAACAAACAATTCATTTTCTGCTTTTCCCTCATTGTCACTGAATTTTTGATGTCCACATGTACATTGGCGGGTTGAGAAATCTCCTGATGTATTGTGAAACGTGCTTATCATATTCTGCCAAGATGTACAAGCCTATCACTCATCTTCCATACCACCTTGCCCATTGGAACTTCATTGTCAGGTTTCTTCAAGCTTATGCTCAAATAGTTATGTTTTCTGGAAGTCCCATCCTTCTGCCCTACCTCTTTTCCATGCCTTGTGTCATCCTGTGCAACAAGGCAGCATAATGTTAAACTTCCTCTCTTTGAGGCATTGTGTAGCATCTCTGCAAATCAAATGATAGTGATCCAATTTGAGATTAGGAAATAGAAAGAAATGGAAAATTCCTTATTTGCATAAGACTGGAAAAACAGTTGTGGCAAAGCTGGGGCTAGAACCCAGAATAAGTCATGGGGCTGCCTGTCATAACAAGAAAGGGGAGTTTGCAGCAACTCCATTTTCTGAGATTATTTTTTAAAATCTCCTGTAATTATTTTAGTAAACACTAATAGATTGGAAACAACCCAAAATGTTCTCTTCCAGCTTTCTTAGGTTATTTTGTGTATCTTGTAGCCACGTAAGATTAGTAGTGGCTGCAGGATAGGGTTGTATCATAAAACTTTTATTAAATATTTTAAAGTGAATTACAGACATTGCCTATTTGAGCTTTCTAAGATTTTGCAAAGTGAATTTTTTCCATTGCTCTCAAAGTGCCTTTGAGGTTCTAGATCCTGAAATTTTTAGTAATTAAAAAAATAAATAGCTATGTGTTCTCTGCTGATGCTGATCTTACACTGTGACTAGTCAACTAGTTACACACAGTACTGTTGTGGGCAGAGAACAAATAAAGTGCTGCAAAGTGGAAATTCATTTTCCTATCTTCATTTACAAAAATTTATTTTAAATCTTAATTGTAGCCTCAATAAGTAACATTTTTGACAGCAGAGTTTCAGTTCTTCTACCAATTTGATGTTGTGTTTTTTAGATAAGCCTCAGTTGACACTATTGAGTTTCCAAACACTACTGAGCTTCCAAACTGAGAAATGAGAAAATCCATTTGTGAGTGTAGTAGTGATTATTAGAAAGTCTGTGTGTCTGAATTTTTGACTTTCATGAAAAACCAAGCTTCCATTTCACGTATGTATTTCCGCTTACTGTAGACATGGATGTAAAGTGTCTTTTCTTATCCCATGGAGGGCATTCAGCTTAGATTTCCAGGAACAAGCACCCGTATGATAGGAAAAGTATCTTCAGGGCTTATAGTCTTGAGTGGAAAGGAGAGAGCTGGATGTAGATGCAGTCACAGTTTGCCTTCATAGGTAATGTACTTTCAGTAACATGAGGAATATTCACCTTTTGATGCAGCCCAGGATATGAATGGCTCTCTGGGCTGCAAGTCCACTTTCATCCCCCTATACCCTGAAGTCCTAAACAGGGCTGTTCTCGATCCCTTTATCCCCCACCCTTTTTGACATCAGGTGTAATTATTTGTCAGTTGTTACTATGTTTAAAACTCCGGGATTCTCATTCTTTAGGAAGGTGTCTGTGGGGGCACTTGTTGCATTGCTGCAGCATCCTCCAAAAGACGAAACCATCTCGGTACCTGTAGTCCCTTAGGCGTGGCCTACCTCTGTCTGTAAAAGGGCAGCAGAAGCTGGGGCAGCAATACCTTGCCCCTTCTGCCCAGTCCTTTTACAGAGTTCTCCTGGTGCACATCCTTAGCTCTGCATGTTGCAGAAGGCAGACATGTCCCAGCAACATGCCTGGCGGTTTCTTTCACACTTGCAGGGCTGATGCGTACTTCAGGAGTCCATCAAGGCTGGAGGTGAGTGAGCCTTGGCACTTCATCACCACCTGGTCTCACAGCTCGTTGTTCACTTGCAGCTGGGACTCGGCAGACTTTTTTTCTTTTTGTATCTGTTTTGTATAAACCCTCGTCACTGTAGCACTTCATCTGATGTGACTAACACACATGGTTTTTCTCTGCTCTCTCCCCTAAGGAAGGTGGGGGGAGATTAGTGTGGGCAGTGCAGTATTTCTGCTTCAGTCTGGTTATTTTAGAAACAAACTTAAAAACATATGTTCATTTCAGTTCGTTTATGTGACAGAGACAAGGTCGAGGAGATATGCCTGGAAAGGGGAGCTGAAACCTCCCTAAGAGCTGTACTGTGTTGGGGGATCTTGTTACACAGTTTATTGCAGGCTGGTATTTAAATTCACTATAGCCTGCCCCATCATTTTATTTTTAAAGGACCTTTTCTTATAGAATCTTTTCATTTTTTTCCCCTCCTGTTTTTCCATTTTCCATTTGTTATTCCTTTCAGGACAATTTCATTTCTTGAAATACTCTCTGTTCTGTTGAAATTGTCATGTATACTATAGAAACCTGTTTGTACAAATCTCGATAGCCCAAATTTTCTCCTTGTCTAGATCCTCTTCATGTTGCATGTTGTGTCCTTGCTCCAAAATTGCTATCTAAATTTCCACTACTGGTGAGGCAGTCAGTCTGTACCCTTAAAATACATGTGTGTTAATAAGGCAGCAGTTGGGGTTGGCAGAAAATGGCGGTGGAAGTTTTCCTTGTGAAAAAGTGAGGATTGGCACGTCTGGTTTTAATTCTTCATCAAAGAAAAATGAGAGTTTCATAAATTATGTTGGGAAGAAACCTAAGGAGGAGAGATTTCAGGAGATGAAACCCCACCTGCTGGGGAGGAAGGTGAAGGGGCAACTGGCCTCAAGGCACAGATCAGTTGGACCTGGATGTAGACCTGAAGCCCCTGTCTCTTTGAGCTTCCTGGCTGGGATCCCCCTTTGACCAATTTTTAAAGATTTAGAAAATGATAAGAAAAGTGAGAAAACAAATGGATTCATGAGAGGAGAGGACCTGAGTGTGATGTAGAAGACAGAAGATCAAGCTTTATTGAAATCTGTCACAAGGAATTAAACTTTTACCTTCATATTCTCCTCCAGCACTGTAATTTCTGTGGCTGCCAAAGCTCATCCTGCTTCTCACCAGCCAGATGTTCCCTGGGGCTGGGAACTTGCAGCCACTCAAGTGCTCCTTCTGGGAACAGGTTGCCATAAATTGCTGCCCAACACTTCCAGGAATGCAAATGGGATCTGATGAAAACAGCTGTCATTTGGTTATACCTACATGCAACATCTTCAGGTCTTTTGTGCAAATCTAATTAGAATCTTGAGTTAAAAGGGGGAAAAGGAGATAAATTGGGAGTTTTGGAAGTTTTTTGGCAAAGTGCTGCACTTTGTTCCTGAGGTGATGCTATGGAAATGGGATTCATAGGGCCAGGGAGAGTCTAGTCGAACATCTTCATGAAAAAAAGAAAAAAAAAAAAAGCTGAGGTTTTTTTGGTAGGAGCACATGTTTTTGAACACTTCTTTTTAATCTTTCACCTAATGATACTGATGGAGACATGGTTAATTTTAATGGGCACAGGATCAGCGTATAAATCATGATAAGCCTCCACTAACAGAAAACAGGAAAACATTTAGTGATCCAGTTTTGAAATGTCTGGCTGTAAGTAAAAGGGACCAGAGGTCTGTTTGTTGCTCAGAGAATGTATTTGACACAGTGGATTAATAAATTTGTCCAGATTTTCTTAAAGTTAATTAAATGAATGGTTTGTCCCATTTGGAAACAAAGATGTCTGAATTTATTGTAAAGTGAAGGCATCAGGGCTTTTACAGTACCTTACTCTGTGGATGAGTGCTGGTACAGCTGCTTTTTAGAAAGCTTAGTGAATATGATTCTTTTTTATTAGCAAATAAATGGAAAAGACATGCCAATCAGTAGCTTCAAAAGGTCCTTGCTGTAATATCAAGGTTAGAGCCTGTGCAACAGATTCCTAATGAGGTGGGAAAGCAGACAAGTTGTTTTCAGGGAGTTCTGCAGGAAACTGAAGCTCTGGATAGCTTAGTGAAAGGTTTATGAACCTTCTGGGGAGTTTCCGCTATGTTTACCCAATTTACACTGAGATTTTGCTGCTTCTTTGAAACCAGGTGAAAATCAGTAGTTTGAGGATTCAAAACAAACAGAAAGTAGGAGAAAAGGACATTCTGGGGGTGGGAAATCTGGTACAGATACCCACAAATACCAAAGCAGCTCTTTGTCGTGTTGCACCAGCAGGAATGCTGTGCAGGGCAAGGGGAGTGGTTGCCTCATAAACTTTTGGGTGATGACATCCTACTTGCTTTCTGCCTATCCTGTGGCTTATGTTGGCAGCGCTGCCTGGTTTTGTTCACATTATCTGTTCAAATTAGAGGTCTATCGGGCATGTGAATCCTTTGCAAGATGGTGGGAAAGAACAGCTCTGTGTAGGGACCCAGACTGCATGAGCTCAGCCGTTGCAGCAGTGGGGTTGCCTCTCCAGCTATCTCTAGATATTTTGCCACAGCAGTGCCAAGTTTAGAGTGGGCCAACACTCTGCTTTTTGGGCAGGACCTGTAGCAGTGGTCTTATCATTGAAGGCTTGTGGGGGTACCTCTGTGTCTGGAGTGCTTTGTATCTCATGCCTGCACCTCCTTTGCTTTTTATATAATGTGGCTTGTACATGGTGTCGTTTTACTAGAACAACGCTTCTTGGGCACTGCTGTAACCAGAGATACCCTGACCTTACTGTCACATGCTGGCTATTTCTTGTGCCAAAACAAAAAGGTGAGAAAAGAGAAACTAAAGTGTTAGAGCAATCATCATGTATATATTTGCATTTCGTTCTTCTGAGCCTGTAAATAATCTAGTGGAAATGTTTCTGTTTGGGGTTTCTGCTTTGTTTCTACTTTGCAACTGGCTTTGGAAAGGTTCAGGGGGGTTTATTTATTTTTTCAAGGTAGAGAGAATGAAGATAAAGGGAGGCTGACTGAGGCTGTTGTGAGGCCAGTGAAGCTGCAGCATATGGGTCGGAAGCATGGCTCACTTTTCATGTGTGCTTGGAGAGGCAGCCAGGTTCCCAGACAGGATGGACAGTTAGATGGGGAAAAAAAAAGGCTAGCACAAAAATATTCTGTGGTCACATGGCCAGATTTTCCTTGGGCTGGCCTTCAACTCCCTGTCCTCATCACTTTCCCTTTCCCAAGCGAGGCTGTCTCTTGAGATTTATGTAAGAAAAAAAGCTACATCCTTTTAATTAAAGCTATGTGTTTAAGCAGATTTCCAGTAAACTAGTATAAGTGCTTGGACTTTTACTTCAGCATGAAGACATGTTTTGGTTTTGGTTGGTTGGTTGTTTTGTTTTGGTTTTTGTTTTGTTTTAATAACTGACTTTTAAGTTATTTTAACGTGCGAAATACAATTAAGGGCAGATTGCAATTAATACATCATTTTCACATCTCCTCAAAAAAATGTGTGGTATTTTGTTTAGACTTGTAGAAAACCATGGTGGACAAAGCTTGATAAACTTTTGTTCCTTTCCAGAAAGATGAAGAGGAAAAGATTTTTCTTGTACCAGGTTTTCTAGACCTGTTTTTTTTAGAATGGTCCCCAGGTGGTCTCTGACGTGCCTCACTGTACCCAGGCTTCTTCCTATTGTATCAGTGTGTGGTCCCTTGTAGCAGCTCCCAAGATTTTATTCTGTGACCTCTTAAAGAACAAATGCATGCTTCTCTGTAGAGAAACTCAAGGATGGAAATTTCTGACATTTAGGATTCCGTTTCAATGCTCAAATTTTAGAAATCTATTTCTATTAAGTAGCTAACAGTCTGTTGATGCTGAATGAAAATCATTGGAACATTAGCTTGTATGGGAGAGTAGCTTCTCATGTGTCCCACCAGATAAGAAGAGCAAAAGCTTTTCTAGAATCCCTGGTTGAAGGAACACAGCTTTGTAATGGCCACCTGTTGGCTCTAAGAGAGCCTATTTCTCTGAGGAACAGAGTCCTTTTCTTGCCCGCTCTGCCTTTGCAGCGAAGAGCATGAAACCTAAATGACGCTGTATGACTTCCTGAGTTTTGTGATATGCACGGATGATTTTGCCAGCATTGTTCATGCCAAGTGTTCAGACAAGCGGAGGGACTTTGCATGCGGCGTGTCCCCTCTGAATTGTCCCACAGTGGCCAGTCCCAGCGGACCACCTCGATGGCTGAATGAACAGCAGCTGTTCATTAACACAGAACAGAGATCCGGCGCTGGCCATAGGAAGTAAAAGCCCTAGAGCACACTGCAGTAGCCTTGTTCTCCCTTTACAAAGCTGCTCTCTGTTAAACTGTGGTATCGACCCTCGCTGGTGTACAAATGCCCTTCGTTAGGGTTTGCACGCTGTGTTATATGACTCTGCAGCTAAAAAGCAAATGAACAAAATCTGCTTGTGGTAATTTACTGTAATGGCACTGGAAGTCAATTTAATCAGCAAAAAAATGATTGGGGTGATTATGTTTAACTGTAGTGCTGGAAGGAGTGGGACACTTGGGCACTGAGGTGGTGACTTCATCAGTGACTGTGGAGGAGATGGATTATTTGCAAAATCCCAGCCTGACATGACTCTCCCAGAATGCAGCTGCTCCTAAAACACAGATCCTTATATGTTTAATAAGGTGTTAAGAGCAGAACCTGAAACGTTTGTTAACATTCCTCTGATATGGATCATTTCATTGGCCACCTGGTGTCCCTTTTTTTTTTTTTTTTTAAAGACGCTTTTGCATCCTGCATGTTACTTTCTGCTTACCCTTTGGGCCTCAGCTTGGCAGAGTGCCATGGAATGTGTTTGGTGTCCTGTCCTTTTTTAACTTAGCAAAACACTGAAGACAGTGCGTAATGATAAGCCATTGTGTTTCCTCTCCCACTTCACCAGGAGAGCCTCATTCTACCAGCTACTAGAGTAGTCTTTGCTTAGGCGATGGGAGAAAGATGTTCAAGTTTGTACAAACAGTATTTTATTTCCAGGGTGACTTTTAACACTTATTGTGGTGGCTTGCACAGATTTGCGTAGTTAAGTAGTGATAGCAGCCTGGCATCAAAGTGGCAGGAGTGAGATCTGTTCAAAGAAAAATTAATACCTTTCATGGGTCCAAGAGAAGTTACTCTCAGACACCGAGAGCTGCAAGACTTTCCAGCCTTGCTGCCATTTACCCTGTGTTAGAGCTACAACTGTGAACATAGCTGAGTTTTGCAAATTCAGTTAATTTGCTTAGCTGGAAGAAAAGCAGTAACTGCCCTTTCTGAAATGACCAGAGTTAAAGTCCATATTTTAACCTTAAGAAGAGGTAGCAAGCTTGGGGAACGTCCACTAGAAAGTGGAACACAAGAAATTTCACTGAACAGACACTGAGTTGCTTTTCTTTCTTGTATGTCTCTGTGGGTGGACATGATTGAGAGAGGCAGAGAAAGTACAGGTGTGACACCAACTGCATTCAGTTTTAGAGGAGGCCATAGTTATAGATTAATTAGGAGTGCATTTGGGTCCGTTGAGGGAACCTGGAGTTGACGGATGTGGGTGCCTGTTCTTCACATATGCTTGCATCCCTGCAAAGCTGTGTCACCTCCAAAGGGCACAGTCTAAAGCATCTGAGCCTGCTTCCACCAGCACCATTGCATCTCCCACCCAGCTTCTGTCCGGAGAGTTATTTTGGTGAGTGGATGGATCTGGGATGACATCCATGTTCTGTGTGGGCCTTGCTGTGCTAGTACAATACTGCTCTATAAATTATCTAAAAAGATAAGCCTATTGAACTGTTTTAAGTTTTGTTTGTTTAAGTGGCCCTTTAGAGTGGCGTGAGTACACTGAATCTTTTAGTTGTCCTTCTTTGGTTATCTTTTGCTTTGTCATGGTGATGACATTCTTATTTGATTTATTTAGCCAATGTATTTTGGCTTACACTACACTGTCCTCTGCTCCAGGAGGCCTCTTTTGTTCAGGTGCCACCACAGCTTCTGGCACCACAGCTTCTCTAGGAATGCATTACATTTGTTCACTGTTGTTCCCCTTTCCTTATCTCTGTTTGTATTATGTTACCATTCAAGGCCTTCCTGCACTTGTCCCATGTTTGTATGGAGCCCAAAAGATGACAGGTCTGTGATCTTGTAATTTGTGTGAGGGACAAATTACCAAAGAGAGTGACTCGAGGTTGTTACAAAGATCTCAACATTGTATTTTGTTCTCCTAAATGAAATTCCTACTGTAGGTCTTCCTACGTGCTGAAGTTAGGAATCTGTGTGAAAGTGCCATCACACCATGTGTGTTTGTCAAAGTCCTTCACGTTTTGTTTGACTATTTTGATGTGTCCAGTTTCTTATCTGATGCTTTCTGGTTACCTTTCCTCAAGGACAAAGTCCAAAGAAAGATTGGCATATACTTACGGAGGGTGGAGTTGGCAAAGAAATGGGTTAGCTCTGCCTCCTTTTTGCTTGAAAAGTTGTCCTTGTGAAATAATCCCAGCTGGTGTCTGGAAGAGAAAGAGTTTCTGCATCTTCTGTAACTGCTACTGCCACAGTAAACAGACAAATATATCTCGTTTTAAATTAGAGGCGCAAGACCGTTCCCGCTGTGTTACTGTGGTGCCACAGACAGGTGATGGGGCTGGGGACATGTTCAGAAGGAAAATCAACTTCAGCCAAATGTCTCTCGGGGCTGCTTTCATGACCTGTACTCAAGGATGTCCAGGGTTCAATGTCCCACACCATCCCCAGTTGCTCTGCTCCACTTCTTCATCACCTCTACTGCTGGAAAACAAGCCCTTAACCCTCACCTGAACCTTCCTTCTGTGATTTAAAGACTCTTACTTCTTGCCCTAACTCCCCCTGCCTTCCATTATTTATACTTTACATATGCTGTCCCTGCTTTAATATAGCATGTTTGAATTTCAGAGAAAACACAGAAGGAAGCCAACTCACAACTCAGAAGACTACTTAGAGGCCTTTCTGGATGAACAGGATCTTGACTGGAAGACAGAAAACTCCACTCTTATCATACTAGTAGGTATTTAAAGCACCTAAGAATGTCCTGACTTACAGTATTTAATGAGTGGCGAGACTTGGATACTGTGAAAGGAATATGAGAAGGTGTTTTAGAAAGAGATTGTATCTTCTTAGTAGGCACTTGTGATCTGCCGTCCTCAGGAGCAGCAGTGATTCGGCAGCCTCCTTTAGAGTGAGCAATTACAGGTGCATACCAGACTCAAGGTGAAATACCTGAGCGCAACAGGACAGCAGGTGATCTTGTGGTGATTATTAATGGAATATTTGTAACTGTGTCCAGGTAATTTTCATGGTAAGTTATTCACAATACTCCCAGTTGGCAGAGAGGTTATTGAATTTATGTTAATGAAGAGTGAAAATGATTAGAGATGAAGTTAGTAGTTGTTACTTTAACCGGGGACCAGAAAGAAAATCCTCCCCGGGGTCATTAACCTATTCTCCTGACACTCTGATAGAGCAGAAATTACCTCAGCTCTCAACTAGTCCTTCTATCTCAGCTTGAAATGCCTGAAGTCGTGGTGATGGTCTCATTCTAGTGAGCTATGACAGAAGGTGCAAGTGAGTGTCAGTCTCAGAAGGTGACCACATCTCTCAAACAGAGAAGTTTACTTGAGAACTTTTTCAAGTGGCTAAATATCCCATTCAAGCAGCTGTGTGACAGACGATTTTACCATGTTTCAGCAAAGCTGCAGGAAAAGCAGTGTTTTTGAATAGTGGTCCACAGCTATTGCTTTGATTTTGGAAAATTCATTAACAACAACAACAGCAGGAACATCATTCTAGTGAGCTGAAAAAAAGCTGAACTGGCAAATTGCAGATATCCAAAAGGAATAGTGTCCTGTTTATAAGGAAAGAGTGTGGTTACTGTGGTCAGACAGCCGGGCTACAGGCCAGATCATGCCTCCTAAACATATTTTGTCTAACCTCACAACAGGCAGGATGTGGGGAATGTAAGATTTTCTCTTCTGAAAGGTAAGGGCCGTTCACAGAGCTTGTAGCATGGCTCCCTTGACAGCTGCTCTTGCCTTATTCCAGCTGAACCTCTAGTACTTCATTAGGAAATTTCTAGACCTGTTAGGATCAGGATTGGTGCAGATCCACCTCAGTGGCTTTGCCCAGGCAGTCAAAAAGGCAAAGACATGTTGCCACCAGGGCTGAATAGACCTGTTCTTCTCAGCCAACTGCTGACACTTAAGGTATGTCTCTGCTCGGCAGGCACAGGGTGTGACAGTAGCACGTAAATCGTGGGTGTAGCTAATATGGTCTGAAAACTGTGAGATGGTAGGTAGAGTCCCTGGAGAGTCTTTGTTCCTTCCCTTATGGCTGGTGTTGCACAGGGTAGGTGGAAGAAGCTGTCACAGCTACAGGAGAAGCTCCTCGGCTTCATTGACTAGAGCTAAGGGGATGTCTAGTGGTGGTACTTTTAAGATCTAGATTTCCTTTTATCTAGAGGCATCTAGTTTTTTCACTGTTGCTGCAGCTTCCTTGAAAGTGATGAGTAGAGGCAGCAGTGAGATTAAAGGTGTCTTCTGTCAAGTTTCCCTTGTGAAAGAATGTGACATATTTAGTTACTGGATACAGGCAAAACTCAGCTGTTAGTCTCTGTGCAGCAAACCTTGTGATGGTAGCGAGGCTTCCAAAAACAGAACGCACATAACTGGTGTAAAACCGATATTGTCTTCCTGACATGGCCTGATGGGTTTTATATTGCTTTTGTCTCTGCAAGTGGAGACCCCAGACTGTAACTCAAATTTTGTAATTTGATTTTTGTGAATTTAGAGAATATATAAGACATTCATAACAATGCAGTGAGACACTGCTGTGTGACACAGACCTGCAGAAGTCAGTTACTGATTTTTCAATACAGCGCTTTGATTTTTCACATTCATATTTCACCTCCCCTCGGACAATAATTGAGGCCATAATGTGGGGTAAAACTGAAAGAGACAACACTTTATCCCCTTTATCCACATGCTTATATGCTGCTGTGACTGATGAGAATGAGTGAAACTATAGGTATCCACGCAAGACAACGTAGTAAATAAACACTGAAGAGTGACTGAAAGAGAATCACTAATATCCTCTTTTAGGATTTATGAAGATTTTCCTTGTTAAATCTTATGCAGTTGGTGGTGAGCTTGCTCTGAGGGAATGTGCCTGCAGAAAGGCAACCCTTTGGCAAATCTTTGAGACTCTGCCAACTAGAGGTAGACAAACTCCCAAAAGGCTACTCCTCCCTGATGAGGATCATTGCAACGGACAGACATGGTGATGTATTGCTAAACTGCCTCCTCTTTCTCCCCAGTCTGAGAAATGCATAATTTTCTCAATGTAAACGAACAAACTACTTATTTTTCAGGATGTTAAACCAAATGCAATGTATACATGCACCCCTTTCCCCCTCTCCACTCCACACCCCCTCGCCNTCACAGCAGGGAAGGATTTTGCTGCTGTTGTCCTGTTTTTCCTGTGGCACATTTTTAGACAAAGCTGTCTCTTAATCTTGCATGAGTTTTTTAATGCACTGGGAAACTTCTACTCTCCTTGGCCAGTTTGCTTTCCTGAACCCCAGAATTAATTTTTTTTAATATTTCTTTGCTATTTCTCAATAATTCTTTCTCCTTTTTATTTTTTTCTTCTATTATGAGGTCTTCTTCCCTTCCTCAAACCGGTGACCAGCAGAAAGACCTTGAGTAAGAATCTCTCACCCTTAACCATATAATTTATTTTGCCCAGAATTTTCTCCACCTTTCTGTCTTGTGTGTGCTCAAGGCCAGTTATTACACTGATTACAGAGCATGGCTCAGTGGCACCTACCTTTTCTGCAGACAAATTTTCATACTCCTGTGCTTAAAGATGGATAAAATTGCTCATGTAATGTCCTGGCTTCCTTTTCCATGGATTCACAATGAAATGTGGTGAACTTGTTTTGTTTTCTTTTTTTTTTATGTTCCTTCCTTTTCACCTCCCAAATGTTTCCAATTGGTTATCTTTTCTTTAAATTTAACTTGTCCCTACATAATTCTTACATATTCTTCCTTACTTAACGTTTTTGCCAAGATATGTACTACATGTACCAAAGTCTAAGAGGAGCAGATCTTGAGTGGAAATAGTATTTTTTCCCATTGAGATTTTCCCTGCCCCTGCTCCACAAATGCTTTTTTATTATTATTTGTTTTATTTTTAGTGGGGGTCAGATAAGGTACATGTAAAGACACAGGATTTGATTTTACCTTTTCCTGTGCTGTGACTTTTCCAAGGCTTGTGAAGTACTGAAAGGCTCTGCAATGGGAAAAATCAACAAATGCCTTTTCCTTTGTACCAATATGTTCTGCAAGGACTGCCTTTCTGTTGTGATGTCCTCTCTTCTGGCCTTGCCTCACTCAACTACACCACTGCTTTGTGCTGCACCACAAACAGCAGATCACTGAAGGAGAGGAGACTTCTTCTCACATGGAAGAAAGCTTCCCTTTCCTAGATATTCTTGAGTCAGTTTAAAAGTATTTTTTTGCTTTTTTAAAGGATTTTGTCATTTGCTACTTTGTGACACATATCAAATCCATTTGGATTTCCTAGCTCTTTTGCAGCATGTCACTGTTTTTCTCCTTCCTTGTGACATGTCTGTGCAGAGAGTGTATTTAGAGTGGGTGTGCTCATGTACAGGCAGTGTGTGTCATGACTGTGTTTAAAAGTGATGCAGAGGGTCTGTCCCTGGTCTTACAATCTACTGCTGCTGCATTCCTGGCTGATGCTGCTTGCCCCTTCTCCCGTGGAGCAACAGTGCCAACTGCTGGCTGCTGAGCCTGGCCTGCCGGGAGACCCGTGGCACCTGGGGGTGGGATTGCTCCTCTAAGCTTAGTTCTAAAGGCAGCACTACCCAAAACAAACCATCCCTTTGCTGGTGGTTTGTTACTTAGCAGTAATATCTCCGTTTGCTGGTCCTCGTTTCCATAACAAAATAATATTCTATTGAGTGGAGGTAAGCCTGGGCCAGTTAACTTTCCTTATGACATTTCTCATGTTCATTTCAAACATAATTGTTAGTATTGTTTTAAAGCTCTGAATCTATCCTGATCTCCCAGGCATGACTGCTCAGAGGGTGAAGGCTTTTGCTCTGAGCAGTGGAAGGGCCATGAAAGGTGCTGAGTGCTCCTCAGAAATGTATTAATTATTCAAATTTGAGATACTCATATGTGTTATAGCCACAATGAGCTCTGGGGAAAATGAGATGGTGGTTTATATATTTCTGCACAAGATCATGCACAGTGGTTTTGTTCAGGACAAAAAAGGAAAGAAAATGGGGAGAGTAAGAAAAGTAAGTCAGTATACAGGTGTACACACAAGTGTCATTTTGTTTAAATTTCAGTGAAATGCCTTAATAGAAAAAATAATTTGAGTTGTTGTTTTTTGGTTGGTTGGGTGGTGATTGTTGTTGTTTTTCCCCAGAAGAATGTCAAATGGAAAAGACAGGTCTGCTTCTTTAAACATTTCCTCTGAAAAGGTGATCTTACTGTTTTTCTGCTCCATAAGGCTTTGTCTTTTCTCTGTCTCCTTTCCCTTTTGGCCTTATTCTAGGAGGTTACAGTGTTTGCAGGAGGTGGCAGTGAAGAGGACACAGGTATGGGGAGTAGGAAACTGCGAAAGGGCAAAAAAGTTATGTAAAAGAAGAAAAAATTAAGGGAGCTTTGCAGAGAAAAAGGAAATATGGTGAATGGATAAAGCAATAAACAAGGGAGAGATGATCAGAGGAACTTTACAGAGGAAAAAAAAAAAGAGGGACAGAAGAATACAGGTAGTCAAACAAACTAAAAGGGAGTTTGATGAGTCAGGATTTCTGTGTGTTTCTTGCATCTGCCAAAGGGCCATTTTTTACTTCCTTTCAGCCACGAATGTTCCTCATAATTTTTGGAACAGAACATGAGAGGAAAACTAATAAATCAGCTGTTCTTAAACATACCTGACAAGCCCAGGCTGAGGCGCAGGTGGACCACAGCCACGCGAGCTCTCTTAAATCGAAGCTGAGAAATTTGGCCACCCAGAAGGTTTAGCACTGCTTCCAACCCTCTGTTACTCTTTCACTCATGTGGTATTATGGTTTCCATCTCACCTGCCAATGTTTTCATAGGGAAATCTAAATGAGGCAGAAAGGAGGAGGGAAAAAAAAAAGTAGCATTTTAATGTTACCTTGAAAAATGGGAAGATCAAAACTCCTCCTGTGAAACTGAAACCTCAGGTTTTGGGGAGTTTATTTTCAGGCGAAACTTATAAATCCTATGAAAAAGTAGCCTTCGGGAAGTCTGTCATTGTAGTCCCAACTGGGAGCCCCAAGGTGGCTGTGGGCACCACTGGGGTGGGATGGCCACCACACTCCACTCAGCAGAGGACAAGTTGTGTGTTAGCGCAGCTCTGCTTACGTTGTGGGTCCTGTAGCAGTCAGGTGTTAAACTAAATGTCAAGAGTGCAAATTCGGAGCAATTAGAGGACAATATCAGTCAGTTTTTCAAGCCATGTAACAAAATATTTTTTGTGAAAGAAAATGACATTCTGTGAAACTGGTTTCTTCAGGATCATAAGGTTTTGGGTTAGAAGGGACCTTAAAGATCACCTAGTTCCCAACTCGCTGCCATGGGCAGTGACACCTTCCAGTAGACCAGGTTACTCAAAGCCCCATCCAACCTGAACACTTCCAGGAATGGGCATCTGCAGCTTCTCTGGGCAACATGATCCAGTGCCTCACCACTCTCACAGTAAAGAATTTCTTCCTTGTATCTAATCTAAAGCCGCCCTCTTTCAGTATGTACTGCTCTGTTTCTAATGATTTATTACTGATGTAAATGATTAAGCTGGATGTCATGCCATTATTTATTATTCATTTTAATTAAACAAAATGAAAAGCTTTCCAGGACATGTGGTTGCAATTTTCAGGAGTCTTGTTCTAACCACACACTGATTTATTTCACTTTCACACAGACAGGCATTCCTCCTAAGCTCAATGTTTCTCTGAATAAAGGGAGCAGGCTCCATGCTTTCTCGTCCATGGCAGCCCTTTCCCACCGAGATAACCAGCCTCTCACTGAAAATATATTGTTATACGTACAATATATTATTGTATTATTAAGGAAATGTAAAGGTGGAGCAGGACCAAGACAGCTGAGCAGTCCTATCAGAGAGTGCAAAGGAGGGTAGTTATGTGCACAGAGGTGGAATGTAAGGCTGCGGAAGGCAGAGAGCTGTTATTCCCTGTACCAGCCATAGTTTTTCCCTTCGGTGGGGTGGGATACCATGGGGACAGGTGAGGCGGCTTTGTCTGCTATCCCTGCAGCCTGAGCACAGAAGTGGTGCTGGGAGCCGTGGTGCCGCTAGATGTCCCTTGTCACCCGAGTGAGGTAGACGGCTCGTCCCCATCCCCACGCTTCAGGCATGTAAGATGTAATGTTATAACGAAGCCTCTGTTTTAAGCATTAAATACGGAGAAAATTTGTGTCTATGTTAAGAAAAAAATCTTGTATTAGTCTGTGAGGTAATGTCGTGGGTAGCAAGGAGAAAGTTACTTCTTTAAGCACTTTAATTTTCATTGGAAGATACTCCAGCTTAGGGAGTGTTTTGATTTGAAGGAGTATCTATACCAGGGCAATTTAATATTTCCTGGTGGAAAAGAAATCACCCCAAAAATGCTGGTTTGGTGAACCTAATGCAGAGGTTTCAGCTAACTTTTCCCTGCTGAGACAGACCTGGTGGAGTTCTGGCAGTCTGCATCAACTGAGCTGGTGGGAGTGTGGGGGGAAAAAGGACGTATGGGTTTCCCTTGCACCTTCTTAGTGATTTTGCCATTTCAGGCTTGTTTATGTTGAAAAAGGAGAGGGAAAGAGGTCACTTCTGTGAAGAACTCAGCCCCTCCACCTCACTGGCGCAGCCATAGCTCCAAAGGCTCAGTGAGCCCCTACAGAGAGGAGAAAATGCTGGTGGAAGAGTAAACAGCAGCTGAGGGAGGTTAACTGCTGTAGGCATGTGGCATTGAGCAGGCAGAGCTAATGGCAAGAGGCTGCAAGCTCTTGGAGGCAGTGTCTAAAGGGGACACAAGGAAACCTGCTTCTATCCCAAACCTGCTTCCACCTGGCCTTCCAAGACCTTTCCTTATGCTTCCCAGCCCCTGTGTCACTCAGCACACATAGATCCACGTGGAGCCCATGCTGCTCAGCCACATGGCTTGTATTTGCCCTGTGGCTTGATCGTCCCTCCAGCCAGCCGTGCTGGTGGTGTTCTTGCCCCTCCTTACCAGTTAGACAGATGGGTTTGAAGGGCAGTCTCCAACAACAGGAGCATGCCAGTCTCTCAATAGTCCTTTAAGAGTTAATGTCTCCCTGTGCCATAGTTGTGTGGTCATGTTTTCACCAGAGTGGAAGCTGTGTTTCCATATGTCCCTAGCTTCCATGGCTGGCACCTTGGCGTGGGCATCTGTGCTGCTCAGCATGCCTGTGCCCTTGCAAAGACTCAGCTGAACTTGTGTTCCAGGAGCACTCCTAGTCTTCTGCAGTGCCCCTTGTGCCTTCTGTATATACTATGCCTGCATGCACAGTGGTGTACATGCCCCTAAACTGCCCTGAGAGCAACTACACAGCTCACCTGGCCAGACAATGCCTACCATGTCATGAACTTTTCTCCAGTATAATAACTGACTGACTGTCACCTGTTTCTCAGGATGTGCTGCTGCCACGTGTGACTGCACAAACCAAGCTGTTGCATACTCAGAGTCATATCTGCCTGCCTGAATGACAGAAATTAAGCATTCGCTGTTCTCTACTTCATTTAAACCTGCGGGAGCTCATAGAGCTCATCCTCCTTGTGCACCAAGGCATCCACGTGTACCATTTGTCAATCAGGGACTTCTTCACTGAGTAACATCTGAGCAAATCTCTTAATAACAAAGGGACTACACACAGATTATTGTGATCATAATTCCACCAACATAGCCTTTATTACTAATGGTGGTGTTGGAGATGGAAAACCCAGCTTGATTCTCAGATCCCTGCTGGAAAGTAATAAAATAAAGAGGAAAAAACCTCTGTGCTTATATTTGCTACCAAAGCTTTGAAAAACACAAAAGTGGAACCCTGCCAATGCCATTTCTGGCAATTTTACAGAGTGAGGCTCATTCTGAGGTAAGATTAGATGTTGAAGTGCATTTTGTGTCTCTGACATTACTATCATGTTGTTGTATACACATGGAGGGCTTACAGTCATTTGACATTTGTTGGTTTCCATTGTAATTATCGTGTGCCACTCTTACACCTTCAGAGTTTTTTTGAAAACCTTCTGATAACAGAATAATTAGAAAATACCTTCAGCTGTCATAAAAAGAGTGTCTATTTGGTTAACACAAAGAACTGACAAAAGCACTTCAGTGGAAGTGGTCTGATAAAAATGGAGCTGTGTTTCTTCATGCTTTGTTGAGAGCATGGACAAAGGCAGGCTGGCTTTTACACAGTCTTTTGTTCATCTCTGGGCAATGGCAGAACTCACAGCTAAATTCTGGTGTCAGAAAATTCTCTGATGGTAGATGAAAATGATATAATATCAATGTATACACATAGCAACAACAACAGAAAAAATTCTTAACTCATAGCTTGGATTTTGAATATCAGAATGAGACTTTGGTGCTAAGAAATGAGCCTGCAGTACTAAAAATACAGAAAAAGCTACTAAAAATTTTTAAGCATAAGAAGAGCCATTTGGTACAACCAGTAGCAAAGAAAAGAGGAATGTAAATGTAATTTTAAATTATTTATTTCCCACTCTCTCTTTTTTCATGCTAATATATCCTTGGCTCTTAGCTCAAAATGACATGCTAATTATGAATGTAAGAAAACCTAACTTTTTATTGTGCTAATTAAACTGTATGTCACATAGACATTTGGGGAGGATTTCCAATGCTTTCTGGTGTGAATAGAAAGAAAGAGCAGCGGTGCTCACTTAAAACTGGATTTTTTTCTAGTACCTTACAAAAAGGCATCATTGTATTTTGATTAATCCATGCTTGGTCCACCTCAGATGTTTCCATAGAAACAGAATTTTTTAGCTTGATGGAAAATGTTAGGCTCGGGAAAGCTCCTCACTGCACAAAACCACTCGAGCTCCTAAAGAACTACTTGTTGGAAATTTGATGTGCATAAACAAAACGTCCAAATTCCTCCTTAGTGTTATTGTCTTCAATGCTAATAGAGAACTGTTTTCTTAATAATACACAGTAGTGCCTTTTCACTCCACAAGAAAACAGAATAACAGAAGCATTCTTTCCATTGCATGAAAACACTTTTCCTGGTCCAGAAACAATTAGCCTGACAACTTCCAAAATTAAATTTTAAGAGTTCTGATGTATGTGTATTGTTTTGTTCTGGATCCAAATAATTTTTTTTAATTGGCTGTTAAAATAGAATTGTTTTTATTTTACAGACTGACAATAATTGGAACAGATTGTTTTTGTGTGCTTCAATTTGGGTTATAAGGTTTTGTTGGGTTTTTTGTTTGTTTGGTTGGCTTGTGTTTGGGTTTTTTCCTCCCAAAGAAAATACACTCTCTTAATGGATGCTACTGTGGTATTTGGAATACCTTTTGAAAGTCAACCAACAGAGGGAGCATTTTGTGTTATTATTAATTTAACCTAGTGGTTGGAAACATGTCCATCATTTCTCCCATTATTTTTGGACTGTGTAAAATTATAGGATTTCTTGTCCATTAAATTGTCTTGGTTCTGAGTGTTTTAGTTTTTAAAAAGCCCAATCTTAACTTTTGCTGACCATACAAGTAACTATTTTAAATTGATTGTCAGGTTTATTGCTTGGAAATCTAGAAGTTTTAGACCACAGAATATTTATTATTTTGGTTAATAGGTAATTACTGGTTAAAAATACATTGAGCAAAACAGTTTGAACATCTCTCATTTATATTTGCCTCCTATTACAATGACATTTAGGAGTACTACCCAGACTTCAAGAGCCAAAAAAATACAGAATGTAAATATTTTTGTTACAGTAATGCCCTAATGTAAGTCAGGGTAGAGAGTGAAAAAAATCTATTGATTTGTGCACCACCTTTTTCTTCTTTTTTTTTTTTTTGTTTTCTTCTTGTTTTATCTGTTCATCATTACAAGCAATCTGCCAAAAAGAAAAAGGAAAACCTCTTTGAGAGCAACCACAACTTTCAAACGCCTTCCAGAGGCATATTGAAAACAGAAATTATATATCAACTAGAGAAGAAAAAGCCACACAGAAGCCTCAGTATTTCTTGGTACCTCTTTTATGTGTTCACTATTAGAATGTGATTAATAATAATGATGATGGTGATATGTTCTCTATTGGAATGTGGATGATGATAGTGAGGATGTTGATGATAATATATAATGATAATATATATAATAATGTGATAATATCCTAATCTTTCCTCTTAAGCTTCTGTGGTACTCTTCCTTCTAGCTACTATAAATTCCCTCTAAAACACTTCTCTATTGTCGGCACGAGGTGTGAAGTGATTGCTGCTCTTTGCAGTGTCTCAACAGATTGGAGTCAGGTACCTGACTAAGGATGTGAGAGGCTGTGCAACACCTTAGAACTATTAAACAAGTAGGAGACACCAGGACCTGGCTGCAGCAACTTCAGCGAGACTTGATGCGGTTTCAGGGCTGAGCATCCCTGTTGGCTGGGAAATGTGACAATGGTCATGTAGTGGTGGTGACATACCACAAACTTTACTCTGGAGAAGTGCTGCCCAAAGCCCATATACTATCTTTGAAGATGGAATTTCTCCTTTATAGCTGCTTTGTTAAGTGATCGTTTTGAACCTCAGAAGAATCATATATTAGATACTCAGAGTTAGTAAGAGCTTCTAGTCAGTAAGACTTTTTCCCATGACATTGCTTTCCCTGCTGATCAAATCAGGATGTAACTCTTTGGTTTGCCATTTGTCTAACCTCCAAGAATGAATGACCCCAGGATCCTGTGGTGTCTTGGTCTCTTAGGGCCAGGAAGGAAGACACAGAATGACATTAATGGCATTAACAGTCCCTTAAAATTAAGTGTAGTCTAGTACAGTCTGCAGCACTACCATGTGCAGGAGAGGGAGAACTCTATTTATACATCAGCAGGCTATTCTGGGAGTGAGCAGCTGTGAGAAAAACAGAGAATAAGTGATAGTACACTCTGAAATGGAAATCATAGCAAAATGCATATGTGTTGACTGAGTAGTACCGCCAGCACTCTCATTTCAGGGCTCTGAAGTGATAGCTTCCAACTTGCTTGATGAATTTTCTCAAAATTGCTATTCCACACAGTAATCTCTGGTACAGCAGCTGTTCTTACTTGTACAAAGCACATGGGAGAACACTGGTTAGCAAAATTCAGTCTTGAACACTGCTGGAAAACCAGGCAAGAACTGCAATATTTGTCTTCCTCATTGCAAGCCTCATTAACACATGTATGTATTATCCCCAGGGAATGCAGTTTCCTGATCATGAGGTTCTTATGTGAACACCATGCAGATGGATTCCTGCTTGCAGGGCTCATGCATTGCAATGTTTACATTAACTTTTTAAAGTTTGAAAACAAATATGGGAACAGAATATGAATTCTTTTGGCATGTCTACTTTTCCCCCCAAGGTTTGATTATTTATTTGCATACCACAACATCGGTTATAATCAATAATTTCTTTTCAGTCTTGTTCTTGGGCTCTTTAAAGATTTGGGAGACTCCCATGACCCTGTGTTTGTGCAATGCAGTAACTCCTGCCAAGCATGTGTATGCAGCCAAGGGCGAGCCAGGACATGTTATAGTGGGGACTTGATGTGGGCTTCCTAAAATTTGTGAAAAGCCAGACTATTAAAAGCAGCCAGAGCTCTGTTATGGCCTCATCTCTCAAATCACTCTGTTCCTAACATGGTAAAGCCTTGAAAACCCAGTGATTCTGGCTCCATCGCATGTGTTAGGTCCTTCACAGGTGTTAAGCCCTCCTCAGCATGGCATCTTCAGGCACCAGCTTGGAGTTGCTTCCTGCAGTCCTGGATGCAACTGTGGCCGTGTGTCCATCCTGGTATGGCCTTGCAAACCCAGAGGTGTGTGCCACAGCTGTGGCACTGCTTCTGTTCACTGCTTCTTCCTCCTCCCTGCAAATCCTGGTGGAAATCCCTCCTCAGACTGGGCACTGCCCTGAACACATCTAAGTTCTCCATCCTTGCTGTCTGTGCCTTGCTCTAGTGGCACTGCTGGCACCACCATCCTTTCTGATATTTCCCATGGGTGAAACATGCTGTCCCCTGCCCAAAAGGCCTGGGAACACATGGGCATACTCACTACTTGTATGCTCAGGACACTTGAGTGACCTAGGTCAGGTGATATTTGACAGCTTCAGTGTTCCCCACCTACAATCTTCTTTAATTTTCACTTTCTATCTGAGGTTCATGTACTTGTGCATCTAATATCAGGGGTTTTCACAGTTACTCTTGTGTTTAATTAACATTGGCAATTTTGTAGTTTATTAGTTTAAATTCATGACTTTGTCTTGGAGGAAACACCAGACAGGTGCCACAGGAATTAATTCTGCCAATTTATTTAGAAAGAGAGAAAGACAGAGAGAGGGAGGGAGGGAAAGAAAGAATTTTGTTTTGTTTGTTTGCAGAATAAGGTGTGGGTCAGAAGAAACTAAATCCTGTTTTCAAAACTGAGTTGTCTAGAGATATCCAACTCTATGGGTCTCCCTGAAAATCCCAAGGGTGGAAGTACATATTAAAATATCTAACAAATTCTAATGGTGCTGTGAGTAACCAAAGAGACTTCCAGTTCTGTAGTCACTGTAGGCATCCAGATCCCACTGATTGTTGAGGTTGTGTCCCTTATTGTGCCTGCTTAAAGGTCATGCTTAAAAACAAGACTCTTTTTTGCTGGTGTTGATGATCAGGAGTAATTTGCTGTCACGATGCAGCAGCAGCTGTGCAGGGGAAGATTGTCAGCAGGAAGGTGCTCTCCATTAAGTTAAGCACCGGGTTTGGGGCCACAGTTTTTGGAGCCACTGCTTTCATATTAATTGGCTTCCTATTTGGGATTGTCCTCTTCCAGATGGTAAACTCAGAGGTTGTGGAAATCCAAGGTGAGAACTAGGGCGCTGAAACCCGCTCCTGACCAAAATTCCTCTCATGACTCAGATTTCTCTCACCTCCCCATGGGCAAAGAGCACTGATGCAAGAACAGCAGTTCCCATGACGAACAGCAGTTTGGAGAGCAGAATTATAGGCAAATGCACGTAGTTGTGTGGTTAATCGTGAACAAGTGGAGCATGTTTTGAAAATGTTGCATAATGTAATTACTCACTTCTATGCTGCAAGCTCCTCAGGGAAATTACTGTTGTATGAACAGACACATGAGCCATACGGCCATTGTATTAATATTTAATTCAGGAAAAATACAGGTCAGTCAATAATTTGACATAAGTTCATGTTTTTCTTAGGGTCATCGAATTAGTCAGACACATATTTGCAGAACTTTAAATCACAGTTATTTTAGGGCCCATGGGATTTGAAGGTTCTGAGTCAAGGAAATAAGCTCCATAACTTCTTTATTGATATCAGTGAAATATTCTTTTCTGGCACTTTCAAATGCTTCTGCGTGCCTCCAACTCAAGAAATCTAAGGAATCATTAATTTTTTCCAAACATTCATGCTTCAAAACTAGTTGCTTTAAAATGCTGTGAGCTGAGTACAAAAATGGCTTCGAATTAGAAAGATGAGATCTGGAGTGACCTTTTGAATCATCATTCTTCAAAACCTGTTGCCATGCCAGGGCAAGGGAAAAAACTGAGAGAACATTTAGTGATGGTGCTTGAAAATATGGTATGTGTGAAGAAAACAGAAATTAGAGTTTGGGGGAGGTGGGGGGGGAGTGGAACAGGAAAGGGAATTCTAAGAATAAAATACAAAGTAGCCTTTGATCTGCTTTATCCAAGCTTTCTTAAGAGTCATCCTATTTTATACTCAGAATTTTTGACCTTATTTGGGCAAATGAGCTTAAGTGTAAGTATAAATACCTGGGAAGCTTACAGAAGTTTATAGTTCCAGGCCTGTGTTACGTGTCCCTTCGCCATCTCATGATCTTATTTCTACAGAGCTCTTCATGTAGTGTAAGCCATGGCTGTGTGCTCAGGGTCTTTTATAACCTCAAGAACAAGCTTTAGAAAAGCATAATGATCATTAATGGGCCTAATGACCCCACTGACCAGCTTCACCTGGACCCTCCAACAACATCATGGCCTGGGGGGATTATTTCAGTTCAGCCTGGAGGTGCTGGTCCTCTCCTGAGCTTCTGTGCTGTCCTGTTCCCCTTCCTAGAAGGCTTCTGGCTCATCCTTTGATGTGCTGTAGACCATCAGTGGGCACCATTGACAGTCCACCGTGCTCAGCATTGTAAGTCTCTGTCTCTTGGTGAGGACCTGGATGGTGGGATGTGATGGTATTCTCCTGCTCAATCCCTGTTGTGAGGAAGCTGGACCTGTGCCTCTCTGGCAGTAAAAGCCTGATTCCCAATGCAGTTTCCTCCAGGATAATGATGTGGACGTTGTAATCCGCTATTATTTAGCGTGTAGGTCAGTAACTATTTTTATATCTTGTCCCTGAAAGATTTTTAAAACAATGTTGTCTAACTTCCAAGCCATATTATCCTTGTGCTCATTCTTATTTATCATAACTTGTGTGTTTTACTACATTTTGTTGTTATTTGCTGCTTCCATTGTTGACACAAAAATTTTCATCCAATTGTGATGAGTATTAAATATGTTAGCTCTGTACCATCTGAAAGACCTTAAATTGAGGGTTCAAATTAATTTTAAGTAAAGATTATTTGGTTTTTTTGCAGCCCTAAAACTGCATACTTTAAAACCAAATTCTCTGTTTGACTTTAGTTTTAAAAAATATTCTGTAATTTAACTCAAATTCGAGTTTTTATTTTGCTTCTCTTTAAGCTGGAAAACATTATTCTGTGCCCATAATGGGAGTCTTTGATCTCAAGCTATATGAGAGTAAAGTCTTTCATGCCACACCTTTCTGTTTGCACTTAACAAAAAAAAACCCCAAACAAAAATCACACACATCCACTACAAACTGAAACAAAAACAAACAAGCAAACAGACAAAACACCAAAACAATCACCTTTCTTATAGAAGGCAGCAATGAAATAAAGAAGGGATTGCCAGAGGCTCCATGCAGGACCAAGCAAAACTACATAGCCTACATAACTTCCTTTACTGAAGGCACAGCGCTTAGGAAGATGGTTTTGCAGGCTTGAGATACATTTGTAAAGTATTCTGCAAACCTGAACTTGTTCAGCACTCCAGGAAGGAGCCAGCTCTGGAGTGAGATTGTTGTAGTTTGTTGGACATGGTATTTGCCAGAGATGTGAAGCTCTTTCTCATGGCTTAACTGGTGAATCCAAATGCCTTTTTTGCATGATTTTGTTTTGATGGATATGTGAGATTATAAAAAGCTTCTTGTGGGGGGAAATCAATCAGCTCCATGGAGGAAAAGTGGAAAAGTGGAAAAAGGTGGAAGTCTGCTTTGGGGTTTGCCACCAAGTCTTGAAGGGCTTTTGTGTCTGAGGACTTTCAAGCCTCATAGGGTGTGCATTTCACAGCTGTCCGTCGAAATGCAGCTGAATTTTTTTGTGTACATCAGTCTTAGCCTGCAATGTACTTGGTGATCTTTTAGAGGATGTGTGTGGTAGGTCTTGTTGGTATTGTTGGTATTGTGTGAGAAAGGGATGTGCTGAAGACTTGTGGGGTACCCTCAGAGTTGGGGAGAGGAAAGTACATCCAAAAGCTGGTGTAGGATGAGCTCCACGCAGAAAATCAGGGACTGTGCAGAAAATTTAGCTGCTAAAAGTGACAGAAGTGTGATCGCATGGGAACTGTAATGTTTCAATGGCATATGGTTTTCCCCTTTCCTTTGTAGTTCATCGTAGATTTGGCAAGAGGCAGACCTCCCAGCTGAAGGCTATTTTCAAGTCCTACTTTTGGTATCTCCTCCAAGATCTGGGAGACCTAGGGCAATTTGCATTAAAGGTCACTAAGTTTTTGTTTTGCAAGAATTTATCTTTATGTCCCTGCTCTCTGGAACTGCTGAAGTAGGGAAAAAGCATGGCAGAATCTCTCCAAATCCCTAACTCTTACGTCCAATATTTAACCTTGCTCATATGTGACAACTAGTTTGTTTTCTAGAAGGAGTCCTTTGTAAATGACTCAGTTTTCATGAGAGCTAAAAACATTGGTTTTTTTTTTGTTTTGGTTTTTGGTTTTTTTTTAAGTAAATTGCATTTCTTATATTGGCTATATAGTTTTTCCGGCATGGATAGAACACTGCTGAGCCATTAAAATATGTGACCAGAACCCAGTCATGGCCTGGCTGGCATTGACCTTGGTGGTGATACCTAAAATGAATCATCAAACTCTTCTGATAGGAAGTACTCTTTATTCAGGGCAGTGAGTGCCCCAGGAATAATTTTCAAGTGGAGCACACCAAATTACATGGGATCTACAGTTTTATATGATTATTCAACTAAACTATCTAGCCAGTACATCCCCATTATATCCCTTTCCAAACCATCCCTCCCATGGCACTGCCCTCTCCACGCCTCTGGCACCCCTGCCATTTTGAGTCAGGGGGCTTCTTCCTTGTTTACCTTTGGTTCTTGGCACAGCACCATGTCCTCTAGGACAGTTTCAAGGCTTCTTATAAACAGCTTTGACTTACCATCACTAGGTGTTGTTTCTACTTTTTAATCCAATCTTCACAAGCAGCTGGAGTTCTTTGCTAACATTCTAGTCTATGGAAAACTTTTAGCAAAAAAGTGGAAATTTTTTGCAAAGGTGAAAAGTTACATTTTAGAAAAGTAGGAAACTTGTACAAAGTTGCTAAATATGTATACAATATAAGCTTTAGGCTACAGTGGCAGCGATGCAAGCAGCCCTGTTGCTCCATTTATATTCCGTCCCTTGACTGTTCCAGAATCCTGACCCTCCGTGCAGGGCATGAAGTGGAAGGACTGATATTGCTGAGGAGCAGTGTGTGCAGGGGGAATGAGTGCTCTGGAAACTGCTGAATCTAATGTTGCCTCTGAAAAGGAAATTAATGGCCAAATTACAGACTTACACACATGAAGAGGGCTTAGCTTTGGTGGTGCAGTGGTCAGAATCATTTTTCCTACAGTATGGAAACAAGACGAATGCTCTTGCCTCTGTAAACACAAAGAAATACAGAAATGCTCCCACAGTTGAAGGCTGGATGAATTATTATGCTGCCTGATGAAGAGGTTTATGCTCTAGTTCCAGTGGTAAGCCACTGGGAAAAATCAGTTTAGGTTCATTCTAGGCTTGTTTATTTCCACCACATTTGGACTGGATCATTTTGGGGGACACTTAAGAATATTTGTGTTCTATAAAATGGCATAAGTAATAGATTTTATCAAGATATAATGCACTGGTTTGAGGCTTTCAGTGACTCACATGCTTTATGACTGTCTTCTACGTAAAACATTCATAAAATAAAATCTAGTGTAATTCACTTCCCACATCTTACCAACAGTGTGAAACCACAGATATCCAAAATGCAAATACTTGTCATATAAAATTCCCACTTTGT
Source organism: Serilophus lunatus (assembly GCA_013399895.1). Lineage (NCBI taxonomy): Eukaryota > Metazoa > Chordata > Aves > Passeriformes > Eurylaimidae > Serilophus > Serilophus lunatus. The sequence continues at coordinate 383,858 of VXBA01002050.1, forward strand.
CCTGTGATTTAGATTTCCATTCTTTCTAACTATAGTCATTATCCATCACTCCAAGTTATTGCTCGTTAATGATGTGTTTGTTTCCGTGATGAAAGGGTTTAATGTCAATATATTTTCCAGACACTGTTTATCTCAGACTTCTTAATCATCATAACTGTCACCACAATATCTGGTCAAGTAAATCCCATTTTGAACATTTTTTTTTCCCTGAGGAAATGCATTTTCAATTAAACTGTACTTTTAAAATGTTGAACTATATTAATATGGCTTGTCCTTCTCTCTAGCATAAAATAGCTTCTAGCAGTCCTCAGATAACCAGTTCAGCATCTCTTCTTTCTTCAGCCTAAAGCACAGTTCTCGACACTAGTTTGTTCTTGATAATGTCACTGGACATGAGACTAAGGGCAGGGAAGTTGGGCATTAGTCAATGTAGTATGTGAGTCTCCCAAAGCAAAGATTCTTCAACTTGAAAGTAGCTCTCTTGCCCATTTTGTCATCTCCCAGATTCAGAACTGCTCTGATACTGCATGGATGACCCTCTGAAAAATGTCACAGTTATCTGCTTTTCTGCTCAAGCTTGTCTACAGGCAAAAATAGAGCTGCTTAAAATCTCCCCCTATCCAGCAATGTGTGTACGTGATCAACATTTTCTATTCTTGCACATAACTATTAAGGGCATCAGCAGAATTTTTTTTTCAAATTAAGCAGAGAGGAAGATGCTTGGTGGCACTTCTGGGTTCCTTATCGAGTGCTTGTAGCAATGTCCCCATGTCCAGCATGGAGTGTAGTCTGTGTAGTCAGCAGCTTCACAAGTGGGACCAGGACAGAGAGACGGGATGGTTTTTTAGGCATATCTAAAACTAATTTACCTTGAAACTTACTTGGCTATTTGTAGCAGCTATTTGAACACAATCTCTAAAATTTACCAAAGGAGACAGGTCAATATTTGAGATGCTGATGGTGACGTCCCCCCAATTTCTGTGGTTAAATTGCTTTCAGTACCTGACTTGCTAGCATAGAAGTAGCTTGGACAAATCAAAGTGAAGTGCAGACAGGGCCGCTGAAATCTACTTTCTTATATAACATGGAAAAATTATTTTCCAAAACTCATTTCTGAAATTTGCTTTAATTATATTCATTCCTGGGTTCACTGCATACTGCAGTGCATAACTGCTCATGATTGATGGAAAAAGATGGGTTATGTTAAATTGTTACCAACCATATTTTGTCTCTAGGTCTATTCAGTCAGGATATAAGAAAGAGAAAGGTGAAAAGGGCTTGTGTTCTTACAACAGGGTGTCTGGACCTCAATTTCCTATCAGAACCGGCCAGCGTTTGGTAATCTGTGATTCAGGAATCAAACAGTGAGTACATTTAATACATAATGAAGCACTGGGTAATTTACTTCTCACTATTTTTTTTTTCTGCTCTATATAGGAGTCATCTTTGCAAGAGTGGCCTTACAAGGCTTGTTTCCCACTCACCAAGTTTTCAGAGCATGGTCTGGCAGGTATGAAGGGGTGCAGCTGTGCAATTAGCTGCTTGGAGGGGCCAGAATCTTCTGTACTTAGGCAGAGAGGCAAGAGTATCATTAATTGTTATTTTCAGGCAGAAAGCTTTTCTCCCTGTGTGGTTTTCCGTATCACATGCTGGTGGGCCAGTTATTCAGTGAGTGCTTTTCTCTAAATATGAATATGAGAGGCCTCCCTACACTCCCTCTACTATCCTCCCTGTACACTTTTTTTTTTTTTTTTGTATCTTTTCCATAAAGTACTGTTCAGGAAAGAGCATTTGTACATTACTGTCCTATCTCCTCAGTACTCACCACCTCTAGTGTCCTGTCCTCTCCAGATCCCAGGTTTCCAAAAATTCTGCACTGAAGCTCCTCACTCCTTCTCTGCCATGGTAATTTTTTATTCCTGTGACAATCTCATCTTAATTTCATCTGACCTGTGGTAGATACCTTTGGTGGGAAGTTAAACTAAACAAACAAACCAACCAACCAACAAAAATTGTTATGCAATGTTTGACAAAAGCTCAATAAAACATGTCAGTTTTCCTCTGCCTCCAGTTCAAATAATTCAGCTTTTATTTACCGTTCTGACCCAAACAAATACTTCAGGAGCTTCAGTTACTTTGTATGTATTCTCCCTAAAAGGCATACAGAAGACTTTGAGCCTGTGAATCACCTAGGTAATTAGGAGCACCTTTCATAAATGGAGTTCTCCAGAGAAATCCTAGGAGCATCCTGCTTCCTTGGGGTAATTCAGAGGTGTTCTCCCAGCTCTTCCCCAAGATTTTACAGTGTACCCTACTTTAGACTAGCCTTTGGGGTCACAGTGTGGTAGAAAACTGAGAAATACACTGTACACTAGTTTATTAGGTTAGAATGCTGACGTTACTTTGTTGCGGTGATGGGTACGTGGGGGATCACCTCAGATGCACATTCAGCAACCTAACAAACCAGGTTATATTTGTGAAACTAATGCATATTCACTACATATTAATTATATTTCCTGAATACATGCATATATGGTAAATATTTCCATGGACTTATTTGGATATGAGTAGGGGCATTTTGAACATCTCTGGTGGTTGTTTGGAGAATTTCCCATTTCTCAAATTTTCCTTTTATGATACCAGATCTTCTAATGAATCTTTTCTCCTTGAGACTATCTCATGTATGTGGTCAGGTCACAATGTACTTCTCTTATCATCTTTGGTCAGGCGCACAATCTTTGTTCTAAAACTAAGAGATCTGTTAGTACATAATAATCACCAGTGTAAGTAAATAAGAAAACACTAACTGGCACAAGACTATTAGCCACAGATATGGGGAATTAACAAAAAACTACATTGATCTCTGACAGTTGTCCTAAGCACTATATGGTACAAAACTAAGCATTAACGACCATACACTATTGTGCTAAAATTAAGGAATATTACAATATCTTCCTCCACTGCTGCATAGACTTTATTTTTAAAGAAATATAACTTGCTTGGTAACAAATGGTGCCTTGGCTTTATTGCAGCGGCGAGTACAACAATGGTCACGGTTTGTGTCTGCACAGCTGCAGGATAAGCAATGCTGGGATGCTTTCCTGCTGTGCTCCTATGAGTCCTCTCTTCCTTCACCTCTCTGGGAGGTGGCTCAGCCCACACACTTGTTATGGATTTGAGGGGAGGGGGTGGGCTTGGGGGTTTTGGGTCTCAGGGTTTTTGGGAGGTAAAAGGGGGGAGGGAAGGGTATTTGGGACAGTGTTCTGGGATGGTCAACATGTTTGGTTCCCTGTTTTAAAACCGTGTTTTTAGAGCCTGAAAGCTGAGGTCTGAGAGATCTTCGGAGCTTCTCCCTCACCTCTGTTCTCCTTGCCCCTGGACAGGGGCCGGGGGAACAACTGTGGTAGAGCAATACAGAGCCCTCCCCCATCCTCACTCACCACAGNGCGGCAGGGGACCGAGATCTCTGTGCTGGTGGCATTTTCCTCCTCCAGGTCCTGATTCATGGCGGTGGGACGGGTGCGGAGCTGGGGGCGCAAAGCTGCTCCTGCCATTTTTGCCGCTTTTCCCAGTGGTTTGGGAGGCAGTGGCGGCCCCGGCTCACGGCAGCAGAGGACCCCTGTGGGGATGGGGACAGCTCATCCCACAGCATGGCTGCGGTGCAGGGTGGAGGGACAGGAATGGAGCTGCAGCGGCGGCGCAAGCGGAACAGACCCCTCTTACGCAGCCAGCCGGCGCGGCGGCGGGCGGCGTGGCACTGAGCTGGCACTGCATGGCGGTGCTGCACCCCCCCCCAGCAGCAGCCGATCCCAGCCC